>JAYEVH010000393.1:0-210717 GCA_036346255.1 Ampelocalamus luodianensis
TATATTGCTTAGCCATGCTTAGTGTCAGAGTGATGGGGCGATCATCGACTCTGCTGGTGGTCCGGATCACACAACTACTATTACTCTTATCATCCAACACTTGGTGTTTGGTGCCCTGATTAATTTTGCAAATCCATTTAAAACAAAACTAAAATGAAAATTGGTTTCACACGGGCACAATGGTATGTTGGTGTGATTCTTTCTTGGGTGTGATCGGATTGGTGCCCGTGTCAATTAAGGACCGAGCATCTTGTGAGTCCCCGTTACTCAGCATTTATTTGCGTACAACCACACTAGGGGCATATGGAACCCTCTTGACCGAGTACTTTGGCGTGTGCTAGGGGCGGGTGGCGTGTGGTTTTTGATTGATTGGGAGCGTTGCGGTTGTCCGAAAAGCCGGGCCTTTGTGGCGCTTGTCTTTTTTTGAGCAACGAGCGTATGGATTTCGGTCCATACGAGCGGTCGTGCCTAGTACACAATATTGGAAAAGTCTCGTAGGACTTAGTCGTGCCGGCCTACCTACGGTGAGAGTGGCTGAATCATGTGGCTTAAAGGTCCCAAGTTTGGGTAAAGTGGTACCACCTGCAGGATAAATCTATTCGAATAGCCTCGCCCTAGGTTATGGACGGCTTGGGTAAGCTTTTCAAGAGCTAGTGTTATAACCTGTTTAAAAACTTAAAACTTGTGGGTGGTATGAACGGGAGTTCATGCTATTGTTGTGGTGACTTTGGGGAGTCACTTCGTGTGTTGGTGCTCTTTATTTATTGTATACTTGGTCGCTATGCATTATTTTGAACCCTTAAAATGAATTGTAAACTTGCTTTTAAATGTATTACATTATTGCAAATAAACGTTGCTTTGTGCTTAAATAAACCACATGGCCTCCAATTAAACATTTCGCATATTGCTACATTATAGTTACGTTATCTCACACGCCGCCTTGCGAGTACAAGTTGATGTACTCACATGCTTTGCATGCTAATCTTTTGTTGCAGGAGGTTGCTCATAAGCCAAGGTACTTCTGCGAGATGTGCTGGGTTGGGAGAGCGAGTAGTCAGCAGTCCGGTCGGTTGCCTTGTGGGTAAAGGCACACCTGTTGGCTCTTTGGTTCAGCCATCTTATGGCGCTTTGTTTCCGCTTATTTACTTTTGTGCTTATTGTCATTTGGTGAAAGGCCCCTTTGTAGTGACTCTGTTTAATTAATGTATGTCTTTTCTCCGTCTGTAATGTTTTGGTTCTATGTGATGAATGGAATTGATGCTTATGTTTGTATCGGGTATGTATATCGCACTGAAGTATACATGTCTCGGGCGGTTTTATTTAATTGGTAATGCTTGCAAAGTATTACTGAGTTAAATAAATCCTGGTCCCCACAAGCTTGGTATCGAGCCATACCGACCGTAGTAACCTAGGAGCTAGGCGCCTCTTAGGATATTTTGGGAAAACCAAATTTGAAGTACCAAATGGTTTTGTGAAAACCTAAGTTGATTCTCGATTTACTCCTTACCTACCTTAGCTTTCTTCTCTCCTCTTACTCTAATTTGAGTTTTGAAAATTGTTTTCCTCTCTTCTTTTCAAAGATAATGTTAACAGTTAATTGGGTTTTGGGACCACCGAGTTTGGCAAATTGAATTGTGAGCTCCCTGCTCAAGGTTTTGAAGCTTCGGAATGGTTTGTTACGACTAGGAGCTTGGATGCAAAATCTGGACAGCGAGCGTCAGTTTCCGGACAGCAGACTCGGAGGTTCTAATTAGGGCTGAGAATGAGAGAATAAATAACTAAAACTTGAAGGCAATAAAGGGGTAAGAAGTGATACTAGTTAGCTAAGCATCTGACATTATTTTGTTGACCTAATTATTGTTTTATGATTGTGTTTGCTTTAGTTCGAGGTGCTGAAATTTTTATCTTCTTGATCGACACTCGCTCATTCAATACGGGTGGGTCGATCGAGAAGTTGGCTTTAACCTTGGTCTTTCTCGTCGTTGTAGAGTTGTTTTAAAGATTTTGCTTTCATTACTTCGTTGTTGTTAAATTTACTTTTCAAGTATTAATTGTTAACATAAAATTTTAAATGAAACAGTTGCCTCCCGTCATGTCTTTCGCTTAACCAATGCTCCACCTTGTTCATGAACCTTATGAACTCGGTCTTTATGGAGTATTTGGATAAGTTCGTGGTGGTCTTCATCGATGATATCCTTATCTACTCTAAGGATGATGAAGAACACGCTGAGCATCTGAAGCTTGTGTTAGGCAAGCCGTGAGCACCACCAGACGCCAAGTTTAGCAAGTGCGAGTTCGGTTGAAGGAAGTGGCATTCCTTGGCCACGCTTCTTTCAGCAGGGGCGAGCCGTTGACCCTAGCAAAGTCGATGTACTTTCTCGAGTCAGCCCGCTCGTGACCGAGGTGCGGAGTTTTCGGGTTTAGCGGGATATTATCGCCGCTTTATCGAGAACTTCTCCAAAATCGCTGGCCAATGACGGAGCTGCTCAAGAAGGACAAGAAGTTCCCGTGGTCCGATGCTTGTGAGGAAAGTTTTGAGTACTCAAGAAGCGTTTGACCACGGCGCTGCTCTCGTTCTTCGATATCCATCGCAGCTGATATCATCGCGATGCTTCCTTCGGGTCTCGGTTGTGTCCTTATGCAAGAGGGCAAGGTAGTGGCCTATGCATCAAGGCAATCGAGAACCCATGAACTTAACTACCCTACCCATGACTTAGAGCTTGCGGGCCGTGATTCATGCGCTTAAGATCTCGCGACATTACCTTATTTCGTGAATCGTTATGCAGGTCTATTCGATCACCGAGCCTCAAGTACTTGTTCACCCAACCGGATCCGAACCTCAGGCAGAGGAGGTGGTTGGAACCGATCAAGGACTATGACATGGGTATTCACTACCATCCGGCAAGGCTAATGTCGTTCTTTGATGCGCTTAGTCGTAAAGCATATTACAATGCATTGTTGCTCAAAGAACATCAATTTCACCCTTTTTGAGGCATTTGGCGCCTCAACCTAGGTTTGGTCGAGCAGGTTCTCTTGTCGCTTTAGTTGTGCAACCAACACCGGTAGATCAAATCAAGGCGCCAGTGACAGATGATGCCGGTGGGCCATATTAAGGAGAATGTCCGAGCGGAACAACCACGGCATTCTCGGTAGATGACCTTGGTATTGTGAGGTTCGGACAGCGCCTTGTAGTCCCTAGGGTTAGGGAATTACAGACGCAATTCTCCACGAAGCCCATGACTCGCTTTCTATTCACCCGGGCCACCAAGATGTATCAAGATCTCCTGCAGAGGTTTTGGTGGACCCGAATGAAGAGAGAGATTGCGCGATTGCCGCCAGTCGCGACGTATGTTGTCGCTGCGTGAAGGCCGAGCATCGCGTCCGCGGATCGCTTGACCCGCCAATACCGAATGGAAGTGGGATTCGATCGGGATGGACTTCATTACGGTCTACCTCGCTCTCCGGGAAGAATGATGCTATCCGGGTCGCCGTTGATCGGTTGACCAAGGTAGCTCATTTTCTCGCCGATCGAACCACCCTTAGTGTGAAACTTAGCGCACTCTACCTCTCCCGTATCGTGTGCCTGCATGGTGTACCAAAGACGATTGTCTCCGACCGTGGTGCGCTATTCACCGCACGATTTTGGAAGAGTCTGCAAGCGGCTATGGAACTCAGCTTTCTTTCACGACCGTGTATCATCCCCAAACCGATGGTCAGACCGAGAGGGTCAACCAGGTTTTGGAAGACATGCTTCGTGCTTGTGTTCTCGATTATGGGAAGCATTGGGAGAAATGCTTGCCATTCGCCGAGTTTTCTTACAACAACAGCTTTCAAGCCAGTCTCGGCATGGCACCTTTCGAGGCCTTGTACGGGAGAAAGTGCAGAACCCCGTTGTATTGGTCTGAGACCGGTGAGAGACCGTTCTTTGGTCCGGACTCGATCAATGAGGCCGAGAGTCGAGTCCAGCTTATCCGTGATCGTTTACGCACAGCTCAATCCCGGCCAAAGAGCTATGCGGATCGCAGGCGCCGACCCTTGAGCTTTGAGCTCGATGACTATGTTTACCTCAAGGTCTCTCCTTTGAGGGGTCATCAGCGTTTCGGTGTCAAGGGCAGTTAGCTCCTCGATATGTGGGTCCTTACCGCATTATCGAGAATATAGGAGCTGTCGCCACAAAGTTGGATTTACTCGCTGGTCTCGAGGGGTACATGATGTATTTCATGTATCCCACTCAAGAGATGCCTCCGTGTTCGACCGAGGAAACTCGTTGGAAGCCCTCGACGCCCAAGAAGATTTGACCTATCGCGAGCATCCTGTTCGCATCCTCGAGGAGGCCGAGCAAAGAACTAGGAATCGCTCCATTAAGTTCTTGAAGGTTCGGTGGTCGAACCATTCGAGGATGAGGCTACTTGGGAACGAGAGGATCGTCTGCGTGCGGACTACCCTTCTTTCTTTTCCGAGTGAGCCAAAATCTCGGACGAGATTTTCGTTAGGGGAGGTTTTGTAATGTACCCCAAAATGACCCTATTAAGGTGTGTGTGTCAAATCAGAACCTAACACTGGGTTCATGTTTCAAATGTATCAAAATGTGTACATTTTGAAACTTTTCACACATCTTCACCTCCTAGAATTATTGTTATATTTCTTGTAAAGAAAATTCATAAATTGAACCTTCAAATTCATAGTTCAACTCGAGTCAAAAACATTTTTGAGTGTTGTCTCAAGTCCAAAACTTTTCAAACTTTTGTCATAAATTCTTGGGGTGGTATTGTGCACCCCTGAATTTTTCCCAGATTTTTAGAATTTATTTGAGCCATCTTTGGCTCAAAGTCAAACCCATTTTTAAATTGGTCGACCTAGTTTATCACTTCTGGAATTTCTAGCATAAAATATGATGCACAAAAACTTCGAAAATTTTAGGGAGTTCAATCATCTAACCGATTAGCTTGATTAAAATTTCATCAAATTTGGAGTTCGTTTGATACTCCAATTAAATCCTCAAAATTCCAGTCTAAAATCAAAAACCTAAACCGAGTCATCGTTTCTCGGGCTAGAACCCGACTTGGGCTCGAGCCGGTTGGCTCGATCGAGTCCCTTAACTGCATCGCTCGGTGATGGACTCGCCGACGTGGCTCGGTGTTAGCCGTTAGATCTCCATCGTGCGGTCTCGTTTAGCCAACGCGCGAGGCGTGGCGTGCGTGAGCCGTCCGATGAGAATCGGCGGCGCCCCGTCGTCTCCTTCCTTCGCCTCCCGCCTCGCGAGTGTGGCCGAGCCGAGCATGGGGGTCCTCCGCGCCACCCTCGGCGCCCCGCCAACGGCCGCCGAGCATTTAATGCTTGCCGTGAGCCGCGCGAAGTCGTCGTTGCGACTTTTCACCGCTCCGCCGCCGCAGCGACCTCGCGCGCAAGAGCACCGAGGCAGCCACCGTTGATCCTGGTCCTCCCGCCTTCTTAAGCCCTCGCCCTTTCGCTGACCCCTTTCGCCCTTCCGCACTCCTCGCTTGCACCCGGTGAGCACCAGAGAGCCTCAAGCGCCCCAATCGCGGTCGGCCGCCATTGCCAAGCTTGGAGCTCCGAGTGAAGCTTGTGCTCCAGTGGATCTCGTGCCCCCTCTGTTGTCCTGCTGCTTCCTCACCCCTTGGTGAAGCTTACGCCTCATCCAATTTCAGTTGTGAGAGGAAGGAACCTCGTGGATTTGAGTTTTTCCTCGGCGCCGCGGTGCCCTTTCGTTCTCAAGTCCGGTAAGGGCTTCCTCCTCCCGATCTTTTGCTCCGAGAGCATCCTGGTGCCTCCCTCTATCTAGTGCCACCACTCATTGGGGCTCAATGTCTCCCAGTTCTCGGCACCGTCGGACCTCCTAGCATCGCCACGGTCTTCGCCGCCGGTCGCCTCCGTGCCTCCTCGGCCGTCGACGGCGTCATCATCTTCCCGAGGTCCCGTAAGCTTAAGCACCTCCTCTTTTCGCTTTGCCGCACCATGGCCGTGGTTCCTTGTTGCGATCGCGCCGCCGTCGTTAGCCTCGGCCGCGCGGCTACCATTTGGTCTCCTACCTGGTCGCGTTAAGTCCTTAGGACCTCGTTGTAGCTTGTGCACTCGCCCATTTGCGCGTCGCCGGGCGGTTCTTTGTTTTCGTTTGCCGTAGCACACCCTCCGCCTCTCGCGCCGCTGGCGTCGCCACCATTGGCCTCGCCGCCGGTGCCATCCGGTCGCGCACAGCGATGAGGTGTCGATTTTAGCTCCTTCCCGACCTGCGACCGAGCTCCTCGCCGCGACACGCCCGGCGAGCTCGAGTTCTCGCTCGCTCTGTTGTCGGACGAGCGCAAGCAGTGTCTGGGCGACGTGGCTCTGCGGGCCGCCCATCTCGAGATGAGCGGCCGCCCCGCCAGCAGCGCGCTGTATTTGAACCCGGACGATCTGAGCCGTCCGATTGTAATCAACGGCTCATATGCGCCCACGTCGTTATGAGTAGAAAACTTTCGGTTTTGGCCAAGTCTCAAAAGCAGAAAAATGTTAGTGCCTTCTCATTTTCATATCTTTGTCGTCTTAGCTCCAACTTAGATGATTCCAATTTTGTTAACTTCCATATAGCTTGAACTTAATTATAAAAATAGTTTCAGGCTATGATCAAACCTGAAAACCATTTTCAAAAATAGTAAACAAGTGAACTTAATCTGCTTTTTCTAACTTTTAACAAACTTGTAAAATGCATATCTTTTATCTATAGCTCATTTTGTATGAATCCAATGGGAGTAGTTTCCTCTGATAGTCTAGTTGCTAGGAAAATTAGTTTCATAAATTCTCATCGTTGTTAAAATCATAAGGACTAAAATTTAGTTTTAATACCCTTTTAAATCATAAAAATCATAACTTTTGCAATATAACTCCAAATGACCTGAAATTTTATATGGGCTACCCTCTACCAGTAGCTAGCTACCATAAAAATTTCAGCTCCAAAATCATTAGGAAAATATTTTGCTACAAGAAAATAAAATGGCCGAAAATAGCTATTTCCTTAATATCTTTTGCTCCAAAATCCAAATTGAGTTTTTCCAGATTCTATGTCTAGATAGGTGCTGGTTTTACCTTGTGTATAATTTTTGTGTCTTTTGGTTGCTTTTTGCTCAAATTTTGTGATTAGGGTTTATTGCCTTATTGCTCTTTAGTCGTGTATTTGCTTATGCGATTAGGTGTGAAGAGTCCGTTGAGCCCAATAGCACATCAGAGCAACCTCTTGAGCAACAGCCAGGCAAGCGGTTTGATCATATCCTTAATCCTATTATTTTCAAAGTTTAATACTTTGCTTCAACTGTATGTATGCATTGCTAATTTGTGTTAAATTATGGTTAGAAATCCTTTAGTTGCATCCCCTGTAGCTAAATGTTTATTCCTCTACTACATGAGCCTAGGTTATTTCTTTGTGGTTAGGGTTCATGGTGGGGCCCTCATCACTTAGTAGTCACGTGTTATATTGCTTAGCCATGCTTAGTGTCGGTGAGTCAGGCGATCATCGACTCGACTCGGTGGTCCGGATCACACAACTACTATTACTCTTATCATCCAACACTTGGTGTTTGGTGCCCGATTAATTTTGCAAATCCATTTAAAAACAAAACTAAAAATGAAAAATTGGTTTAGCGGGCACAATGGTATGTTTGTGTGATTCTTTCTTGGGTGTGATCGGATTGGTGCCCGTGTCAATTAAGGACCGAGCATCTTGTGAGTCCAGTTACTCGAGGCATTTATTTGCGTACTAACCACACTAGGGGCATATGGAACCCCTCTTGACCGAGTACTTTGGCGTGTGCTAGGCGGTGGGTGTGGTGGTTTTGATTGATTGGGGCGTTGCGATTGTCCGAAAAAGCCGGGCCTTTGTGGCGCTTGTCTTTTCGGGTGGGCAACGAGCGTATGGATTCGGTCCATACGAGCGGTCGTGCCTAGTACACAATATTGGAAAAGTCTCAGAGGACATAGTCGTGCCGGCCTACCTACGGTGAGTGGGTGAATCATGTGGCTTAAAGCGATGCCCAAGTGTGGGTAAAGTGGTACCACCTGCAGGATAAATCTATTCGAATAGCCTCGTCCTAGGTTATGGACGCGCTTGGGTAAGCTTTTCAAGAGCTAGTGTTATAACTGTTTAAAAACTTAAAACTTGACGGGTGGTATGAGCGGGAGTTCATGCTATTGTTGTGGTGACTTTGGGGAGTCACTTCCAGTGTTGGTGCTCTTTTATTTATTGTATACTTGGTCGCTATGCATTATTTTGAACCCTTAAAATGAATTGTAAACTTGCTTTTAAATGTATTACATTATTGCAAATAAACGTTGCTTTGTGCTTAAATAAACCACATGGCCTCCAATTAAACGACACGCATATAGCTACATTATAGTTCTGTTATCTCACACGGTCTTGCGAGTACAAGTTGATGTACTCACATGCTTTGCATGCTAATCTTTTGTTGCGAGGAGGTTGCTCATAAGCCAAGGTACTTCACGAGATGTGCTTGGGTTGGGAGAGCGAGTAGCCAGCGGTCCGGTCGGTTGCCTTGTGGGTAAAGGCACACCGTTGGCTCTTTGGTTCAGCCATCTTATGGCGCTTTGTTTCATTGCTTATTTACTTTTGTGCTTATTGTCATTTGGCTGAAAGGCCCCCCTTTTGTAGTGACTCTGTTTAATTAATGTATGTCTTTTCTCCGTCTGTAATGTTTTGGTTCTATGTGATGAATGGAATTGATGCTTATGTTTGTATCGGGGTATGTATACTGCACTTCTGGGAAGTATACATGTCTCGGGGCGGGTTTTATTTAATTGGTAATGCTTGCTAAAGTATTACGAGTTAAATAAATCCCGGGGTCCCCACATTAAGCATATTGTTAATTATGCATTACCATCTTGATCATATATTTTCTGTTCATTTTCATTTGCTGTCAGCTTTCATATTCATTGGAGTTTATTGCTTCTTTTTAGAATCTGGTTCTTCTGATGTGTTTGATTCTATTTTGAACCACGAGCACTGCACTAAGTATATTACTATCAAGGCAAGCATCCTCTTTGCACCATGTTGATCCCAAAGTTTTATACAATAGATTTTCCAAATACAGTGACACCTGTTGCATGCTAATTTTCTGATAATACAATTGTGATCTGTTAGTAGGTAGTTATGACCTAACATTATGGCTTACCTTAAATCTGAGTATACACTCAAAACTTAGAGTAGGGTTGTATACTACGATATTTAATTTCAGAATTTTGCTTAGCCATGCAGTCCATAGAACGTTAGAGTTTGGCAAGATTCTCTTGTCAAACATGGGAACTACAAATAAATTTTAGTCATTTTAACTCTTTGTCTAGTTTCTTTAAATTAGATTTAAATTTTAAATTTCAATTGATCTGGACAACAGGAAGCTAGTGGTGGTGCCTTTGAGCACGAGATTGGGAAATGTGGTGGACTTGTCTGGACCAAATAATTACTGAACTCTGATTATTCAATTCAAGTCCCAACGTGCTTCCACACGCGGTGTATGGGCGCTGTTTGGTTAAGTAAAAGGTTAATGTTATTGAGTTGGAGACAGGAGAGTAAGGATATGTGTATTGATCTTGTATGGCATAGATGCTTATGTCTTCGGGCTGAGTCTTATGCCATGTGAGTTTTATATCAATATCAGATGTTCTTAGAAGGGTGAGGGCGTATTTGTGTTCCATCGCATGTATGTACCTTAAAGATGCCGATTGCAATGTAGTATGGGTAGCGAACCCAACCTGTATTTCTTTTGTTTGGGTCGGCATTCCTGACGCAACTTGTGTGCCCCGGTTAAGCAGATGCTATCAGTCGTTGTTTAAGCGAGATCAATTCACACATGGGTATCCAACTCAATAGTGTCAGCTTGTTGAAAAATACCAAATCTTAGTTTCCCTGGCCGGCATACCAAAGGTTGTGTGCTATTATTCCGGAGGCTTACGGGCTAACTAAGTCGTGTGGGTAAAGATGTACACCCCTGCAGGGTATCAAACTATTCGAATAGCCGTGTCCACGGTCATGGACGATAACTTGAGTTGATGTCACCTGTATAGAGTTTTGTTTTCAAATACTGTTTGGGTTCTGGTTCAGCATGAGAGAATTCATGCACTGTTCTGTTTACATTTATTTTCATTTACTTACTGTTTTAGTCCAATTTGTTTCCTTAAATTGCTTTATCAAAACCTAGCAATTGTAGGTTAGGATATATTGCTTTATGCAAAATTGAACAATTATGCCTTCCTGTTGTAGCCTTATGCATGTACAAATCTAAATCCTTTGTATAGGTTCTAACAAACACGTTCTTTTATTAGTTTGTGTAAGTCTTGCTGAGTACCTCCCGTACTCAAGGTGCTATAACCTATTGTTGCAGGTGAGGACGGTTATCTTTATGAAGTGCCCGTTAGCGCCGATCAGGGTGACGCTAACGAGTGAAGCTATTTCTTTCCTCCACGCAATAGCCTGCAGGTGGATGGGGCCATTGGTGGTTTTATCGTTTTATTTTGCTTCCGCTGTCAGTCTTTTGTAGTGACCAAGTCACTTGATATTGTAGTACTAATCCGAATTGTAACCTTATGTTTAATTATGTAAATGTATGACTTGTATGTGTATGATGCAATGTTGTTTAAGGATATATGTGCAATGGTCACTGATCCTGGGAACCATTGTAAGACATATATCCGGGAAACTCGAATATTGGATTTGTTACTTATTAAAATTATGCTTCTAGCATGATCTTTAATAAAGGAGCAGCACTGTTCCTTAATTAAGAATTGTGCTACAGTATAATTTTAATTAAGCACATTTCCAATTTACTGGGGTCTCCACAGTGGCTGTGGCTCCTGAAGAATGTGAGGATTTCTGTTGTGCAGGACCACATACATGATCGGCACGCAGGCCTGCTACGTGCAATAACTTAGCTACAATGAGGAGAGAACGTACCACTTCCATGGCCGGATCTACAGAGTAGGTGGTGCATGAGGCACTTGTGTGCAAACTTCTATAAGCAGTTCCGCAACAAGGACTTGATGAACCTATTCAAGCGCCTGTGCAACCAGAACCAACAGCGTAAGTTCGAAACACTCTGGAAGATTTTGGACGACCGGACCCAAACCCATAGAAGGAAGGCAGCGAGAAGGGCCGCCCCAAGTGCTGACCAGGCCCCCCAAGCATTGCCACAGCTACCCATAGACGCTCCTAGTGTCACGAGGAAGACTGGGGCATAGGTCAAATGCTTCTCAGACTGGATTGAGCACGAGCCTAAGGAGAAGTGGTCGCTGCTACATGACAGGGGTGGTGCTCGATATGGTATCATGACAACCAACCTAGCTGAGGTCTACAACTAGGTCATGCTCGGCGCCAGGTGCTTCCCTTTGGTTGGTATTATGGAGGCAATTCTTTGCGGTACCACAAACTACTTTGTTAACAGATGCAGCAATGCATCGCTCGTTATGGCAAATGACAGAGTACTCTACTCCGCCATGATCACCGCATACATGGAGGAGAAGAGCAAGAAAGGTGAGATGCACCGGGCATTCAAGATGGGCACGAGGGAGCTTTGCTTCGAGATAATGTGCAGGGATAAAGGACGTCGTGGGACTAACCGTGAGAGGATCACCCATAAGTGCACGCTACGCCGCGATAGTTGCGTATGCACTTGTAATAAGCCCCTTCTTCTGCATAGGCCCTGCTCCCATGTCATGGCCGCCTGTTCGACGGTGGAACAGCATCCCGAGCAGTACCTCTCTCACTATTTCACCAAGGAGGCGGTGATGCAAACATGGAGTGGAGAGATGTATGGTTACACCGTTGTTAGCCATTTCACTGGCCATCCCACCTGGGAGCAACTTGTTGGAAATATGCCCTAGAGGCAATCATAGAGATGATTATATTACATTATGTTCATAACATTGGATAATATGTTATCTTGTTCCTAGAATTATATCGTTAATATTTGCCATCAAGTATGTGACTTGATTGTGAAACTCTGTATTTTTGCGATAATTATTCTTAAACGTTCCCTGGTCGGAAACATATGAGGACACATATGAATAGACTAGCATATGTATTGGTTGATGACCATGTTTCACAGGTCATAGATATGGAAATATCAAATCAATAATATGGACACATATTAGAGAACATGGTGTTGGATAAGACCCACCTTGAGACACTATTGAGATTGTTATGATTCTATGTGTCGTTAGTTCGTCTCAAGCAATGATGATGTATAATCCTTAGACCTGAGATCAGCATGGTTTTCTACATGTGTAATAGCATTCTTAGGGGCTCCCAAACGCTACTCTGTAACTAGGTAGTTTTCGGGTATGCTATGAAACATGCGGAGGAATGTGACTGGTCGGATCTGGGATTTGCCCCTCCAAACATAACGGGAGAGATGTCTCTGGGCCCCTCGTTGTGGTCGAATAAAGAAAGTGCATGGCTATGCCACTAGTGGTCGAAGTGTCGACCACATGAAGTTATTCGACACTTGATCGAGAAAGTTTTGAACAGTCCATGGATGACATGTTATCTCACCTGGAGTTCAACCAGATGTCGTGAGGCAAAGGGAGAATACACAAGCAGGTCGTTAAGTTCCCGAAGTCGTAGACTGGTCGAAGTCGTATGGAGATGCGACCTAGTCGAAGACTACTCGAACATAATCACCAACTGGTCGTAAGGAGTTGCAACCTGGTCGTAGTTAGGTACTAACTGGTCGTAAAGAGTTACGATCTGGTTGTAACTAATTATGAACTGATCGTGACTAAATATGAGCTGGTCGTAAGTGATAAGGACCTAGTCGTAGATCATATTGCATTAAGGTTCGTTCAAAATATTCTCTGTGTGTTCGGGAATCGTTATGTGCTGCTAGGTACCGTTGACGACTCGTGATCGGGAAAGAGTTTCCGAGTCACAATCGATTACACACGAACCTATAGGATCACACACTTAAAGGGCTATGATTTGATTTGGATGGAGATCCGAATTCTTATAGGCCACGAGTTCCTAATAGGCCACAGGTTGAGGACCTAATATGGATGCCTATATATATAGAGGGGCGGTGGCATGGGGATGATTGATCAATCTTTTAGAAGAAATCCCGAAACCCTAATAGCCACGCTCTCCTCAACCACGCCACAGGCGCTAGCACTCCTGCACGTGGTGTCCCTGCCCCGTATGTGTGGATACCTTGGAGGTGTTATTGCGAAGCATCAGCACTAGGACGATCCGCGACTCACGACGTTCATCGGAGTAGGAGGAGAAGGCGCGCGGCAAGTACGACTACGACTGCTTCAACTCGCTACATCGACTCTACATCCGCTACGAGTCGGCGCGTCTAGTGGTAATCTCGTGATCTATTACTAGCGGAGGTTCCTTGGTTGTGTGGTAAAAATTTTTTGTTTGTGCTATCGTAGCCTTCCCACGATCCTTCACAACTAATCTGGGCCGCGGACATTGCTAGACTCAAGGGAAAGGTTGGCCGGCGACAGGTACGACGCATTAGGAACGATATGGACGAGGCAGAAACCGGACGTCGCACGAAGAAGTGCTCCATTTGTAGGGAGTCTGGGTACACCTTCAAGACATGCCCCACGCGAGATACTCAGGACCAAGGAGACATCGGCATTCCGGACGTCGCCGCGGGGACCTCATCTGGTGCCCCGACTAGAGGCAGTCCACATGGGAGACGTTGAGGTCGCGACCACGAGAAAAAATGGACAGTACTAATATATTATTATCAATGTTGTGAATTATCATTTCAATTAAGTGTTATGATGTTCTGCTGCAAGTTCTGTAATATCAGTGTGTATGAATTCCCGGGCGAATCACAATATCACTTACCTTCCCCTTTAGGAATCGTTCATACCTCAAACGTCCTCGCTAAATTCTCCAAAAATTTACCGTAGTAGAACAACATACGACGATGATAAAATGTTATTGCGAGTCTAACATGTCGGTGTTTTAGAACCGATCTTACGTAAAGATTGTTTGATTCGGGGGGTCTCCACAATTGATCACGTAGACGAAGGAGACACGGGGATTTTTATACAGGTTCGAGCCTTCTCGGGGGAGAATAATAACCCTACTCCTGTGTATCTTGTATTTTCTCTCTGGATTACAATCGATTGGAGGTTTTCCTAACCGTCTTCCAGGAAAAGCTCTCTCTGTCCTCCAAAAGGAAGCCCTCCCCTCACTATCTCTAAGAGACACCTATTTATACTAAGGGACTGTCTAGTTATAAGTTGCCTGAAATTTTTTTATTTATCAGTCACTTTTTCTCACCATTAGATTTTCATCCAATGGTAAGGGAAAAAACTGCCAAAACAGATCGAGCTTTTGTTGAGCATGTTGTTAACTGTCGAATTTTATAAGTTGGATCCGTTATTCGCCCGTTGTTTGGGGCCTGTTTTTGTATGGGCTGATTTTGTTTGGGGATTTGTTTCGATCGTTGTTTGTTTGGGCTGTTTTTTTTCATCTGTATTTGTTTGTTGTTGTGTCTGTTGCAATTTTTGTTCTCGAAGTTGCTGGGTGTTTTTTGTTTGGTTTTTGTTGTTGTGGGCTTCTGACATGCTACTCTAAAATGGGAAAACCTCCCACTTGTCAGGCTTCTTCTTGTTTTTTTTTGGTAGGCAAAAATAACCAGGTCTCAAATATATGTTACACAAATAAATTGTTCTCTAAAAAATTATTCAATAAATTGCAGCATACATTTAACTTGCACACCAAATGTACTAAATCTGCAGAACTAGTAAACATGAAACTTCAATAAAAATAAAATGCAAGTTTATATACTAATGGAATATCTCACTACTGATTGGAACCAGCTCACTACTGAAAGACACATGCTTTTGAAAAATTGATACAAAAGAAGGAACCAAAAAATACATATTGCATGAAGATTCCTGGAGCGGGTTTTTTTTTTTTTTTGCTTTTCAAGAAATTTCTGCAGGAAAGTTAAGTAGCAGGTTTTTTTTTTTGCTTTTCAAGAAATTTCTGCAGGAAAGGTAACTTGTATTAACCATCTGGTTAAAACTAGGTTTTAAAAATATTGCAAGTGATGATGGCAGGGGCCAACAGAGAAACAAGTCAAGCTACAACATTGAAAGATACAAAAAGATACAAAAAAAATACAAGAAATATTTAAAACCTAGTTTTAAAAATTCTATCTAAAAAAAAGGTTCAATACTTAGTGAACCCTACAGAATACAAAAAAAATATAGAAAACTTGGAATTGCAAATTTAGTTTAAAAAGTATGCAACTTTTAATAAGTTTATATGTTATTTCGCATTTTGTAATATCCATAATATTTAAAGAAAGATACAAACATAATACCAAAAAAATGACAACGTACAAAACTGCACACGCACAACTATAAATTGCACATGACTCAACCATGAAAAAAATAATCTCTCTTTCAAAAAAACACACACAGACAAAAAAAAACAACACCTGCTACATTAGAAGTTGCATACCATTTTAACTAAACTTGCAGTCCTATACAATATGCAAGTTTAGTTCTTTTACGGTGCAAGTGTCATATTTGAGCTTGGAATATTGTGCAAGCATCATAACATGTTTTCAGCTGCTTTCGAATGGGTTGGTCTGCATTTCAGTTCTGGCCCAAATTTTTAGTTTGTGTTCATTAAGCATAACAATACTCATACAAGGCCGAACAATATCAAGGCCTAATAAAAGTGCAAATAACAAGGCCTAGACTTTGTACGAAGAAAAAGAAAAGCCCATCTAAACAAAATAGATCAGAGACCATGTAAACAATTCGGAAAATTCACACAAAAAAATCCAGGTGAAAACCAAGAAACAAGCATAGCATATGAGTGAAACAAGCATAGCAGAAGATCCATACAAACTTTGAACCAACTGAGAACAATCGGACCAATGGCAGCATATGGTTGACATCTTGTCGTCATATATTAGCCAAAAAGAGATTTTGAAAAGCGTAACACCATTGAAGCAAATCCCAGATTTCTTTCATCAATCGAACAAACGATTAGGTTTTTTGGACCTGAGGTTTAATATAGAGGTTTAATATAGCAATCAATGCTGATGAAACCTGGATGCATTTTACATAGTTTCACCTTTTTTGTTATGCTCTCGTGAAACTTACAATTAGTTACAAGAAATTTTTTGAAAAATGCACATATTTGATGGTTTATGAACCACAGTAGATATCTTTTAGCCATGCTCTATGCACCATGACTTTATTCCTGTGTGGCTGGCTAGGTACATGTTTTTACATAAGTTTTGATGACAATACCAGTAAATATTGCATGCCCTTCCTATTTTATGGTACATGTTCATAAGTCCAAGGCTCGGTGAACATCTGAACAACAGATTTTTGGCCTAAAATGACTACATTTATATTAAAAAAACAATAAAGTTTGCGCTCAGCTCATATCTGAATAGTTTGTATGGAGCTAAGCAATCAGATGTGCCTATATGCATTTCAGATCAAAGTCCAGGGAGGCCCAGACTACCAAAATAACATGCTTTTATAATAGTTATGGAAGTGAGTCTGAAATTCTGAACTCGATGAATTATGTAATGTAAAATTCAAGTGAACTAAGTAAGCCCTAAGTTTCATGAATTATGTGACATAAAATTCAAGTGAACAAAGAGGCACAAACAACACGATTTCATACTATGCATAAAAACAGTAATTGATTTTCCATCAACTGACCTAGCATAAACCCTAACATAAAATGTCTTGAACTAGGTGAACCCTAACATAAAATATAAGTCAAATGAGTCAAAATAAACTGCTGAATACATAGGTCAACACATAGCATAAACCAAAAGTCCTACAATTAAATGCAAAGCTAAGCTGAGCAATGGGTACCGATAGTGACTAATATTAAAATGAATATATTACAACATGGAAATTAGAAACTGACTAATATTAAAATGAATATATTACAACATGAAAATTAGAAACTTGTACAAATAATATACTAAAATTGCAAATCACGTGATACTGGAAGTTTAGTTATAATGATATGCAACTATGCAAATACTACAAAATATCAGCAATTTCGACAGCATAAAACCGAGCCTCGTCCTCAGGCAGTCGACCTTTCTGCAAGCAAAATCCAGGCATAAGAAGCAACTACAGAACGGGAATTCAACACATTGTGAGGAGCTTGACACCAACCCGAACGATTTGGTTAGACAAAAAAATTCTAAGCTACACAAAAATACTAGGATCAGTGAACCCCTTCAGAAATAGAAAATAATTTGAAAACCATCTCATCTATAATCTGATTAATGGATGAATCTAGTTGCTATATACGCTTGGTACAAATTCAAAATCTAGACAATAAAGCAAATCAGAAAAAGAGAGGACTGCAAACTTGCGAATATGTCTTCTCAGCATAATACTTCGATTGATTGTCTTTTACTACACCTCGTACTAAACAATGTACCTAAATGGTCTTTAGATTGACATGAGTTTGTATTCGGGTTGACAATGGAATGCTAAATCTTTATTAGTTTTCTGAAGCCCAGCATAATTGAAAACAATTAGTCCTAAACCCAGAAAACATACAAAAAAAAGACATAAGTTTGGTGGACCATTAACAAATTGAAAAAACTACAGAAAAAGGAAAATGGATTTGCATACTGCTCGAGATTAAAGGCGTGTGTAAGTAAACCATTTTACAGTCTAAACAAATCACGAACATCTAATGCATTATGCAGCGAGATAGTAATGAGCACACAGACAATACTAAATGTAATATGTTGGGTGCATATCATTTCGTTTTGAATTAGCTAGTAATATGATTATGGAGCAGACAATACTAAATGTAACTATAGGAAAACACTAATTTGTAGAGATAGCTGGTTATATAGTAGACTGAATACAAGCACGTGAAGAAACATTATAGATTTAAAAGACGAACTCGGATCTTGGTACTAATCATGACTTTTAGTCCAACCTCAACCTCAACTAGCAAAGACAAAAGAGACATGATAAACTGATGGATAGGGGCACCGAACTAACACTAATGAGCACAAACCTTGCTTCCAAGATCCTATTGTACTGTGTTCACCAAAAGCAAAAAAAAAAAAGCACCTAAAATCAATAGAAGACAATACCATCTACTATTCTGTCTTCTGCAATCGTTTTTTACTATCTTCTTTTCCCCTAATAGCTTCCCAGTTTTTACCCTGGTCATGCCATCGTTTACCTATTTCACCATTTGCATGTTCTCTTTGAGTTTCAGGCTCACAGACAGCAGCACCAACATTTGAAACAATTTTACTTTGCAGAACATCAATAACTGCAGCTAAGCACATTAACATCTAGATGTTTCAAAATAGATCCCTTGCAAACTAACATTAACATCTAGTCATGTGCATGTACTGCTGTAAATCATCATTTTCTTTTGTAGATTATGATTTGCTTCAGTTGCATCGGAAAGGGAGAAAAGAAGTACATAGCATACCGTCATCATCTTCATCCACCCATTTGTTCCAATCAACTTTCACAAATTGTGGTGCCCTTTGATCATCTCGAACAAGCTTCTTCCACCATTTGGCCTCAGCTTTTTCTACAATGCAGAATATGGACCCGACCCCACTTATTTTGCTTGCCTGTTAAATCAAAAGCAAAGAAACACTGCATAAGGAAAACACATCTTTTCAACAAGGATTCAAATTTTAACCCTATAGCTATTGATATAACATGAACATGCATTACCTCAACGTTTACCTTGTCATTCAAATCTAGTTTTGATTCATCTAAGTTCCCACCAGTTCCAGCAGTGGTAGAGAATGTGAATACACCATCTGGTTCCAGATTGACCTTAGCATCCTTTGCATCAGGCAATTGTACGGTGATGTAAAACTAGTCAATCCTCTGAGCCCACTTCACTTCAGGGTGCCAACTACAGAAAACATTGCCACTTGTCAAGAAACAAACATAGAGCAAGAAATTTAAATGTCCAGAACCATACTAAAAACAATGTTAGAGTTTTTTTAAGTATAAACCCAAGATAAATACACAAGTGAGGCTGCCAAAATGTACAATGTTAATGTACACAAGGGATAACCATCATATATGAGATCAAATAAACAGCAGTGATTACATGAAAAAGACATGCATGACAAGGCAACATTAAGCAATTTTACTGTAAACAAATAGAAAAGAAAGAGAACAGAACACTGAGACACGCCTAGCTGTTAGCATTGGTATGTATGTTGCCTATCCTAATTGATTTCACCACCAACTGTTGTAGCTTAAATTGAAGAAAATGGAAGAATATGACAGAGAGAAAGCAGGGCCATGAATACAAACATAAAGAGAATTTACAGCTTCTTGTAGCAAAAGGCTAATCCTAGGTACTCAGCTACCCACACGTACGTAGTTTCATTAAACCATGTAACAAAAAATAACTTTTAAGGATCATTAAATAGTTCACCGCTGATATTCAATACTTAACACAGACATTCTCTCATACATATAAAAAAGTAACAGGCCAAAGAATAAAATTATTCTATTTCAAACTTTTTGCATGTCCAAATACTTTCTTAACCCACTGGCACCTTGACAAAACACTAGCAACCAATCAATCTATAGTTTTGAGCTTTGTTAGATTACCAATTGCACTTTGATGAATAGTTTAAACCATATCCAAAGCGTACTAAGAAAACAGAATTGGACACCTACCTCGGTAGTATCAGGTGTTAATCATGACAAAAAAATTGCAAATCATAGCAACATTTGCCAACTACAAGACAAACTACTGTACCATTAGTACCAATAGCATGCTAAACAATACAGCACAAGACAAAAAAAATCTAATAAATGATAATTACTTTATGAGAAATGCATAAAAAACTAAATTTCAGTATCGCTAAGTATATCTCGCATGTTAGAAAACTAATATAAGGCACATAACATTCTGCCGTTGACCATCAACGGATTTCTGTGGCAAATTGTTTGTCAAGAGGGGACAAAACGAAACACTGGAAATGGTGCGTGAACAAAGTATTCCTGGGTCAATGGTGACTCCAAAAAGGATCACAATTAGTGGGAAAGCAGACCTCCGTGCTGGTGGCTCGCGAGAATGGTCAATGGTTCCAGCGGTAAGACGGCTTCAAGTTACGGCAAGTCAAGAAACCACTTCTCAACGCTGGGAGCAACCTGACTAACAAGACTGCCCATTGCTTGAGCATTCATCATCTGAGACAATCCATATTCAATTGACATCTGTAAATGAGAAAGTAAAGGCAAATGGATTTAGCAATGTGCAAAATTATCGAATGTAGGAACAACAAGCTCAACAGTCCAAGCAGATCACTATTTTCACCACTTCTGCACAAGACATTGTTGTGAACATACTAGCAGATAACAAAAATCCTTCTAAAATCCTTGAAATATCCACTTGTAACTCTATAAAATCACACCAGATCATCATTTTTTAGGGGACACACCAGTGGATCTTAGTCACGCCTAAGCAGAACAGCATGTTCAGTAAACCAAGAGCAGAAGGACTCTTAACAAACCAAAATCGCAGCATCGCACAATCGCGCGTGGAGCAGCCATGACATGCGGTGCCTGCCGCCATAAAAAGCTCACCGACGCGTCGTTCTCCGGTGACAGCGCTCACCCACAGCACATCAGCTATCACGCCGTCCAACACCCCCCTCTCTCTCTGGTGTGTGTGGTGAGTGCCAAACTACTGCTCCTTCGTAGAGGTATGGATAAGGCGCGGCGCCTGGAGCAGCAGGCGGAGGCGGAGGCGCGGAGCAACGTCGCTCGGCGAGGCGCCTGGAGGTTGGAGCCCGAGCGGCGTTGGTCGGCGGCCGGCGGCGGCGCGCCTCGAGCCTCGCCCTCGACAATCGGCGGCTCCGACGCCTCGACCTCGGCCGCGCCGTGCTCGTGACCGGCCGTCCGTCGCGGCGCCCGGCCTGCCGCGCTGGCGCCGGTGGCCGCCTCGCCCGCTGCGCCGCGGCCGCCGCCTCCGCCGTCGCCGCGGCACCCAACCAGCGCGCTCGCGGTGGCGCCTCCCCTATCTCTCGCTCTCGGTGTGTGTGAGTGTGACTGCTCCGCATAGAGATATGGATAAGAAGGTCGATGGCCACACAACACAATAACGGATCGGGTCAAGATACACAACCAATAGTCAGTCGGGCCGTTAATCACATCAACCATCACACATATCTCGAGCAAGATCGGCGACCACAAAATCGATCGAACTATAACAAAATTTCAGCGCTGAAGAATAGCAAATCCGTTATACTAAGCGATGGTGGGCGTCGTGCGTTCGAGCTAATTAGTCGCTCATTATTGCGTAATAATGAGAGTAATTGCCAAGTAGTAACCTCCCATCTTTGTCAAACGGTTTCGATCGAGAGATAGTGGGATTTATCGTGATTATGTGTATTTTGACCGTTTGGATCCTCACTATTTATTGAATCTTCGATGGGTGGGTCTAGTAAATCGTGATGGATGCGTAGCGAGCTAGTCGTAGAAAGACTTACGGCGACGTGAGTCGTAACGATTATACCATAGTCGTAGGAGAACTTACGACTAGGGGTAGTCGTAACGATTATACCATAGTCGTAGAAGAGCTTACGACTGGGGATAGTCGTAGGATAACCTACGACTTCCTGACTCGTCCTTCCCTGATAATATTCAAGGGGTATGCTTTGTGATGTCATATTTCCTAATTAATAAATGAGGATTATTTAGATCCTCGTCATCTAGCCCCCCAGCTTCAAGTGAAAATAGCTTACTTGGTGAAGGGTCGTAGATGGCCTCTCGATCATTAAGGGGTTGTGAGGAGAACATTGAAGGAAAGACTCTTCAACATTCGTTTCTCGACCAAGAATACGCTTGATCGAGGTAAATTGTTAAGACCACCACGATTGTAAGATGTCGTAGAATTTCTTACGACTTCGAAGCAGTTGTGGCCTTACGATCGGAAGCAAAACCCTTCGATTGGCCTTTCCTTGGACCGGGGTCAAGATGGTAATTTCACTTGAGGTGTGCAAAGGTGTCTTGGGACTTTCCAAGGCGAGTTAAAAGTCCGTCCGTTGAAGCAATTCCCGGCGGTGGCGATCGTTGGGATTTCGCGACGTTTCATCTCAATCGTGCGGTTATAAAACGGGCCACGGGGGAAGAACTTAGGGTTCTTACCTTTTTACCCAACAGTCGGTTGCTTTCTCGTCTCCTCCGCCGCCGGTGATT
This sequence comes from Ampelocalamus luodianensis, assembly GCA_036346255.1. Lineage (NCBI taxonomy): Eukaryota > Viridiplantae > Streptophyta > Magnoliopsida > Poales > Poaceae > Ampelocalamus > Ampelocalamus luodianensis. Next base: position 22,228 of record JAYEVH010000393.1, read on the forward strand.
CCGTACATTGTCTTGGAATTTTCCCAACCTCAAATCTTCTTACTTCGAGAAGGAAGAAATGGCGAGATTGTCTCTGAGTGGGTGAGTCGGAGATGGACGATGCGAAGATGATCGCTTGGTGGTCGCCGAGAAGATCCCCGAGGTCTTCTCGTGAAGTGGATTGCGGCGAACGGGCGGCATTGGCCGTCGGGAGAGGCAGACCAAATCCCGTTTTCCAGGCTTACTGTGAGTGTGGCCTTGATTGCACGCTCACCCTTCCTCACACTCGTGCTTGAGCACGGGGTGAAATTAGTGAACCTTGGTCCTAATTCCATCACGATGCTAAGCGTGTTTGTGTACTTGTGTGAGGCCTACACGGGATTCCGGCGGACTTAGAGCTTTTCGGTATTATTATGGAATGGCTCGTCAAGCGGATCGCCAGAGTCGTGGTCTCAAGCTCCACGACGGTAAGTCGAGGAGTACATTCAGATGTTTACCCCGTCGTCATGGCGGGTTGGAGAAGAAGTGGTTCTCTTTGGGAGGTTACCAAGGAAGATAGCCTCTCGTTCGTCGGAAGGCCGCCGGCGGTCTTCTTCAGGACTCGACTCGATAATCTCGATTGGATAGCCCCATTATTCAAGTTGTCAAAGACACGAAGTCGGAGGGCTCACCGGTTGTACGTGGTGAAGGACTTCATTCTGCGTCGGATCGATCCTTTGAAGACAAGGGTCCCTCCCTTGTGGAGGTACTCAGGAAAGGATGACCCAACCAGGGACTACAAGTACGGTGAGTAGAAAAACTTACTGTAATACTCTAAATTATTTTTGAAAGGATTAGTCGGGAGAAATTAATTAAATCGGGAGAAGGGTTCTTTTAGTAAAACACCAAATCAGGAAATGAGAGGGGTTTTCCGCGCTTTAATGGGCAACTTTGGCTTGGGCCTAGGCCCATGTGGGCTGGCCGGCCAAGGAGGTGCCACTCCCCAGAACCCTAGCCGCCCTCTCACCCCTCCCTCTTTCTCCCCACTCCCCCATTCGGCGCCACCTTCCCCCACCTCCTCCACCCCCTTGTGCTCCTCCCTACCTCCCCTCCACCTCCATTGCTGCTGGCCAAAGAGAAGAAGAACCTCCATTGCAGCCGGCCAAGGAGGAAGAAGAAGGAGAAAAGAAGAGAAGGGAGAAGAAGAGGGAGAAGAGAAGGAAGAGAGGAGAAGGAGGATGTAACAGCCCCAAATTAGGGATTGTATTTTAAATATATAAAAATATTAAAATTTAAAAACTTTTGGTTGTATCCCTTGGTCATGCTCATGGTTTCCAAAATCGGGTGCACAATTTTAAGCTTTTGATGTTTTGTATTGAAGTTGTGTTGGAAATTTCAAACCTTTTAAACTTAAATTCCATTTCTATCTGAATTCCATAAAAATGTATGAATAAAAGTTTCCAAAAATAATTTATTCAAATACTAGATTAATTATCTTGAATTATCATTATTTTTACCAAATTTTTAGAGGTGATTTTGACTCCACCAAAATTCAAATCAAACCTCAAATGCAGTTTTGAAAATAATTTAATTATAACAAATTTTAATATACAAAATGTTTAAATATATTTTTCCTAAGTGCCTTGTGAACCTCAGAATGCCCACAAAAATTTTCAGAATTTTTAGAATTTTATTTTTATTTCAAACTGCCCGGTCAAACTCAGTTGCTTTCGGTCAAAACTTAAATTCAAAACCTAACCCGAGCCCTAGCACTGTTCCTCCGACCGAACCCGAGTCAAACCCCGACCGCGCCACCTCGGTCCGACCGAACCACCTCGCCCGAGCCACTCCCCCTCCTCTCGACAGCCCAGCCCCACCGACAGGGTCTTCTTCCACGCGCGCGGCGCCACGCTGGCTCGCCGAAGCGCTGCGCCGCGACTTTCCGCCGCCGCGCGCATGCGCGCCACGCCCACCCGTCGGCCACCTTGCTTCCTCCGCCCTTCACCTATAAATAGGGAGCCCCGAGCTCGGTCTACCGCTGCTGCCACCTCCCCTCCATTTTCATATCTCCTGGAGCTCCAAAACAAATGAAGCCCGAATGCCATTTTTTGCGCGCCACCTCCTACCCCTCCGGCCACACCAATGAGCTCCAACCTCGGCCAACCGCGTCATGCCGCGTCCCACATCACCAGGAGCCGAACCCCTCAATCAATTTCGGTTTTAGTCCACTAAGGAGCTGCGCATGGGCCTTCTTCTCCAACCACGGCCGAATCCGCCTCCGTCGCCGCCATTGATTCGAGAGCCCGAGCCCAATTCCTTTGTCGTGAGCATGCTTAGACCTTTCTCTAACTCTCCATATCACTCCCTTTCCCTCTCGATCACCCCAGGTCGCCGCCATCGAGAAGCACCCCGCGCCACCGCCGGCTCGTCGTCGCCAGGCCTCTCCGACCACTCTCCGTCATCACCGACCACCTCGGCCTGCTCCAGGTACCTCATGGCCGCTCGTGCTCTCGCTAGTTTTGCTCCAACTCCACCCGACGTCGTCGCCTCTTTCACCCCACACGCCGCCGCCGCCTCGTCGCGCGCCACAATGCATCTCCGGCTACCCCGAGACCACCTCTAGCATCCACGAGCTTCCCTCGACCCATTTTGGCCGTCACCGTGGTCTCCCCGCCGCTCCAACTGCCGGCGATTTGCCGCCCCAAATCCAGCCGAGACTCCCCTGTTCCTCTTGGTTCTCTGTATGTTATGCCTGTGTGTATTGTTGTCACTGACAATAGGATTATCTTGTAAGGAAGTGCTAAGTGTTATGCGAATGTAATTAAGTCACTCTAAATGGTTTAGCAAATTTGTAGTTGAGGTTTGGAAGAAGGTTAGTCATTAGTTTCATTTCTGAAATTTTTCACTGTATTGGCAATGAACTGAAAATCATGTTTAGGTAAATGGTGAAGAGGGTGAGGATAGGAATTGTCAGTGAGCCCTTGACTGTGTAGATAGCATTCACCAAGATTGGTTTAGCATAGTTGAAGATTGAGTTTAGAAAGGAGTTTAGGCTTTAGCTCTCTGAAGCAATGTTTCTGTGTTCTGAAAAACAGATATTGGGTAGAGGAGTTGTTGGTTGAAATATGGATTGTGTCAGTATATCTCATTTGCCCAGCCAACTACTAAATGCTAACCAACATTCTGAATGTCAAAGTATGTCACTCAAATGAACTAACCAATTCAAAATTTAAGTCTGAATGTGTGTAGAACTGACAATAGGTCAGGGGCTTTCCCATGTAAGTAGTCAGGAGATTTGGTGTTTCAGTTAGCTAAGTTTGTTGATAAATTATTTGGATCAATCATACTTGTGCTTAGCAATTCAAAAATGGAGTTGAGGAGAGGTAAAGTTGGCGACTTCTTCTCTCTCAAAAATGATCTGTTGGTTGTCCGGATAGAGGAAGTTTAGTGCTTAATCTTTGTGTCTAGGTATTAACTCACTCAAAACCTCATTTAACAAATGGAAATTTGAATTAGTGGGAAGGCTTAGTAACAAACACTTTGCTCTGAATTTCCCTCTAGAATCGGGAATAGTATTAAGTTGTTGTCGCTTTTGTCAATCCTTATGCTTGTGCTTGCGAGTTGGTTGTAGATAGTTTAGGTCATCGGAAGTTTATAATATGGCAATTGGTTATCTTTTTCTAAGTCTAGTAGTTAGTAATCCTTGTGTTATTTTAGCCTATGGGCACTTATCCAACAGTAGCACTACGTCAAGATGTTATGTAGTACCTAGTGGTAAAACATTAAGATTAGCAATCTTTGGTATGGTCATAGCATAAAGTATTAAGATTATTGCCCTAGTTAAATCCAAAATAAATTGTTTACAACTTGAAATTTGGTAAACTCCACAATTACTTAACCAATTCAAATCATCTCCGAGTTCTATAATTTTGTGTCTTTAAGTTTATCTAGAACCATAATCACATCTTCGTGTTGTTAAATTTTTGGGTCCTTTTGGCGTTCTGGTGTTTATTCGCTGTTTTTCGCTTTGGCAGTTTTTATCGCTAGATGGCGTTGATTATCGAGAGTGATCCTATGCAGCAAGTCGAATATCTCAAGCAAAGCAAAGGCAAGCAGTTTGATCATATCCAGTTCATTCCCATTATTTTCAAGTCTAATATTTTGTTTAACCTGTATGTGTGCATGCTTTTGTGTCAAAGTAATTTTGTCGATTAGAGGTAGTTAATCCCATTGCATGGTTGCCCTAAAAATTGTTCACCCCGCCACTACCTTAGGAATATTATTCTCTTTGGTGAATTAGAGCCCGTGAATGATTTAGGGCCTTTTATTTGTATTTACGATATGATGCTTAGCCATGCTTAGATACAGAGTAGAATTGGGCGGTTATCGACTTAGTCGATAACTTTGATCACACAAAAATTATTATATAACTTTATGATTCAAAGACTTTTGCTATGTTTAATTGTGAAAACTAAAAACCAAAACAAAATGATTTCGACGGGCACAATGGTAAGATGGTGTGATTCTTGGGTGTGATGGAATGGTGCCCGGTCAATTAAGGACCGAACATCTTGTGAGTGAATTTTTATCCGGGCATTTCGCGTGCTAACCACACTAGAGTATATGGGACCTCTCTTGACCTAGTACTTTGGCGTGTATTGGCTCCGGTCGCAGGAGGTCGCAGGAGGGATGGAGGTGGGAGCATGGTAGTTGTCAAAAGCTTTATCACGAGTGGGTAGTTGTCTTTTCGGCTTTACCATGTAAGCGTATGGATTTCTATCCATACGAGCGGCTCGTAGTTAATACACAATATTGGAAAAAGTCTCGTAGGACTTAGCTGTGCCGCATACCTTCGGAGTGTGCTTTGGCTTAAAGGCGGTGCAAGTGTGGATGCGATGGTACACCTGCGCAGGTTAAAAACTATTCGAATAGCCTCGCCCTAGGTGATGGACACGCTTGGGTAAGCTTTTCAAGAGTTAGACTACAACATTTTAATTAAAACTTGATGGGTTGGTATGAGCGGCGTTCATACTATTGTTGTGATGGCCATTGGGTTGGTCATCTCGGGATGTCTTTTGTCACTACTTCTCAGTATCATTGTTATTTCGCAAATAAAATTTGAACTGTTAAAACTGCCTTCAAACTATTACATTATTGCAAAAGAAAACTTGCTTTCTGCTAAAAGTAAGTCCAGAGCCCCTTCCACTTAAATAAAGCTTGCATGTAGTTAAATTATAGTTCTGTTACCCTTACACGTCAGTCTTGCGAGTACAAAAACAATTTTTGTACTCAGATGCTTTGCTTAATGTTTTTGTTGCAGAGGAAGAAGGTGAGCCCCAAGGGCTTCCCTTTTGTGAGATGTGCTGCGGGTTTGACGACTAGCTGGGCGGCCCGGTCGGTTGCCCTGTGGTTATGTGGCTAACCGGTTGGTTTTTGTCTTAGCCATCTTATGGTATTTCTGCTTCCGCTGTTTACTTATTTATTTGTTGTCTTTTTGTTAGACTTGTATTTATCGTAATGTATGGATTTGATGCATAATTTTGTGTAGAGGTGTGTATCTGCAGTTAGGAAGTATACATGTCTCGAGGCTTGGTTTATTTGATTTGTGATGCTAGGGCCAGATGTTTGGGTAAGCATCACAAACCAAATAAACTGGGGTCCTCACAGAGGATCATCTTCCGGGCCTGCTCATCGTCGTCCAGCACGTCGTCAAGGGTAACGACGGGTTTCTTGTGTTGAGGGATGGTCATTAGAGGCGATTGCTAATAGATTGATTGGATCGGCTAAATTCTGTTATCTGTTCAATTCTGTCCAGAATGTTGCGCGGCCAGTTTCATTTATTTAGAAGCCGAATTAGGAGTTTTGGTCTCCTAGAGAAACGTAGATTATGTTCTTAGCTTTCAGTGGCCACCAAGATCACCCAAATCCGATTAACGGTCAGGAAGTTATGAATTTTTTAGTATCGCTGCCTGATAATTCTGTCAGTTTCTGGCAGTCTGTGGTAATTTGGTTAAAACTGCTATTTAAAAGGAGAATCAGAGGACCTCAATATAACGAAAAATGTAGGTAATTTCCATACCTTTTCATAGAGATAAAGAACACGAGATTTGTACTTTCGTAGCAAAAGTTATGATGGTTTTAGCGTACTGTCCAGAGAACCCGACGAGAATTCTGTTGTCTGATGATTGGTTTGGTAGGGGAAGTTAAGGGTAGAATCAAAAGGGCTCCCCAACTAGGTTTATTTAGGCAATTCAATTACCTTTTCAGAGAGTCTAAGATCATCTTAATTGGACACCTGAGCAGAAAGTTATGTATTTTAGAATTTGGCTATTTTCAGTGAGCACCAAAACGATCGCTAGAAATTGGAAGATTGGAAACGCTTGGGAGTCTAGCGAGTTCGTTTGTGTTGTTTTTATGCACAGTTGAGGCAAGTATTCGGGTTATAGCGTATTTTCGGTTGTATGTTAAGATTGTTGTGATTGCTTGCTGTAGCCTTGCACGAATGTTAGTGTAATGAGTTTTCCTTTTATCTTGATGAATGCAAGCTATGGTTAATGTTTCCCTTGAGCGTTGCTAAATATTACATGTTGTTATGTACATGTTATGTTATTGGGTATGAAAGATGTGGGCATGGGGCAATTGCATGTTTCAAGCGTGTTGGAGACTTGGTCATATATGCATGTTTTGATATATGATAGCGAAGTAAGGTTCTTTGGCATGTTGTTTATATCGAGATTGGTGAATGCTCCAAGTATGATTATGCTCTATTCATGTCCGGTGTTATTGTACTTGGTATATTGATGATGAATAGATGTTGCGCATGTGCATATAGAGATCATCTTTGAAGCTTGGTCACGTGGTGACCAAGTATGCATTCGTTGAGGTCCCCGTCATGTATTGGCCAGCTTGAGGTCCCACATTGGTGGAATGTGGGCTATGAGCAAAGAGGTCCCCATCATTCGGATGATGGGCAAAGGTCCCTATACATGTGGTGTATAGGCTCTTGGTCCCTGTGCGGAGGGCACGAGGCAGGGATATCTGACGACGGTTGTAAACCCGCATTACAGTAACATGCGAAAGAGATAAAGTTGAAAAGGTGCATTGCATTGGTTGCATTCACATGAGCATGAAGGCTATACTTTGGTGCATTGTTTATCTTGGATTGTTGATGCTATGAATGATGATTTGCTTAGCCTTGTTGGTACTTGCTGAGTCTTTGGGCTCACTCTTGCTTTGATGTGTTTTAGGTACAAGCGCAAGACCCGCATGCAAGGAGGAGTAGATGTTTGGATGCACGCACTACCACTCAATCTTAAGAATTACTTATGGTGGTTTGAGTTTGATTAAGCGTAATAATGAGAATAGCAAATTTTGGTTATGTTTATGAGATTATCTGCATGCTTGAATGAAACGATTATGAAGATATTGATAAATGCCATGATTAATTGTTGGAACCTCGGTATAGCTGACTATACAAAGGAGGTTTTGCCAAAAAATTTGTAATTGGTCTTAGTTTAGTTTAGTTTAATTTAATTTTAGTAGCATTCCAGGATCAATGCTGAGCTGGGGTGTTACACTTACTCTCTTGGCTTTTATCCTTGTTTAATCCTGATTTTAGTCCGCTTAATCGTGTTGTCCATACACCCAGATCTTTCGTAGGTGGAGGTTGACGCGCGTGTTAGGCTCATCTGCGAGAAGCATCCGGCGAACACGGTGGTTCCTCAAATCCTCATGGTTTTGACCACAGAGGAGAAAGAAAGGCGCCTAAAGGTAATCGAAAGATTCTGCCTTTAGGTAATTTGTTGTCGTAGAATGCTATACGACTAACTAGTTTGCCGCAGGAAAACTTGCGACTGGATACTGATCGTAGAAAACCTTGCGATCGAACGTAATCGTAGAATAACTTATGATTAGACAACGTCGTAGAAAAACTTACGACTAGACAATGTCGTAGAAAAACCTACGACTTAATGTAATCGTAGAAAAACTTACGATTAGGGAATGTCGTAGAAATACTTACGACTTAACGTAATCGTAGAAAAACTTACGATTAGGGAATGTCGTAGAAATACTTACGACTTAACGTAATCGTAGAAAAACTTACGATTAGGGAATGTCGTAGAAATACTTACGACTTAACGTAATCGTGAGAAAACATACGATTAGGGAATGTCATAGAAATACTTACGACTTTTGAGTGGTCGTATAGATGACGGTTTAGTGATCATAAAAAAGAAATCTTTACGACCACTCTTCCTCTTCCTTAATCAGAAAGTTGGCATGGAGAACCGCCAAGACGATGAAGAAGTCGAGTTGGTGGTTGTTGGGGAGGCTACGCATGCGAGTCGTCAAGTCCTCCATCCGAAGCGTCGTCGTGAAAGTTGGCGACAAGGGGTTCGAGCTCGCCCTCCTCGCTCCTTCGCTAAGTTTGCCGCAGACCTAGCCGCGGCAGAGAAAAGAGCAGAAGAAGAGGCCCTTGCCCTTAAGCGTAAAGTCCCCAAGGTTAAGGTACCTTTCTATTACGACGACAAGTCCTTCGCAGTTTCAGCTTCTCGTGGCTTCATAAGACAGCTAGAAAAGGAGAACTGGAAGGAATTCATGTCTTTTGTGAAGGAAACTGCTGCTCCGGTGGGATCTGAAGCCGAGGGAAGCAGCATTCTCAGGATGGTCGAGATCGATCTTGTCCACCGGGAAGTCGGGAGGTGGTGACTCTGGTGTCCGAGTGCATCTCGACCAGCGGTGGTCGAGAAGAAGTCGAAGAAATCTTCCGTCGGGAAGGTTGCTCCCAAGTTTCGAGTTAGGTCCAGCACGCAGAGGTATGTAAAACAAAAGTCATAAGTGTAGTAACTACTTACTGTTTTGTTTTTTGACTTACTTCTGCGTTTTGTGATTTTAACCCGGCGTCTTCAATCCCTAGGGATATTCCCATGGAGAATCCCGCTGTCTCCCCCTCAACTGACAAGGGTGCGACAGCGATAGTAGCTGAAGATCTAGCTACTATCCCCGTGGCGGAGGAAGCTGCGGTTGCTGAAGTCGCTGCGGTGGCTAAGGATGTTGAAGTTGTTACGACAACCAGAGCTGTCGTAGAGACTGTAGAGGAGGCGACGGAAGCCTTGAGGGTGATACCGGAAGTAGGTGGCAGCGTTAGTGTTGATCACCGTGCCGGTAAGGAGGTTGTCGAGGATGCTCCTTCCGGTCCTCCAGGTGGTGTCCCCATTACAGAGTCAGAGGAAGAGGAGTATTTTAAATTTTGCTCTGATTTCTTTGGCCCTGACTCCATCGTAGGATCTTCTGCCTACCGCTCGCGATCGAGTTCCACCACCCGGCATTGTCAATGCGGAGATGTGTTTGACAATGAGCGACTCAAGGGGTTTGGTGGAAACGAGTCGAGGAGATGGATGGGCTGAAGGATCCGTCACGAATAGTCTCCATGTTTGCTTGGTCAAACATGAACGTAAGTATTCATCGATACTTACTTGGGGTTTTATCTCTTTATCTTATCGTTTTTCTCTTTTTCAGAGAGCCGTGGAGCAAGTCGCTACAATTTGCGAATATAATCGGCAACTTGTCAAGCTTCGACAAGAAAAGGCAACACTCTGCGAGCAAGCAGAGAGGTGGTGAGTGACTGATTGTCATAATCGTTCTGATTACTTATTCAGTACTCGCAATCAGATTGTCGTAGAAAACTTACGACTTGTACTAGTCGTAGAAAGACTTATGACTAAGGGGTGGTCGTAGAATAACTTACGACTACCCATCGGTCATAGAAAAACTTACAACCGTTTGGTTGATTGTGTTCATGTCTGCTCTTTACTCTTTTAGGTTTAAGAGTGACGAAAAGACCTTAGCTGATTCACTCGACTTCGAAAAAGCCGAGTCGAAGAAACTAAGGGATAACGTCACCGACCTCCTGAAGAAGCTTCAGGAGGCTAACTCTGCAACTAAACAGTTGTAGGAAGAAATAAACAGTGCGTGTAATTACAACTGCTTCTGGTCTTGGTTTCTGCTTCCCCCCTTTTTTACCTCTCATTTTTTTTGCAGAAAAAGAAGTCGAAAATAAGGCCCTTCAGGCCAATGTGGGGGCTCTCCGGGTCGAGGTTCATGAGAAAACCTCCGTTGTCCGTGAAATCTCCCGTATTGCGAAGGAGAAAGACCAGAAATTGAGAACTTGGGTTCTCAATTAGCTGGTAAGTAGAACTTTTACCTGCTATTTATTTATTTTATCTTCTCATAGAATCGTTTTACTTATTCAATCTTTGCTCTTTCCAGATCGATTGATTGAAATAAAATGACTCCACGAGGCTTCGACTTATTCCTAGGAGGAGACAAAATCAATAAAGATCAATCTTCAAGATAATATCTCACTTCTGAACAATGTACTCGATGGGCTTCGTGTCGGAGGTTGCTCCTCGCGACGACACGATGGCGCTCATACGAGTGTCATTGGAGAACAAGTCGGTACTTTGAGCGAGTTGGTATCTACTCAAGACCAATCGAATGATTCGATAAGGGAAGCGGTCAAGGAGCCGTGAGTTTTGTTTTAGCAAAACTCAAGGCCCATGATCCTAACCTTAATCTTCATTACTGAAGCGATTTCGACTACACGGCCGAAGCAGAGAAGCTAATCGAAGAGATACAGTCGGTTGGCGAGAAGGTCGCAGAGGAGATGCAAATAGAATCTCCCTTGACAGAATAGTCTTGTAATATAATCTTGTAAAAACAAGTATTTTTTGGTGGTGATGAATAAATATATGGCCATTTTCCTGCAAATTATCTCGTAGAGTAGTTAGTAACTCGTAAGATAAAAAGGGAAGAAAATAATTTAGACCAGATATGAGCGATTCCTCCTTTCTCCTTCATTTTCCCTACGCGTTATCTCATAAAGTAGTTAGTACTTCGTAAGATGATAACTCGGGAGGAAAAAAAATATAAGACTAAGAAATGAAGTCATGTTTATAACTTTATCCTAGCCCCCGACTGCTTACTTAATTTATTAGGAATAAACTAAGGAAGTAGTAAAGAAAGGGTTCTGAAAACAGTGAGGTTTGTTCGGACTTGTAGTTGTCGAGTATCGACTTGTTTGGACTAGTCGAAAGAGCGGAAACAGATCGACGCTAAGAAGTTTTCGCTAGTGGGCAGGACCACGTGCAGAGAAAATAGGCTTCGACTAGGTGATGTGACCATCTCCGACCAGAGTAATCAACTCGATAATGACAACTAGAGTGAAACAACCTTCTAGAGCACCTTAAGGATTCATTCGGCTACATTCATTGTTCCTGACAAAGTTGTCCTGGTAGCAAAAGTAGGAAACAGAATGACGCTAGGAAGTTCCTTCTAGTGGGCAAGACCACGTGCAGAGAGGAGAGGCTTCGACTAGGTGTGTTTCTTCCTTGGACCAGTAAAACCTAATCAGGTCATTTGAAAAGTAGTCGGATGCATCTCAAAAAGTTCACTCTTCTTAGTTTATTTTTCGAAATAAGCTAAGGTGACATGAATTCGCTTAACAACTTTCGACCATTTTCCTGAGCCCAATGAGCATTGTACAGGTTGTTTAAGAACGAAGTAACATTAGGAAACTCCTTCTAGCGGGCAGGACCACATGCAGAGGGGAGAGATTTCGACTAAATGTGTTGTCCTTGTGCTAACCATCGTACAGGAATGAGGAGCGTAAAGAAAATGGTCAAAAATAAAAGCGAGATTCAAAATTAGACAAAAAAGGATAGTGATAACCTGACACTTTATTGTCGTTGAAGCTTGTTACACATAAAATTTGTGCAACTGGTCAATGTTCCAAGAGTTTGAGAGAACGCAGCCATCTTCCATTGCAAGTCGATCGATCTGGACGCAGCGTTACTTCGACCACAGTGTAAGGACCCTCCCACTTGGGGGAGAGTTTGTTCTGATTAGACTGGGATTGGATAAGCCTCAATACCAAGTCACCTTCAGCAAGGCTGCGAGGTTGGACCTTACGATCATAGTATCTACGCAGGGCATGTTGGTAGACTGCAGAACGGAATAAAGCCTAGTTTCTCTTTTCTTCGAGCAGGTTAATGTCGTCTGCTCGAAGGTTTTCTTGAGTTGAGTCATTATACTTACCGACTCTTGCTGACCTGATCTTTAGCTCTGGCGGAAGCATGGCTTCGGCACCAAAAACTAGAAAGAAAGATGTTTCTCCTGTAGCTCGGCTAGCTGTCGTACGAATGACCCATAATACTGAAGGTAATTCCTGTACCCAAGCCCCCGAGCGCTTGACAAGCTGATCGAAGACTCGGGTTTTGATTCCCTTCATGATCTGGCCATTCGCTCTCTCAACTACCCCGTTGCTTTGGGGGTGGGCTACAGAAGCGTAACACAAACGAGTTCCCAACTCGTCGCAAAATTCCTGAAATTTTGCGCTTGTAAACTGTTTACCGTTGTCTGTGATAATTCGACTTGGTATTCCAAATCGAGTGATCACGCATTTCATCATGAACCGTTTTGTTGCTTCCGTTGTTATCCCAGTGACAGGTTCGGCTTCTATCCATTTTGTGAACGTATCAATGGCCACAAAAAGGAACTCGAAACCTCCTGGAGCTCTGGGTAACGGTCCTAGGATATCAAGACCCCAAGTTGCAAAAGGCCACGACAAAGGGATTGTTTGTAACGCCTAAGCTGGTTGATGTATTTGCCGGCTATGAAACTGGCACTGTACACACTTTTTAACCATCTCCTTGGCATCGTAGAGGGCTGTTGGCCAATAAAAACCTTGTCGAAAAGCTTTACCGACCAGCGTTCTGTAGGAAGCATGAGTTCCACAGATTCCTCCATGTATGTCGTGAAGGAGTTTTAATCCTTCGCTCTGCATGAATACATCGCATGGGCACCCCTTGGTTCCTCTTTTATAAGGACACCTTCGACCAAAGTATACATTTTGGCCTTTCGATAATCGACCGATTCTAGATCGTCATCGGGTAAAGAACCCGTCAAGATACTCGAGAGCGGGCGCCATCCATGTATCTTCGTACTCTAGAGAGGCTGTTTCTATAGAAGGTGTCTCGGTTAAATCGACTATGGACGGTTTCAAGTTGTTCCAAAACACCCTTTCGGTACCAAAGATCGGAGGAAGCTAGACGAGCCGCTTGGTCTCATGAGGAAATTATCCTTTCGAGGATAAATTGCACCTCAAAGCCCAAAAGTGCTTTTCTAACTTTCTTACTTCCGATAGATACCGGGACATGGTTGGATTGGAGCACTGGTACTCCTTTCCAACTTGATTCACGACTAGTTGAGAGTCTCCCCTCACGAGTAGTCGTCGATCGAGCGCTCGCACTCGTATACCGACTAGCAAACCGTGATTCCGCCACGTTGTTAGTGGCACGAAAGTTTAATTGTATGGCATACTTTAAGGTTTCTCTGGTAGGAGATTCCAGGACCACCCCAGCCCCCGAGCCACTTATCGTAAGCGACACGTCAAAGTACATCGTCCACTGGTCATGGGAATCGTACTGGGGATCCTGAACAGGTTCAGGATTTGTCCATTCGGTGACAAAGTCTGCCAAGATCTGGGATTTAACGGCGGTTCGGGACACGAAATGGATGTCGAACGCCCCAAGTTCGACTGACCATTTTGCCTATTCGGCTGTTTCCCTATTCTGGAGGATCGCTCCCAAGGAAACTCGGGCGGCATGACTAGTTTGTGCGTCTGAAAATAATGCATGATTTCCTCAAGACATGAGGAGGGCATATAGAAGTTTTGAACTCGAGGTAACGCTCCTTAGGTCCGTGGAAAACCTCACTTACGTAGTATCTTGGTCGTTGTATGTTTTCATGTTCTACGACCAGAACTGCGCTTTCTGCCTGTGGCGTGGCAGCTAGGTAAACTAAGAGCGTCTCTCCTAGCCTCGGGGAAACTAGAACAGGAGCACTCGTAAGATACCTCTTGACTTCCTCAAAGGCTAGGTTAGCCTCTTCTGACCACTCGAAACCTTCATGTTTAGTAGAAGTTTGAAGAAAGGCGATCCTTTTTCTCCCGATCGTGATATGAAACGACTTAACGCCATGCATCCCGTGAGTTTCGGACTTCTTTTTCGTGGTCGGGGGCGCATCTGAGTGATGGCTTTGATCTTTTCAGGATTTGCTTCAATTCCTCGTTCAGAAACCAGGAACCCAAGTAATTTTCCTGAAGAGACCCCGAACACACACTTCTCGGGATTCAGTTTCAATTGGTGTTTTCTGAGGTTGTCGAAAGTCTCCTGCAAGTCCATGATATGGTTGAGTCATTTGGTGCTTTTTACGACTAGATCGTCAACATAGGCTTCCAAGTTTCGGCCTAGTTGAAGAGCGAAAGTCGTTTGCATCAAACGTTGAAAAGAAGCTCCAGCATTTTTTAGACTAAATGGTATTTTGACGTAGCAAAATATCCCAAATGGTGTAATAAATACGGTCTTTTCTTCATCTTCTTGATGCATGCTAATCGATGATAACGAGTATGCATCTAGAAAACTCAACATCTCACATCCTGCGAGAGAGTCAACCGGTGATCGATGCGAGGTAAAGGGAAATCATCCTTTGGACAAGCTTTATTGAGATCAGTAAAGTCTACGCACATACGCCATTTGTCATTAGACTTTCTAACCATTACAGGGTTGGCCAACCACTCTGGGTGGTTGACTTCTCTTATAAAGCCTGCTTTAAGCAACTTGTCCAATTCTGACCTAATAGCATCTCGTCGATCAGGGGCAAATCTCCGTAACTTTTGTTTTACGGGAAGCTTATCAGGTCGTAGAGCTAGCCTGTGCTCGATCACATTCCTAGGGACTCCGAGCATGTCGGATGCTTGCCACGCGAAGACACCAGCGTTTGCCTGGAGGAAGGTGATGAGGTCGTCTTCCTATTTGGGGTCGGAAGAATCCCCGATGCGAACAGTCTTCGAGGGCTCCCCTGTGTCCAGAGGAACCTCTTTGACTTGGTCGTTCGGCTTAGGTGCAGCTTTAGGCTTCGACTTGCTAGTCGAAGGCTGACTTTCATCTCGGGTTGGTAGTTGTCCAACCATCTCAAGGGAACGACGGTCGCAGGAGTGCGCCATCTTCTTGTCACAATGTATCGTGATCACCCCTTTAGGACCTGGCATCTTAAGACATTGGTACCCATAGTGAGTAGCTATTAAGAATTTTGCCAAAGTAGGTCGTCCGAGTATGGCGTTATATGCCGTGTCGAAATCGACCACATCAAAGGAGACCTTCTCTGTCCTGAAATTGCTTGGTGATCCAAACGTTAAAGGAAGAGAAACTTGGCCAATGGGTTTGGCCGAAGACCCCGGTACGATTCCATGAAATGAATATCGTACCGGCCTTATGATGAGGACATCACTTCTTCGGATACACACAACAATCCTCCACTTGACATTCAAGGACCAATCACTAGATCTCGCGCCTGACAATTGAATTTAGAGGTCAGCTCTTTCCTAAGTACTTCTTTTTGTTCATTTGAGAATCGATTGTTACCTAATGATTTAATTATGATTAGGAACCATGGAGAGGACCTGGAAGTACTTTTAGAAGGGCTACGAAGCGCACAAGTCCAACAAGGGCGGTCGAATCATGTTGGAGGCCCAACTCAAGCCGACTTCGAATCCAATTCGGAGTCCAGACCAGTCGCACTAAAGCGGACGCCAGATCGCATCCGGCTCCGTTTTGGATGTTCCACATATGTATCGAAATCTGAGAAGACGACCTTTCCAATGGCTCTGGTCCCATGTCAAAATTCCTTCTGAGTCAATGGGAATCGTCGAAACAAGTGGGCATTCAGAATCTGTAAGGGTGCTGCATCACCGTCTTTTGGGCCGTTCGACTTTGTATCGTGTTGGAGCCCATTAGGGCGCATCCAGGGGTTTTGCACGCCCCTCAGTCCTCTATATACAGCCGCCACCCCCACCATTAGGGTGGGGTTTTGCTTAGATTAATTCTGTCTTGAACAGTTTCGCCGTTCATCGGTTTGTGAGACCCCAACTTTCGAGTGCTAAAACAATACATCTGCAATTCCGTTGTGTTCTTCCTTGTTCTTGCTTGTGTTCTTTGATTCGCAGGCGAGGATTAGCCTTCTTGGCGAGTTCAACCGGGTTGCGCACGGTTGATAACCTGAGGAGACGTGGTGCTGCGATTGCGGGGTTCGGAACGTCTTGTTCGGAAGCCGAGTCGATTTGTGTCGCGCCTCCACCAAATCGAACTTATCCGAACTGTTGGAAGATCGGGACCCGTTCCCATCAAGTGGTAATCGAGCTTGGTGTTCCTTGAGTTCGAGTTTACCCTACCCTTGTTATTTTGGTTTCATCCTAGAGTCCAAGAAAAAGCCCTACAAAAATTGTAGTCATAGGTTGTTCCTCGTCCCGGATCTCGTTTAGCCTTTTGCACAATTTTATTTGAGTCCGTAGTGTTGAGTTTGTGTCCTTAGTCGAGTTGTGTTGCTGGTTTAGATCGTGTTTTATTTGGGTTGTCTTGCTTCCGCTACCTCTCATACAAACCCTAGCCGTCAACGTTTGTTTTCCCACCCTCCCACCCTCTGCTTTTGAGTCATACATCGCGTCTCGTGATCACCCAGCATAATTCCCCCTTGAGCCTCGTGATCACCCAGCACCATCCCCCACCTCTTCCCGAGCTTCCGCCCCCATTTTCCACCAATTTCCTCTACCCGATTTCGTTTCGGCCTCCACAACAACCATAACTCGAAGGCCCTCCTTCAAACAGCCGTAACTTTCGCATACGAACTCGAAATCAGACGATTTTTTTTTGAAATTGGGTGAAATTAAATTTTGCATCCGAAACAGGGTTCGGCGAATTTATTTTACCCAAATTCGGCCTGGAAAGTGTAGTACTCGAGCTCTGAACTTTCATCACTGAATTTACAGCACATTCATCATTTTCTATAGGCCACACCTTACATCAGATTGAGGTGAAAATTTGTGTGGTTCCTATTTATGTGCTCTGCTTCGTGAAAAAAATAACAGAAAAAATAAAAAAAATAAAAAAAATTCGGCACCTGGTTTTGCCTGAGAAAAAAAAAGGCACCTGAGAGCCCTCCGTGCCTAAAAAAAAAGAAACACTGAGTTTTAGGTGACAGATATTGATTTGTGCTGTCCTTACAGTGCCATCTTTGTCTTTGTCTTTACCGACCATCCTTGTTCTTTTCTTTGCTTTACTATTCGGTCTTGACTCCTTATTCATCATATCATACCGTTATAGGACACATTTAGACCAAGAACTAGGACCCGTGTTTTGGACATTTACTCAACATTACTATCTGTTATTGATTTGTGTTCCACTAACATATTTGGCCTTCCAAGCTCCATATACCTACTTAGGATAGCCTGACTTTTGACCTTTGCAATCGCCAGGTCACACTCTCCAGTATCACGAACCAGCCACCGGTTGTACCACCTACGGTTTGCATTGGTAAGAACACTTGTAAGAGCTTGGTAAGCCATTTCCTTTGCGGGTTCCCACTGTCCTCCTTTGTAGTTGATAGGGATAATCATTTTGTTTTCCCTTTGTTTTCCCTGTGTTTCCACTAACCATGGCAGGGACCAAGGGGACGCGACACCGGTCGACTTCAACGAGTGTGTTAGTCGCGGCCAGCTACAAGCTGCGCTCGACAAACAAAATGTTTCATTCACTGATCTCGGCGCACGAATGGACACCATCGTCGCGCCATTGCCCGATTGAACACCACGAAGGCATTGGCGGGTGGAGTGGCGGATGGTCGACCTCACCGGTCGATGGACACATTGGAGACACGCGCCACTGTCAATGGCGGCCATCATCATGATGATGACACGATTGCATGATGCGGTTGGCAACATTGATCGGCGGAGACACAAGATGCGCGACTCGTTGGCGTCTTGACCAAAGCAGGACATGGTATGGGAGGTAATAATCAAAACCGTCATGGTAACGATGTCCCTTTGCTAAAGTCGGGTTTACCATCCCATCTTTTATGGCCTTTATGATGCTGCAATATATCTTGATTGGGAGATGACGGAGAAGCGAAGTTTAATTCTCACTTGGTTCTGAACAACATAGAGTTAGACAAGCTACTAGTGAGTTTAAGGACTTTGCTATTATACGGTGGAATGAAGCTGGTACCATGCGCTTACAACTTTGACACATGGGAGCGGTTAAAAGATGCTATGCGTGTCGTTTTGTTCCTCCTCATATAAGCGTGATTTGAGAAAAAATTACAGCGCTTAGAACAAGGTGATAGTTACATTCGGGACTATTATCTTTGAGCTTCAAAAGGGTATGGTGCGTTGTGGGGTTGTTGAGGAAGCAGAGGATAAGATTTATCGTTTCTATGGGGGTTCTGGCGTGAAATTCAGGACATTGTTGATTATAAAGAATTTACTATCACAACAGTTGTTCCGACTTGCTATGCTTGCGTAAAAGAATTGCAGGACGCAAGGAATCGGCGGCGGCAAGCAGGACGACCCTCCTACACGCGCGCGAACGACTACATCGACGGATGCCAAGTCTTCTTGAAGTTTCGTTCTCCTCCACCACCGATGAACAAGATTGTCGCGGCGCCACCAAAGCCACCTTCCACGACACTCCTGCAGATTCTACAAAAATTCTTTGCAGCTCGGCCAAGAGTTCTTCTTCGTGCCTTCCATGGGCGCTCCTCCGACATTGATTGCCACGCTGCCATGGACTTGGTCATGTGCGGAGGAATTGCCTAGCCAACGGGCATACATCGCCACGTAAGATGGAGGCTACATCGACGCCGGATGTCGAGGAGGATGATGACGCGTTACTCGCCTCGGACGACAATGGCGGTGGTCATGACGACTGTTCCTTGGTGGGCGTCCACAGGCGCTACGAGCATCATTGTGCAACGAGTCCTCGGCACTACGGTACAACAACCCGATAAGCTTCAACGTCATAATTTGTTTCGCACTTTCTTTGCAATCAAGAGCCGCGCGCACGTGTCATCATTGATGGAGGAAGCTGCAACAACTTGGTGAGTTCGATTTGGTCAAGAAGCTTGGCTTGACCACGCGATCGCATCCGCATCCATACCATATTCGGTGGTTAAATGACTCGGAAAAGCTAAGGTAACACAAACATGCCGAGTCCATTTTTCCATTGGTGGTTATCTTGATCATATTGATTGTGATGTGGTTCCCATGCAAGCATGCTCTCTTTTATTGGGTCGACCTTGGGAATTTGATAATGATGCTTTGCACCATGGTAGTAGTAACAAATACACTTTTATGCATAAGGGAAAGAAATTTACTTCTTGCGCTTTGACCCAAATTGAGATTATAGAGGCCGATAGGGAGCGAAGTGCTGCTACTAATGATCCAAAGGAACATGATAAATCTGAAAAACATTGTTATGCTTGCCACAAAATCAGACCTTGCGAAATTAATGATATTAATGATACATGCTATGCTTTTGTGTGCAAAGATGCTTTATTTTCTCTTGATAATATTCCTTGCACTTTGCTGCTCCTGTCACTAACCTTTGCGAGATTTTAGAGATGTTTTCCCGATGAGATACCTCGTGACTTCCACCCATTCGAGGGATTGAGCACGAGATTGACTTGATCCTGGAGCGAGTTTGCCAAACCGTGCGGCGCGACGGGACCAATCCCGATGAGACTAAGGAGATTCAGCGACAAGTCCAAGACCTTTTGGACCGTGCGTATATGCGTGAGAGCCTTAGTCCTTGTGTTGTTCTGTTCTTTTGGTACCCAAAAGATGGTTCTTGGCGTATTTGTGTAGATTGTATAGCCATTAACAACATTACTATAAGGTATCGTCATCCTATTCCCAGGCTAGACGACATGCTTGATGAGTTGTGTGGTGCTATAATTTTCACAAAGATTGACTTGCGTAGTGGATACCACCAAATAAGAATGAAACTTGGCGATGAATGGAAAACTGCTTTTAAAACTAAGTTCGGCTTGTATGAGTGGTTAGTCATGCTTTTTTGGTTTAACTAATGCACCTAGCACTTTTATGCGATTAATGAACGAGGTTTTACGTTCTTTCATTGGCAAATTTGTAGTTGTTTACTTTGATGATATCTTGATTTATAGCAAGTCCATGGATGAACATTTGAATCACTTACGTGTTGTTTTTAATGCTTTGAGAGATGCACATCTGTTTGGTAACCTTGAGAAGTGCACCTTTTGCACGGATCGAGTCTCTTTTCTTGGCAATGTTGTGACTCCACAGGGAATTGAGGTTGATAGAGCCAAGGTGGAGGCGATATGGAGTTGGCCCACGCCCACAACGGTCTCCCAAGTGCGGAGTTTTCTTGGCCTTGCAGGGTTTTATCGCCGCTTTGTCAAGGAATTCAGCACCATTGAGACACCGTTGATTGAGTTGACAAAGAAGGGAGTCGTGTTTCATTAGGGGCCATCACAAGAGGAGTCTTTTAATCTTTTGAAGGACAAGCTTACACACTCACCATTGCTCCAACTTTCGGATTTTGGTAAGACTTTTGAGCTGGAATGTGATGCTAGCGGAATTGGTATTGGTGGTGTTTTGATGCAAGAAGGCAAACCTGTTGCCTACTTTAGTGAAAAATTGAATGGTCCTGCTCTTAATTATTCCACGTATGATAAAGAATTGTATGCTCTTGTTCGTTCTTTAGAGACGTGGCAACACTATTTATAGCCTAAAGAATTTATCATTCATTCTGATCATGAATCACTTAAGCATATTCGTAGTCAAACCAATTTGAATCGTAGACATGCTAAGTGGGTTGAATTTATTGAATCTTTTCCTTATGTCATTAAACACAAGAAAGGGAAGGATAATGTGATTGCTGATGCTTTGTCTCGACGCTATACCATGTTGTCTCAACTTGATTATCACATTTTTAGTCTTCAAACCATTAAAGGACAATATGCTTTAAATGCTGATTTTAAGGATGTGTTGTTGCATTGTAAAGAGGGACAAGCATGGAATAAATTTGTGATC
Source organism: Ampelocalamus luodianensis (assembly GCA_036346255.1). NCBI lineage: Eukaryota > Viridiplantae > Streptophyta > Magnoliopsida > Poales > Poaceae > Ampelocalamus > Ampelocalamus luodianensis. The sequence continues at coordinate 43,145 of JAYEVH010000393.1, forward strand.
AATGATGGGTTCTTGTTTAGAGCTAACCGCCTATGCATTCCAGTTGGATCCGTTCGTCTTTTGTTGTTGCAGGAGGCGCATGGCGGCGGTTTGATGGGACATTTTGGTGCTAAGAAGACGGAGGACGTTCTGTCCACACACTTCTTTTGGCCAAAAATGAGGCGAGATGTTGAGCGGTTTGTGGCTCGCTGCACTACATGTCAAAAAGCTAAGTCTCGCTTGAATCCACATGGTTTGTTTATGCCTCTTCCTGTTCCTTCTATTCCGTGGGCAGATATTTCTATGGACTTTGTTTTAGGATTGCCCAGGACTAAGAGGGGGAGGGATAGCATTTTTGTTGTTGTGGATCGTTTTTCTAAGATGGCTCATTTTATAGCATGTCATAAAGCCGATGATGCCATTCATATTCTTGACCTCTTTTTCAAAGAGATAGTTCGTTTGCATGGTATGCCTTCTACTATTGTTTGGATCGTGATGCCAAGTTTTGAGTCACTTTTGGCGTACTCTATGGAACAAGTTGGGTACAAAGTTGTTGTTCTCTACAACATGTCACCCACAAACCGATGGCCAAACCGAGGTGGTGAACCGCACATTGTCTACCATTGAGAGCTGTTTTGACGAATAATTTGAAGTGTGGGAAGAGTGTTTGCCGCATGTTGAGTTCGCATATAATCGAGCGGAACACTCCACCACCAAGGTAAGTCCTTTTAGGGTAGTATATGGATTCAATCCACGTGCCCCTCTTGATATTTTACCTTTGCCTACTAGTGAGAGAGTTCATAATGATGCTAAGGAGCGTGTTGATTTTATTGTCAAAATGCATGAGACTACTAAGGCAAACATTGAAAAGATGAATGAAAATATAGGATTATTGGTAGTAAAGGTAGAAAGGAAGTTAAACTTGAACCGGTGATTTTGTTTGGTTGCATTTGAGAAAGGATAGATTTCTGAGTTACGATAGTCAAAATTGATGCCTAGAGTCTGGTCCTTTTAAAATAGTTGAGAAGATAAATGATAATGCATATAAACTTGAGTTGCCTTCCGAGTTTGGGGTTAGTCCCACCTTTAACATTTCAGATTTGAAGCCATACTTGGGAGAAGAAGATGAGGTGAGTTGAGGACAACTCCGCTTCAAGAGGGGAGGATGATGAGGACATCACTTCTTCGGATACACACAACAATCCTCCACTTGACATTCAAGGACTAATCACTAGAGCTCGCGCCGACAATTGAATTTCTGGTGAGCTCGTTCCTAAGTACTTCTTTTTGTTCATTTGATAATCGATTGCTACCTAATGATTTAATTATGATTAGGAACCATGGAGAGGACCTGGAAGTACTTGGAGAAGGGCTACGAAGCGCACAAGTCCAGCAAGGGCGGTCGAATCATGTTGGAGGCCCAACTCAAGCCGACTTTGAATCCAGTTCGGAGTCCCGGACCAGGCCGCACTAAAACGGACGCCCAGATCGTATCCGGGCTCCGTTTTGGATGTTCCACATATGTATCAAAATCTGAGAAGACGGCCTTTCCAATGGCTCTGGTCCCATGTCAAAATTCCTTCTGAGTCAATGGGAATCGTCGAAACAATTGGGCATTCAGAATCTGTCAGGGTGCTGCATCACCGTCTTTTGGGCCGTTCAACTTTGTATCGTGTTGGAGCCCATTAGGGCACATCCAGGGGTTTTGCACGCCCCTCAGTCCTCTATATACAGCCTCCACCCCCACCATTAGGGTGGGGTTTTGCTTAGATTAATTCTATCTTGAACAGTTTCGCCGTTCATCGGTTTGTGAGACCCCAACTTTCGAGTGTTAAAACAATACATCTGCAATTCCGTTGTGTTCTTCCTTGTTCTTGCTTGTGTTCTTCGATTCGCAGGCGAGGATTAGCCTTCTTGGCGAGGTCAACCGGGTTGCGCACGGTTGATAACCTGAGGAGACGTGGTGCTGCGATTGCGGGGTTCGGAACGTGTTGTTCGGAAGCCGAGTCGATTTGTGTCGCGCCTCCACCAAATCGAACTTATCCAGAACCTATTGGAAGATCGGGACCCCGTTCCCATCACCTTACCTTTGTCCTGGGTACCTGCATCTCGTCCAGGGTACTCGTAAATAATATGTTTAGCGAGCTTCCACCATCAACTAAAACTCGATTGACTCGACAATTGTTGATGGTGGGTTCGACCACTATCGGAAATCGACCTGGTCTAGTCGAAGGGATCGTACAATCACCTTTCTCAAAAGTAAGGGTGACTTCCGACCACTTCGGTAATTTATTGACAAGGGGGGAGTCGATTGTATTTACCTCACGCTCAACTGCTTTCAGCTGTCTCCGTGATTCGTATGCCGATGATCCCCCGTAGATGTGATCAATGGTGTGTTGTGGGTCCTAGAACGGCATCTCCTCACCATCCGACTCTTTTTGTACACTGGTTTGACCTACCTGCTCAAGAGTAGGAAGTGGCCCTTTGCGAGAATAATAGTCCTCGAAGCCGTAAGAAAACTCAGCGATTCTAAGATCATGCCCTTCTTTTTATGAAAAGGACACCACCTTGGTTTGTCGTTTCTCCGATCTGGCGTTTACCTTTACGATCGGGATTTTGCTGGGGTTGCGTGGCTCCTTATCGCTACGGCTAGGACCTCCTTAGAACCAAGCAATCGAGATTTTTGCCTTTTGCCTTGTTCTTAGATTTCTTAGCCTTTTGTCTTTTTCTTGCCACTTTACTTTGCTTCCTTAGGGATGTCGTCTGTGAGATCGATAGTATTGTTCCATTCGACCAGCCAGCAGCGATGCATATCTATCGACCATCTCAAAGAGCTCGGCGACGGTGGCGGGTGGATGTAAAGCGATGTCCTCTGTTATTCTTACGCATGGACTCCGCTGAAAGCTCGATCACGGATGAGTCGAAACTTAGGAATAGAATTTGAACACGTAGGCGCTGATGAATTGGCATAGCGTTTCATGGTTGTTTTGCCTTATCGGTGCAGAGTCATCTTCCTTTCTGGGCGATTGTAAGTGCCACGAAATTCGCCAACAATAGATCACGAGGTGTTGCCACGAGTAGATCGATTCGAATGGTGGTTTAAAAGCCACGATCGCATCGATCCTTCGTCTGATCGGAAAGTAATTTGCCATGACATGCTCTCCTCCTCCTACAGCTCGGATAGCTGTAGTATAGATTTGGAGGAACTCGATGGGGTTTTGAGTTCCATCGAATTTCTCCATATTCATTGGTCGAAATCGAGGTGGCCAACGAATAGCTCGAAGGTCGGGTGAGAACGCCCGACATCCCGAGATAACCTCTTGTCTTCTTCTTTGTAAAGACGAGGGGTTAATGTCGCCGGTGATCGAACTCGTCGATACCCGGCCATGGGGACTAGGCCTCACGATAGGTCTCGGTTTCGAGGAAATACTCCTCGTACTCCCACTTGCCGCCGTGTTTCTTGTCGCTGAAGTGGTGAAAGATCACCTCTCCCGTGGCCTTGAGGCATTTTCCTCACGTCGAGAAAACGACGTGAGGGAGAGTCATGCCGCCTTCTTTGCGACGAGTTTTCTAAACGGCTGGCAGAAGAAGTAGCCATACTATTACGACTTCTTAGTTGTGGTCGACGCAGTCGCTCGAGTTTGGCCATCGTGTTACAAAGCCTTTGCGTGATCTCCTCTGCAAAGAGATCATAACCTGGTGCTCGAGCGAGTTCTTGGGTCGGGTTTTCCAACAAATCGTTGATGTGCTGGAGCTCTTGAGCTTCCTCCGACTGGAAATAAGCGCGCCCGGGAAGGTTCTTCTGAGCTACTATTCTTTTCCGTTGGGTTGCCTCAGATTGGTCTGTTCTATACCCCTGAGCTTGCTTTAATGGAGTGCGAGAACGTTGAGGATGTCCCGCACGTTCATTAAAGTGTTTGTTTCGTTCGCCAGCTATGGTGTCCTTGCCGTTACGACGAGGCGGTGTAGAGTATGCTCGGCGGGAAGCATATTCAATCCCTCTTCTGGGAGAACGATTGTAACATCCCAATTTTGGGCTTGTGTTTCAAATGTAAGAAAATGAGTAGAAATTAAAAATTTTTCTTACATCTTGTATTTCCTGTATGCTTTGGACAATTGTTGTAAAGAGATTATGGGAATACAAAAATCACAAGTCATTTCGACTCACATCTTATTCTTCTTAGTCATTCTTGTTCCATCTTGTGATCATCTCCTGGAAATATTTTTCCTAAGTTCTTGGGATGGTTTGTGACCCCTCTGAAAAATTTCACAATTTTTAGAAATTGTTTGAATATTTTGGAGGTCAGTCAAACCTGTTCAAAATCTGGTCAAACTGTGGACCAGCACATTGTTAAATTTTTCGAGGAAAATGTATAGCACAAAAACCTCTGCAAAAATTATACAAGGTCAATAACTCAGCTCGCAAGCTCCTGTAAAAGTTTCATAATTTTTGGAGTGAGTTTGCTACTTCAATTTAAATCCCCAAACTTCATATCTGCTTGAAACCCAAAGTTAGGGCTGAGCCAGACTCGGGCTCGAGTGAGACCCGAGTCCGACCAAGCCAATTGACTCGCTCGAGTCGAGTCACTAGGCCGCACCGAGCTTGACCACGGGCCCGGTGTGAGCCGTTGGATTTGAAATCCAACGCCACGCACCACCCCGACCTCCCTCTTCGTTTCTTCTTCTTCCTCTTTCCGCCATGCGCGGCGTGCGCGTCTTGCAGTGTGAGGCGATGTCGATCCGCCGTGGGGCCCTGAACGGCTCGGAGCCCCTCTGTAAACCGTGTCGCTTTGCCCGACCTTACGCCTCCTCGCCTCGTTTTCTCGCAAAGCAACCTCCCTTTGTCCCATCGCCATTAAGCCTCGTCCTCGAGCTCGGTCGGCTCCGAGCTACATGAGCACCTCCGAGGCTTTCCTCTAGTCCCCTTCTACCTCCAGTCGCCCTCCCAAACCTTTCTCTGTAAGGTTGAGCGCCAAATCTCACCTTGAGCTCTTTTTCGCCATTTCTGGCCGCGTGAGCTCCATTGGTGAACTTGGGTCCTCCAGTGGTCCTCTTGCCCTAATCTTGCTTCCCTGAAGGCCCCTGGTCATTGCAAAGTCGTCCCTAACTCCGGTTTGGGTTGTTTTCACAGGAGCAACTCGGACTGGAGACTTCGCGGGTTGCGGCCGTAAGGGCACTCCTTCGTCCCCATTTCCGGTGAGGTTCCTCCACTCGATTCCCTAGTTCTGAAGCCTCCTAAGGTCATCGCGAAGTGTTCCTCGTCACCCTTTTTCTCTATGATTGCTCAGGAGCCACTATCGTCATTATCTTCCTCATCTCCGGTGAACTGCTCCGCCGCCGGCACTCCTCCGACCTCCTCTGGACCACCCCTGTGCCATGGTGAGTTCATTTTAGTCCCTTAGAGCTTAAGGTCTAGCTAGGATAGCTCGTAGCGCTCCCTTTTCGTGTTTTCGGTTTTTGCCGAAAACCAGTCCTCCGCCTCGCTCCGGCTCGCCAGCGTTCAAGGCCGTCGCCGCCGTCGAAAGCACCTTCGTTGGGTTCGCAATACTATTAGCTTCGTTTTGGTGGCTTTGGTTCCCGCCGCGTGGCCTCGGTCGCCGGCGACGCGTCTTGGCGAGCTCACCGTCGAGCTCTGTACCTTGTCGCGTTTTTGTCAAGCCATTGGACCTCCTCGGGTTCATCGTGGCCGTTCAAGACCACCCTTGTATTCGATCCCGACCGTAGGATCTTGTCTGCGAAAACTCAAGTCCTAGGACCTCCTTGAGTAATCTCAGCCTTTAAGACCTCCGCAGCTTTGCTCTTAGCCGTTGGATCTCGCTCTGTGAAAAATCTTGCGCGCCAGGACCTCACCTTGAGTTGATCCTAACCGTCTAAGACCACCCCTGTTAGATCTTAGCTGCATAGGACCACCTCTGTGTTTCCGCATAAGACCAGCCTGGTCGTGTTGTCAAAACCACCCTCTCGGACCTCCTCCGAGGTCCTCTTTGCAAAAAGACCTCCTCTCGGTCATTTTGTAAAGACCACCCTCAGGGTCCTCTTTGTAAAAAGCCACCCCTGGCCTTTTGCAAAGAAAACCCCGCTCAGGACCTCTTACGCTCAATCCTAGCCGTTCACGACCTCCCCGGTTTAGATCTGAGCGTTAGATCTCATTTTGTAAAATCCTTAGCGCTCAGACCTCCCTCCGCGTCGATCTGGACCGTTCAAGACCTCCCTTGGTCTAATCCGAGCCGTCCAGATCTCCTCCGATTAAAACCCTATCGCTTAGGACCTCCCCGAGAAGATCTTGGCCATCCAAGACCTCCTCGTGTCAATCCCAGCCGATCAAGACCTCCCTCTGGAGATCTTGACCGTCTCGGACCTCCTCCTTTAGATCCGTAGCGTTAGGACCTCCTCCTCTGGTCTAAACCGTTAGATTTAGATCTAACTGCCAGACCTCCTTCCTCGATAAAGCCTTAGGACCTCCTCGCTCAATCTTGTTCGCCAGGACCTCCTCACTTGATCGTGTCCAGTTAAAGACCTCCTCTGGAGATCTAGACCGTTGAAGACCTCCTCGTGAGATCTTAGCCGCCCGCACCTCCTCCGTAGGTTTACCCTTAGGACCTCCCCTAGTGCTCGGGACCGCCAGATCTTGATCTGACGGTCACGACCTCTGTTAGGCGCGAGGACCTCCTTTGCGTGCGCTGCGCATGCACTGGTCGTGACCGTTGGATCCGATCTCAACGGTCCAGACCTCCCCAGTGCGGGAGGAGGTCTTCCCATGCGCTGTGCTTCGAGGTCTGTGGCCCTGCGATGCAAGATCGACAGCCCACGACCTCTCCTTTGTCTTCCAGTTCATTTGGACCTCCCGAGAGCTCAAATTTTCTAAGTCTTTTATGTTTCAAAGTTCAAAAGTGCATAACTTTGTCATTTTAACTCCTTTTGAATGATTCCATTCTTTGTAGCTTTGTTATAGTATGAACTTTAATCTGAGAATGAAATTAGGCCCTGTCATATAGCAGAAAATGATTTAACTACATAATCTTGTTTAGTGAAAAATGATGTCTAGAAATTCATGGAAAATTTGTAAAATGCATAACTTATTCTCTGTAATTCCAAACTGAGCAAACTCAACTTGGTAAAAATTGTCTATAGACATGCTTTAATATGAACTAGGCTTTGTCTTTATTCATGTTCCTGAAAAATGATATATGCTAGATTTAGAGCTTAGAAAAATCATAACTAATTCATTTGAACTCCAATTTGCGCAAACTCAGTTTTGCTGTTGTTATGATACTATTATCTACCTATCATAAAAATTTCAGACCTTAGATCATTCTGGAAATTTTCGCCATGAACAGTAACCAAAATTAATTTAATTATGATTTTTCAGGCTGAGAGAACTTAGATTAGCCATAACTTTTTCATGTTAAGTCCAATTGGAGTGATTCTTGTTTCTAAAATTGTCTAAAATCAACCTCTAGCTGCTGTATAAATTTCATTTGATTTGGATGTTCTTTGCTGTTGAGTTTCTTTTGGTGTTCTTCGTTCTTATCGGTTTTTATCGCCTTTTCGCATGTTAGGTTCTAAAGAATTTATTGAACCTGAGCACTCCCCTCTGCAGCAAGAACAAATCCAGCAAGGCAAGCAGTTTGATCATGTTAATCCCAGTATTTTAAGTATTTATGTTGATTACAACTTCTATGTATGCATTGCTACTTTGTGTTAAACTATTGTCGTTAGTTGGCCTAGTAGATGCATTTCCTTAGCAAATGATTATCCTCTACTACCATGAGCCTAGGCATTGCTGTGATTTAGAGTTCGTGGATGAGCTCTTGTCACTTAGTAGTTTGTGAATTGATTGCTTAGCCATGCTTAGCTTTCGGTAGAAATGGGCGGTTATCGACTTGTCGATAACCTTGATCACATAAAACTTATTATGATTATGATTTCCACCTTGTGCCATGTCTATTTATGAAAACTAAAACCTAAAAACAAAATGATTTAGACTTGGGCACAATGGTATGATTGGTGTGCTTAGGTGTGGTGGAATGGTGCTGGGGTCATTATGGACCGAGTTACTTGCGCCACCGCATCTTGAGCATTTTTGCGTGCTAACCACACTAGAGGGTATGGGACCTCTCTTGACTTAGTACTTTGGCGTGTATTGGCTTTGGTCGCAGGAGTCGAGGAGGATAGAGGTGGGAGCATTGTAGTGTCCGAAGGCTTCCCCGTAACGGGTGGTTGTCCTTCGACTTGCAATGTAGCGTATGGGTTTCTATCCATACGAGCGGCTCGGGGTTAATACACAATATTGGAAAACGCTCGTAGGACTTAGCCGTGCGGCATACCTTGGAAGTGTGCTTTGTGGCTTAAAGGCGGTCCAAGTGTGGGTACATTGGTACACCCGCAGGGTTAAAACTATTCGAATAGCCTCGTCTAGGTTATGGACACGCCGGATACGCCCGTGAGAACTAGACTACAACCTTTAAATTAAAATTTGATGGGTGGTACGAATCAGGGATTCGTGCTATGTTGTGGTGACTATTGGGATAGTCACTTCCAGGTGGTTACTTGTATGTATCTTTATTATGTGTTTATGTTGACAACAAAATAGATTGCAAACTTGCTTTTAAATGTATTACATTATTGCAAATAAAGTTGGCTTTATGCAAAATGAGACAAACAACCTCCACCTAAATAAGCTTGCATGTAGTTTATGAATAGGTCTGCTATTCCACACGTCTGTCTTGTGAGTACCTTTGTGTACTCAGTTATCTTGCATAAATGTATTTGTTGCAGAGGAAGAAGGTGAGCTTGAGGGGCCTCACTTTTGTGAGCTTTGTTGTGGTAGCTTGCGGGGCGACTAGCTTGGCGGCCCGGTCGGTTGCCTTGTGGGTTATGTTGGCTAACCGGTCGACTTTTGTTCTAGCCATGTTATGGCACCTTTTGCTTCCGCTGTCATTCTTGTATATTGTTCTATTTGGCCGGTCGGCTCTCTTTTGTAATAACTTACTTTATTTATGTCCTTTACTAGACTTGTTAATGTATGTTGTATGGAAATGATGTGTAATTTTGTGATGATGTGCATATGCTGCAATTCTGGGAAGCATATGTCCATCGAGGCTTAGAATGTTTAATTAGTAATGCTGGAACCATTTGGAGGTTAAGTGTTACTAGTTAAATATTCCGGGTCCTCACAACGATCCTTATCAGAGGGAAGGACAAAGACCTCCCATGGATGACCTCCACTTGCGCTCGAGACCTCCTCACTTGAGGAGCAGTCGAGCGACACCATCTGGCGACTTGGAGTAAACCCCTCCAGGTGGGGGAACTCCTGGTTATAACCGTCTCCGTCTGCAGATAGGTCCTGCGTCGGGACGGTTGTATTTGGATGAACAACATGTTCGATCCTCTTCCCTACGGAAGCACTCGGAGAGAGAGGACCATCAGATGTCGATGGAGCTCCGGAATGATGGCCTCCAGAACTTGTCTTGCCAAGTCGTACTGCCTTGGGGGAACTCGAACACTTGGAGGAAAAACTCTCGTCGTGTTGCGAGTATGCCCCGAGACAGGCCTGTTGCTGGTCGAGTTGACCCTTGCCTCCCGAGGAAATTGATCCCTGGTGGCGTCTTCGTCGTGGGGATAAGGATCCCTCCTCGACTCCGGTGGTAATGCAGTCTCCGAGATCTGATAGAAGATCTCCAAAGGCGGCAATACCGTCAGAAGATTCGATACTCGGTTCGTATTTGAGACCGGCATCAATGTCGATCTCTGCGTAATCGGCCAAGTCGAACCAATTCTCCTCGTTCCATTCTCCTGTCATGGTAGCATAAAGAGAAAAGAAAGAACTGTTGACAAGGAATTACCAGAAGATCCCCACGGTCGGCGCCAACTGTCGGTGTTTTAGAACCGATCTTATGTAAAGATTGTTTGATTCGGGGGGTCTCCACAATTGATCACGTAGACGAAGGAGACACGGAGATTTTTATACAGGTTCGGGCCTTCTGGGAGAATAATAACCCTACTCCCTGTATCTTGTATTTGCTCTCGGATTACAATCGATTGGAGGTTTTCCTAATCGCCTTCCCGGAAAAGCTCTCTCGTCCTCCAAAAGGAAGCTCTCCTCACTATCTCTAAGAGACACCTATTTATACTAAGCAATGGTGGACGTCGTGCGTTCCAGCTAATTAGTCGCTCATTATTGCGTAATAATGAGAGTAATTGCCGAGTAGTAACCTCCCCATGTCACAAATGGTTTCACAGAGATAGTGGGGATTTATCGCGATTATGTGTATTTTGACCGCTTGGATCCTCACTATTTATTGAATCTTCCGACGGGTGGGTCCAAAGAAATCGTGATGGATCCATGAATGAGCTAGTCGAGAAAGACTTACGACCGCACGTAGTCGTAACGATTATACCATAGTCGAGGAGAACTTACGACTAGGGGTAGTCGTAACGATTATACCATAGTCGTAGAAGAGCTTACGACTAGGGGGTAGTCGTAGGATAACCTACGACTTCCTGACTCGTCCTTCCCTGATAATATTCAAGGAGTATGCTTTGTGACGTCATATTTCCTAATTAATAAATGAGGATTATTTAGATCCTCGTCATAACAGATTTTGTACCGTTTAAAATTTATGAAAATCACAAACTGCCTAAGTGGAATAGGAAAAATAAAAAACTGGCTAAGGCTGAGGTATATATCGTCAGTTCAACTGGCGATAGGGTCCTGTCGCCAATTGAACTGGCAATTGCTTCCTGTCGCGAGTTGAACTGGCAATAACTTCCTGTCGCCAGTTCAACTAGCGATAAATACCTCAACTGGCGACAGGGTGGGGACAGGGTCCCTGTCGCCAGTTCAACTGACGATAGGTTCCTGTCGCCATTTGAACTGGCGACATGGACATATTTTTGTAATTTTTGGAAACGACTATTTATTTTTGTAAATATCTTTTAAAATAATATTATTTTTTAAAAAAAATTCGTCGGCAACATAGGCAGCAAAACCACGGACCCATAGGAAAAGAGAAGTTTTAAGATATATTCTATTAGTAATATATGGTGGTAGTATAAACTAAATTAAATTATTAATTTGTTAAGGATATAATAGATTTTTATTTGTATTTATAATTTTTCATGAGGGTAATATTAATCTTGTGTCATGTGATCCCCATATGGACAATTACACTTCTATTCCTTTAAAATTTTATTACTCATACTAACAAGTATAGTATAACTAAATCATAATCAATCTAAATCATTAGATAAAAAGAACGAAACGATACATATTAAGTTAGCTAAAAAACCACGCACAACAGGTCCCACAATCAGTTTGGCTTCGCTTATAAATACTAGCGATGCATGCCCACGCCCTCGGCCATAAGCCCATACTACTCCCGTTGTTGCTAATAAAAGTCACGTTTCTCTCCTAACCGCACCGGCCACATCACCGTACCATCAGCGAAGAGCTCTGCGCTCGCCACAATGGAGAGACGAGCGCACCGAGCCCTCGTCTCCCTCCTCGTCGTCCTCCTCGTCTCAGTTCGTGGTAAGTTGCCCGCAAACTATGTCAATGGATGCATGTACAAGGGGATCCAATTTCGTTCCCGTGTTTCTTGCGGTTATCTTTACCTGTTTTTGCTAACCTTGCGGTTATCTTTACCTGTTTTTGCTAACCTTGTATGGGATCCACCGTCGTTGCTGGTTCAGGTGTCGCGTCCAAGTCGTTCGCCATCACCAACAACTGCAAGTACACGGTGTGGCCGGGGATCCTCTCCAGCGCGGGCTCGGCGGGGATGGACAGCACCGGCTTCGTGCTCGCGCCGGGGGAGTCGCGGACCATGTCGGTGCCGGCGGGGTGGTCGGGCCGGCTCTGGGGCCGGACGCTCTGCTCCACCGACTCCGGCGGCAAGTTCACCTGCGTCACCGGCGACTGCGGCTCCAGCCGGCAGGACTGCGCTGGCGGCGGGGCTGCCCCGCCTGCCACGCTGGCGGAGTTCACCATGGACGGCAGCGGCGGCATGGACTTCTACGACGTCAGCCTGGTCGACGGGTACAACCTGCCGATGCTCGTGGCACCGCAGGGCGCGGCGGCCGGCGGCAACTGCGCGCCGACGGGGTGCATGGTGGATCTCAACGGCGCGTGCCCGGCCGACCTGCGCGTGGCGTCGGCGTCATCCGGCAGCGGCGGCGTGGCGTGCAAGAGCGCGTGCGAGGCGTTCGGGTCGGCGCAGTACTGCTGCAGGGGCGAGTACGGCAACCCCAACACCTGCCGGCCGTCGGCGTACTCGCAGTTCTTCAAGAACGCGTGCCCGCGAGCCTACAGCTACGCCTACGACGACGCCACCTCCACCTTCACCTGCGCCGGCGGCGACACCGCCTACGCCATCGCCTTCTGCCCCAGCACAACCAGGTACAAATACTCTGATGTCCGTGAGTCGTGTGAACGAAAATATTAGATTTTCCTTCGGTGTGTTTAGCTATCTTCGCAGGGTAGGCGACCAGATTAGCGAAATGTTGTCAAACCAAGAAAAGCACCTTTTGACCTCTAGGTGCGGCGCGGTGCGGTTCGACTGACGCGCACGGCACACCGATGAGATGAGCCAGCCAACAACCCAACCGCGTCCGCGTCCGTCCGTCAGTCCAGTCGGTACTCGGTAGCACGGGGGCGCTCGCCGTGCCGCCCTGGTACACCACAAAATCACGAACGCTTTTGTGTGCCGCACGCAGCCGAGCCGTTCCAAAACCAGATGCGTCCGTCCCGACGGCAAGTCGATCGTCGTCTCGCGTTACGTCGGCGTCTCGCCAGACGCAAGCGACAGCCGCTTTCATTTGTTTCTTTCCCCGGCCGTCGCAAGCTCATGGTCCGCGAATTAAGTCGGCAGCTTGCCGCATTTCTTATTCGCGTGTCCCACAGTACTGCATAGCCTCGTCACGATACACGCCCTGCTCTCGGTAAATTTTCTTGTAGCAACTGCATGTGTTTTTTTTACATATATATGTGAGCATCTGAGGCTGACCGTACGTTTCTTTGTATATTTTCTTTTCTACAGCGTGAAGTCGGCCGGGTCGAACCCGCAGGCGCCCGGGCTGCCGCTGATCAACGACACCATGGTGTACCTCGGCGGCGACCAGGTCGGTGCAGCTGCGGCGGCAAGGTCGCTGTCACGCCTCCTCGCCGTCGCGTCCCTCGCGCTCGCGTGCGCCTTATACTGATCCCTGAACAGCCCACTCGGCAGGCGGTGCACTGCAGAGTGGAGCGGCGAGGGACGCGGGCCATGCCATGAGACAATCGTGCACACAAGAACAAGAAGTGCAGAAACGAGATGCCCGCAGGCCGCAGACAGCGAGATTCTCCCGTGGGAGATGCCGATGCATGCAACTTGCTCCGTGTTGCAGACTTGCAGAAAGGAAATTGTTGCCCTAGCTAAACATTTATCAATTTTTTTCGGCAGTCCCATATATATACTGGAGTAGAATTATTTCTCTGTAGATTCTTTTCAGTTTTTTATACGATTGAGCAGGAGGATTTCTCTTTATATTTTATATACCAATTAGTGGATAGGAGATGGGAACATTGGAACCTAGTGGACGTACGTGTACACGATATAAACGAAAGCTTGAACAATGTATAGTTGGGGTTTAGGATGTACGAACAGATGGATACGGAATAATCGTCTTTTCTTTCCGCTCAAATTGTTTTCATTTGCGTTTTCTTGTTGCTTTTTCTTGCTTCGATTGTACTTTTCTTGTGTTGCCGATACAAGAGTTCTTTTTAGTTTTTAATCCTTTTATTAAAAATATTTTAAACATAACATCTTCCTAACTTTATTTCTAATTCTAACTCCTTTGGTCACGCCATGACCCGTAACGTGATCAAATTGTGCTGCTAGCCCACCAACCGAGTCAATATACGTCTGTTTTTAGACTAAGTCCTGTCACACCAATAGAGTGGCATGACTGTACTCGTTTGTCACGCCGAGATCCGTGACATGACAAAGTGCTTGTGTCACACCACGCGTTGTGGCGTAATCAAAGGGTCAAAATTGAAAAATAAAATTAGGATGTTGTTATCTTTAAAATATTTTTAAAAAAATATTAAAAAACAAAAAAACTCTCGGTACAACCATGGAGGCTTAGGTATGACGATCCTATCCGATCACTATTTTTATTAGTGCATCTGTACGACTTTTTAGATGACGAAAATGAGTTGAGGGCGATCCAAAGGTACGAGTGTCCCCAATTGCTTTCTGCTGGTGATGTGAGTGTCGCCGAAATTATACCGAATCACACTACTACAGAAAACGTCATCACAGATGGTTCGGAACCGTCATCACAAGTGTTTTTGTACGTCTGTGATAACTGGCGGTTATCACAGATGGTAAAAAAATCGTCTGTGATAAGTAACAACACAGACGGTTCTAAATAAGAACCGTCTGTGATATGCGGATATCACGACGGTTATAATTACCAACCATCAGTACTATCCATATATCACGACGGTTATAGTTAAGAACCGTCGTGATATATGGATATCTGCACGGTTCTTAAATATCATCGTCGTAATATCATATATCACGCACGGTTATAGTTACGAACCGCTCGTGATATATGGATATCACAGACGGTTCGTAAATATCGCCGTCTGTGATATATGGATATCATAGACGGGTATATTTAGCATCGTCTGTGATATCCATATATCACAGACGGCGATAGTTATGAACCGTCTGTGATAGCTCTTTCAAGATATCTAATTTAATTTAAATTTTCGCTAGCCTCGTGAATTGCTAGCCATGCCCTCTCAAAACAAGTCGACGTAAAATAGATACATTACGTATGAATCAATCATTGACACTCAAAGTGATCATTTAACTCAAAATCAATTCGACACGAATATGTATCAAATATTGTCGCTAGAGTTACAATTGAATTACAACTATTCAAAGTGAATTACATTAATGAATCATTCAAGGTCATTCAGCGGTGTTGTAGTGAAACTCTCCGTTGGCGCTAATGATATCCGTCATGATGAAGGTGCAGAGCTTCCCTCGAACATCCGAGATCTCTCTCTGAACAAGTGAATCTAAATCTATATTAAAGATCTGTAGCTAGCAAGAGTGAAGTAGTAAGCATATATATTTAAATTTATAATTAGAAAATAATTATTGCGAGATTGACCAACCTCGGGATCCTCCAACTTAGCACTCATGAGAATCTACATATGATGGCAAACGTAGAATGCACATTCTTCTGCTTTTTACTGACGATATTGCAAAAATAGAATTACATATATAGGTATAGTCAGTTCGAAACGTATTATTACGAAGTATGATAGAATTATTGTGTTGTAGCACGTACGAAATCGCGTCCCGTGATTAAATGTGGTATTCGTTCCCTTGTATAGCCCTCCTCGGCAATATAGAGATGAACGACCTACATGTTTCCAAAAAGTTAACCTCGCCATTTCAAACGAAGGAAGACTACAATAGAGTTATGTATGGAGGAAATAAGCACACTGCCGAGTACTTCTCGCACAAGGGTGAAGTCGTGGTTTTTTTCATTAGGGAATCAAGGTATAGTACTGGTTCCTCTTTGGTATAATGACTAAAAGGACCTAGTGGTGCCTACTCATGTATGTCGCTTGAGTCATTAAACCTAAGTTCAGATCACAGATAAAGTACAAATAAAATTTGTATAGCAAGTAGTGAAGCACTTACGGTTGTAGGGCACCATTATGTAGTCCTTGTCGCTTTGAGCAAGCAATCCCGTTGTTATGTATTTCGACGAGGATGCGCTCGCCAAGATGGTTTGCTCAGAGACCACGTGTGGGTCGAGGAAACCCACCGGTTCTTTCAATCGCCGGGTATTTTTAATCATGTATCTATACATAAGCAATGAGTTGTTATATTCGGTATTACGTGAATGTAGAACTTGATTGTACACACTTACAGTGTCCAGCATCGTAGAAGTGAGGCATTGAGGGCTTTGAGGTTGAATAGGTCGAATAAGTCGTCGAAGCCCACGACGAAGGGGGCCGGCTCGTGGAGGAAATAGTCCTCCGTGTATCTGACAGTGATTCCATCAGCGCACCCTTTCTCTTTGGTCTTGTGCAAGTACCAGGTATGCAAACTCTGACAACCTAATCCAGCGTAGGCCAATACTGCGGTGGTCGCCAATGGACTTCCGAAAGAGTATTTCTTAGGGTTAGGAGGGGGAAGCGCCTTAATGTTCTTCGATTTCGATTTGTCCTGAACGACTTGCTCGCTCACGCGCCCTCCCGTGAGACGACTCGGGAACCAAACGCGGCACGCTTCTTTTGTTCTTTCGGTGTCTTCTCCACGGAACCGGCGAGGCGGGCACGAGCGGAGGTTGAGGTGTAGTCATGGAGGGTCTGTTGAGAGGCATGGTCGTGCGAGATGGTTGGGGTAGAGTCATCGAGGTTGAGGTGGCACCGCAGGTCCAGGCGATGTCCTTCTTGGGTCCTATTGGAGGCATGGTCGTGTTGAGATGGTTGGGGTGGAGTCATCAAAGGTTGAGGCAAACCTTTGTAGGGTCAGGTGATGTCCTTCTTGGGCCACTGGATAAAACTGTACACGGCATCCCCTAGTGTTCTGATGTCGTCGTTCGGGCGAATCTCCAGCGGGACGACCTTAAAATTGTCATGTACCATGTCCACCTGGACCCTAGCATAACCCTGCGCCACCTGGGCACCGTGCTGCACTATCCCTTCCATGCATGGATACGCCACCCCACGCCCAGCCTCAATAGACATCCCAACCATCCTCACTTGGAGCGTGCAGTGCGTCGGCTCCTACAAAACGATACGCAATTAGCTAAGGCATCCTATAGGTCTATCTTTGGAGCATTCCAGAGATGTACATTACCTTGATGTCGTCGATAGGTAATTGGACGTCATCATGTTCATAATTTTGCGTGGATGCAACGCTATCTCGATGTTGAGGAGGACTGCTCCCAAAACAACAGGCGGCTTGCATCGGTTGAGGAGTAGGAGTTGATTCACTTGGTCCTGCAATCTTGCTATCTTTTCTTCAAATTTTGCAGTAAGCACCTGTTCTCTTCCTTCAAATTTTGTAGTAAGCACATGTTCCAACTCTGTGTCGTACTCGGCCTTGGATCTCTTCCTGCTCCTATACGTGCAGTAGTCGTCTGGGAATCCATCCCTCCAAGATACGTTAACCCCTTTGCCTCGTGTGCGACCCGGGTGCTCCTTGTTTCCCAGAGCCATAGATAGTATATCCTTCTCCCTCGCGCTTGGAAGGTGCCTCTAACATGCGGAACTCAATTCTTGCTGCAAGATGTCATCATGTTATTATAGACATTATGAAGTTATGGACTTATTAACAACTAGGTAGTTCGAAGACATATTTACCACACGGTTGGCCACATCCCGGTCTGCCGGGTTTGTGAAAGAGATTTCGCCCGAAGACGTGACTGATGCCCTCGCTCTTAACCAAGAGAGAGCGCTCGTCTGTGATCTCAAAGAAATGGCCTTGTTGCGCTTCTCGTCCTCCGCCGCCCATTGCGCGGTTTTACCTGCGCACTCAGCGGTGCCGAGTTTGTGGGGGTGAGTGTTCAATGTCTGGAGAGCCTTGTGCGTCGCACTTTCCTCAAGAAATTCGGGCGTCGTCTTCATTTGCACAAAGGCGTCCCATATATCCCGCGACAAGAATTTATACACTGTGAAGGGCGTTCGACCCGTGTTCACGTACTTTGTGACAAGCACGCTCTTGAAGGTCCTCCACGCCTTTCTGATCGAGAGCAACGCCTGCCGTTCCACGCGCGCCAGGTCTGCTGCTGGGAAAGTGAACGATTTTAAAACTTCGTCCCACAGCTGGCGTCTCCGAACATCCGACACAGTGTCCCAGCTCAGTGTGGTGATGGGGACCTGTTCCCTTCCATGTATCCCGCACACGGTCCGGAATCTCGCCGCTGCTTTGGGGGGACTCACAGGGATCCCATTGGCATTGATCTCCGTGACGGTCATTAGGCCTGGAGGAATTTTCGATGTTCCTCTGCCATCTTGCGTACGTACCACTTTCCTCGGAGATCCGGACCATTCGCGCACGCCGATGACGGCGGCAAGATCTTGACACCATGTCGCTTACTTGCTATCTATATATGCACGAAGCAATATACGTAAGCTCTAACCGACCAGATTCAAGCAGATGTACTCAACTTAACCGAAAATGATGCACAAACGTAATATATAAAGAAGGATTGATGGTAGTTTGTGCTCTCAGAAGGAGAGTTGCGAAAGAACAAGTCTTTGCCATCTCAATCCTATTGTCTATACTCTTCATTAAATGAATATGATAGTATAAATTCAAACTATGAGCTCTAAACGATATTTTGCTTAATCATCAAATGATCTCAATCATATCAAAATGATCTTAACTATCACATTCAATCTCAGTATAAGACAAAAGTTCATCACAAAGCATGTCAACAAAGCCCCACTGATCAATTTCAGTTCACATATTATCAAAGTCACATCACAGACGGTTCGTCAATACAATAGAGCTCAAGAATGAACTAACAATATATCAAATTGACAATAGCATTCAACCATCTCTGATAACTAGCATTCAACCGAAAGTAACAAATTAACAAGATATCAAATTAACAGAGTAAGTAATACAATAGAGCTCAAGAATCAACTAACAACTATCACATTCAATCTCGAGATAAGACAAAGTTCATCACAGAGCATGTCAACAAAGCCCATCGATCAATTTGTAATATCTTTAGTACTCACAGAGAGGAATACTCACAGAGAGGATGCCACACAACAACTCACGGTGCAAGGAGGAGGCCGTGTAGGGAGGAGGCCGACGCGGGAGGAGGGAGGCGCGGGAGGAGGTCGACACGGGAGGAGGACGGCGCGGGAGGAGGCCGGCAGTGTGGGAGGAGGACGGCGCGGGGAGGAGGCCGGCGCAGGGAGGAGGCTGGTGCAGAGGAGGAGGCCGACACGGGAGGAGGCCGCGCGCCGAGGCGAGGCGCTGCCGATGAAGGGGCGAGGCGTCGGGTCCACGGCCGGGAGGTGAACAGCGAACCCTAGAGGAGCCGAGAGAGCGCGAGAGCCTAAGGGCGCGGGAGAGGAAGTGACGAGTAAAGAGCAAAACCCTAGCGGTGCGCTTTATAAAAGGATATCACGACGGCTCTATTAAAGCACCGTTTGTGATAAGATATCACGCATTTATTCTATTAAATAACCGTCTTTGATATGGAGGATATCACAGACGGTTATTTAATGGAACCGTCTGTGCTATTGAGGATATCACAGACGGTTCATAAATAGAACCGTCTGTGATGTGAGTATATCAAAGACGGTTCTCCATAGTAACCGTCTGTGATATGGAGGATATCACAGACGGTTCCACATGGACCCGTCTGTATAAGTTAAACACAGAAGGTTATTGAATGGAACCGTCTGTGATATTGAGGATATCACAGACGGTTAGTAAATAGAACCGTCTGTGATGTGAGTATATCAAAGACCCGGCAAATAAGAAGCGTCACGTAGTTCTTCATGGAAAAAGAAGGATTGTCGGAGTTGAGAATATAGTGGATGAGGAAGAATACAATCAATTTGATGAGTTGCCTCCTTTCAGAGACGGCATCAGGCTCGAGAAAGAACCCAGCTGTGAGGACCCCCGGTTATTGGAAATGTTACTAATTAAATTCATACTGTAGCACAATTGTTAATGAAGGAACAGTACTGCCCCTTTATTAAAAACCATACTAAAGATATAAATTTAACAAATGACAGATCCAGTAAACAGGATTCCCGGATATATATGATTCACAATGGTTCCCAGGATCAACGACCATTGCATATATATATCCTTCATCAACATTGCATCAAACACATACCAGTCATACATTGATATAATTAAACATAAGGTTACATCATTCTATTAGTACTACAATATTAAGTGACTCGGTCACTTTAACAAAGATACTAATGGAAGCAAAATAAACGGAAAATGTCCACCAATGGCCTCATCCACCCGCAGGCAATTGCGTGGAGGAAAGAAGTAGCGTTACTCGTTAGCGTCACCCTGATCGGCGCTAACGGGTACTTCATAGAGAAAACCATCCTCACCTGCAACAATAGGTGGTAGCACCTTGAGTACAAAAGGTACTCAGCAAGTCTTACACAAACTAACAAAAGAAAGTGGTTATTAGATCCTATTCAAAGGAGTAGAGTTGTTACATGCATAAGGTTACAACAGGAAGGTATAAAGGTTCAAATTTGCATAAAGCGATACAACTTATCCTACAAAGGCTAACTTTTGATAAAGCAATTTAATAAACCAAAAATAAAGTAAAACAGTTGAGTAAATACATTAAATGTAAATAAAGACTGCATGATTCCTCATGCAAACCGAAAATAAACCAAACCACATTTTGGAAATCAAAATCTCTATACAGTGATATCAGTTCAAGTTATCGTCCATGACCGTGGACACGGCTTATTCGAACAGTTTATACCTCGCAAGGGTGTACATCTTTACCCACATGACTTAGCTAGCCCGTTGTCTTGGATGCCTCCGAATGATGACACACTTCCTTTGGTATGCCGATCGGGAAGCTAAGATTTGGTATTTTTCAACAAGCCAACACTATTGAGTTGGACCCCATGTGTGAACTAATCCCATTAGTGTAGGCTATACCACCTACTAACCACGGGCACACATGTTGTGTCAGAATGCCGATCCAAACAATTTAAAGAGAATTGGGCCCTACCCATAGTAGAATGCTATCGGCACCATTAAGGTATCGTATATGCGACGAGGCACATATACGCCTCACCCTCCTAAGAACACCGACATCGACATACAAAGCTCACATGGCATAAAACGCAGTCCTCGCACCTAAGCATCTATGCCATACAAGGTCAATACACATATCCTTACTCCCCTGTTTCCAACTCAATAGTCTCAACATTTTACTTAACCAAACAGCGCCCATACACTGCATGTGGAAGTACGTGGGGACTTGAACGAATAGTCGAGTTCGGTCCTTAATCAACCCTGACAAGTCCACCACAAAACCCAATCTCGTGCACAAAAGCACCATCACTAGCTTCCTCTTGTCCAGATCAATTTGAATTTCAAATACAAGACCGATTTAAAGAAACTGGACAAAGAGTTTAAAATAACAAGGGTCTGGGCTTAGATTCCTATGTTTGACAAGATATGCTTGTCAAACTCTAAAATCTCTAGACTGCATATCTAAGCCAAATCAAAATAGACCATATAGTATACAAGACTACACTAGAGTTGAGTGTATGGTCATAATTAAGGTAATCCACCATGTCAGTTATAGCTAGCTATTACAAGTCACATTTTGTATTTTCAGACAAATAGCATGCACAGATATCACCGGATTTGTAAAAGCTATTGTACAAAACTGGGTTCAATATGGTGCAAAGAGGATGCTTGCCTTGATAGTAATAGACTTCTGCTGCAGCTCAAAGTTGTTCAAGTATAATCAAAAGCTTCAAGAGAACCACTTTCTAAAAGAAGCAATAAAATCCAATAAATACCAAAACGACAACTAGTATAAATTATCGAAATTGTATGATCAATAAAGAAATGCATGATTAACAGATGCTTAAGTTACATTTACCCTAATAGTGATAATAACCCATTTTATAACTTATCTTGCTTTCAAATGTGAAATTAGAGTTTAGTGCAAAGTTCCAGTTTTGATTTTAAAAGAGTCAAAACAGAATGATTGCAATTTTCGGAAAAGAAGTATAGAACATGCAAAAGTTCATAAATGAATCTTAGCATGATATTTTAGGTAATTAATATCCCAAACCAGTCTTAGTCTAACCTAACTAGTTAGATCACATCAACTAAGAAGAAATTCATTTTTGCTGCTGTTAAGTCGACAAAAGAAACAGAGACAGATCTCAACTAGAAGTTAAAATTGATGATGACAAGAATTGAAAGATCAACTTGTCATGTCTGTTAGGTTTAGTCAAAACCTAAATAAGATGATAGGTTGACAGAAGAACCCTAGGTCTTGAAAATGACACAAAAGACCGAAAAGCTAGAATAACAGTTTTAGGCTTGCAAGAAGATCAAGCCATCGATGCTTAAAAGAATGATTCACAACAGCTTCTAAGGTTCTTAAGATGCTCAAGATGTCGAAACTAGGGTTTTTGGCTTACCAGTATGGAAAGATACCAAGAACTCTGAAAACTGATGATGATGGACAGAGAAATAAACTCTGGATTTAACCTACAAAAGATAACCAATCTTTATTGTAAGTAAAACCAGTGCTTAAGGATGGATAAGCAAAGGATAGAAGCAAGAATCCCACTGGCAGCAAGGAAGAAAATGAGCTTCAGTGGTCAACAATGGCTGCAGCTCAAAAAGCTAGGGTTTATATATAAGAGAGTTGAGCTACAGAGCAATTGGGAAAAGTCTAGAGCTTGATGAGGTGTCCATTTAGGGCTAATTATCCCAAAAATTAGTTGCAAAACTTTGGGATAAACCTCTCCTGATTTCAGAGAGAGTCGCAGATAGAGAGACGAGGAAGATGATAAGAATCACCTGACATGTGGGTCCCATTGTCATCCTCAGTCGCGCGGGCCTCACAAAAGCTCAAAAGAATGTCAGCCGTCCGATTGGAAATGGGCGGCTGTGATAAATAGAGAGATTAAATGATTTGAATCGGTATCATTTAATATGGACCGCACGATCTAGATCGACCGATCGAGATCTAAATGGAATCCCGAAGGCTCCGGGGCTCCGCTTTCAAAGAGAGACGTTGGATTGAAATCCAACGATCAATTAAAAGATATACACGTCACCCCTTTTAGATGCGATGGCACAACACCGTTGGATTTGATTTCTACGGTTAGGATGAAAAGTTGAACCGGATGGTCCGATTGCATCCACTCATATGGAACATACGATTAAAATCCAACGATCCACCGATTTTGGGCTTTAAAGGCCCACGGTCAAAAAGAAGCGCAGAGGATTGAAATCCAAAGGCCCGCATAAACGCGCCTCGATTTCAAATTGAAATAGCGATACCGTTAGATCAGGATGGACGGCCACGACAGCGGGATCCGAGTCGTCCGAATGCATACACTAATCTGGGCCACACGATGAAGATCCAACGGTCCGCAGGAGTACGGGCTTTAATAACACGCGAGAAAAGGAAAAGCCGAGGATTTGAATCTAACGGCCGAGATAAAAGCGCCTTTAGGTTTAAAACGAAAGAGGCGCCACGGTTGGATTGGAAACGAACGGTGGAGATTGAACATGGATCCGAGTTGTCCGGTTGCACACACTAACCTCGCCGTTAGATCAAGATCCAACGGTGGAGATTAAAGAATACACGTGGACGCGCATGATACCGTGAGCTCGCCCGCTCGATTGAAGATCGACGGCTCGCATCACGCTGTGGATGTCGGGCTCGCGTTGGGACGTGACCGAGCCGCATCAAGTCGACGGGTTGGACCCAAACACGTGAGACCGAGTCGCTCAAAGGCAAGGGTTGGGTTTAGACCATTTAGTTGACTGCACCCATTTGAACACTTAAAAGGTTTGATCGACTTTAAAAATATCAAATAAATTTATAAATTCATGAAATTTTTATCTGTAAGCTACTGGGATGATATATTTCCCAGATAAATTTTATAAACCACATTTTCACTTTGTAAAATACACAAATATTTATTTCAGGCCGAAAATATTTATTTAAAGACAATAAATTTTTCTTTAAGCCCAAATAATTTCTAAAAATGCAACAAAAATAGTTTTAGTCAAGATAATTTACCTAGGCTTTAATAAAAATACTTCCCAGTCATAATACAAGTTTTATCTTGTATCCCTTTAAGACTTTGAATGGTTCTTTAGGGTTTTGACTACAAAGGAAGGTTTTTAACTTGTAACATGTCTGCAAAGTGTAAACATGAGCAAGAATGCCATGAACAAGATCTCATTACTGTTCATAAAGCATTTTATTACTGTTTATAAACTTGGGGCTGTTAGACCAGCGAGGAAGCTAGCTATATGTGCGTCGATCATCATGAAGGACTATATTTTAATTAAGAAATTACTCCATTGTAATTAATTTATTCCATAACATCATGTGTTATGAACTTGTAATATGTCGTGCGTATATTTTGATGTCAACGTGGAATTGTAATCGCTCCCGCCCTTGTGGACCGTATATTTTGGTGCATTAAAAATTCATTTAATTTGGAAAATAGTCCACCGCACCACCTTTCTAGAAACCTAAAAACTAAAATTTTATGGCAAATAGTCTAACACCTTTGCAAAGAAACCGTATACTCATGCCTAATCCTGCGCAATGCCATCGCAGAAGACGACGTAGTCGCCCCACCTTCCACATCGCGGCCGCTGCTCGTGCACCGGTGGCCATCCTCCGACAGCGCCCACCCGCCCATGGCCCGCCTTCTTCCCACGCCGCGCTCGACCATGTCCGCGCGAGCATCCGCACCGCTCGCACTCCCGGTTCGTCTTGGCCGCCTCGCACCCGCCGCCGTCGGCTCGTCCTCGACTTTGGCCGATGTAGTGCTTCCCAACGCCGCGCATCTCGCCGCCGTGGTAGAGGAGGAGACCGAGCACGAGGCGCGGCCTTGTGGGCGCCACGCCGCCTGCTCAAGGAACATGAGGTCGCGCTGCATGTCTTGGGGTGCGAAGATAAGCCCGAGGCCGACGATGAAACAAGCCCCCGGGTTGCCGGCGTCGGCCAGGTGGTTGACGACTGCGAGGTAGCGCGCGTTGTCCTGCCACTTCATCACCTCCTCTCGCTCCAGCGCTACGCGCCTCCCCACGACACGTTCCTTGGACACCTTGTACAAGGCCTTGCAACTCCAATATACGTGCATACGAAAGTCAAGATGTTAGAATAAATAGTAGTATGTACGTACATATTTTGTAGGTATAAATATGTACGTACGTTAATCGTAGGCTGCATAGGTCCTCCATGGGCTGAGGAGAGCTCACGTCCACTTGGCCGACGCGATGTCGACGACGACATCGTGAGAAAGAGCAACGATCATCGACCTCCTCGCCTTGGTGCTAGCCATCATGCTCGCATGCTCACCTTGGCGATTCTGCGCGCACGCACTCAAAACCGTGAGACGAAGAGCGATGGGAGTTTAATCTTCGTGAATTATTAATTACTGTCTTATAAAGAACTAGGAGTAATCGGCGTGCGAGACGAAGAGGCGGTTGTGCGATGGTGAGATGAAGAGACATATCGCGGGAGACGAAGAGGTAGGAATATCACGCAGGCGTTCTATCTTGGAACCGCTGCGATGATAATATCACGAGCGGTTCTATCGTGGAACCGTCAGAATTCATAATATCACGCAGCGGTTCTTTAATAGAGTCGCTCGTGATACTAGTATATTACGAGGTTCTTTAATAGAGTTGTTCGTGATACTAGTATATTACTGAGCGGTTCTTTAATTGAACCGCTCTCGTGATACTGAAATATCACGCATGCTTGTAAATAGAACCGTCGTGATGTGGACTATATCACGAGCGGTTGAATATAGAACCGCTTGTAATATATTAGTATCGCTGCACGGCTCTATTAAAGAACCGCTCGTGATATTTCGCACTCTTCGCCTCTCCGCGAGATATGTCTCTTCATCTCACCATCGCTACAGCTCCCGATGATTTGCGTCTCTTCGCCTCACGCCCAATTTATTCCTTGTTTTATATAAAAGGATCATCCGCCATTGAAGATGATCATCCCACACACTTATAAGAAACAGAAATGGCCGCCTCTTCCTTGTCGCCGCATTGATAGCCTTCCGCCGCATCAGACGAGCACCTCTCTCATCAGACACTGAACCGTCGCAGAAGAACACTGTTTCAACAGTGTCTTCACTCCTCGCCGCCGAGAATTTGCGGGAGCAGTGACGCCACCTTTCGCCGCCTTGACATCCTCCTCCACCGTGTCTTCCGGGTGATCTCCCACTTTCAGCGAGTTTATCGTGTCGTCGACGTGGTCCTCCAGAATGAGGTTGCACATGTAACACCCCAACTCTCAAAGAGCCTGGAATGCTACTGGAAATAAACTAATCTAGCACAATCTACAAAAAATTTCGATAGAGTCTCCTTTGTTTAATCAGCTATACCGAGAGTTCAACGATAAATCATAGCATTTAACAAAATTCTCATGATCAAGCATGATAATCAATTAAACATACCAAGACCTGGCAATCTCATTATTACAATTAAATAGTTACTCAAACCAAAACGATCTATGAGTGATAATCATCAGTTTATTTATTTCTCAAATTGGAGCTAAGTGGTAAACGCCTTATGAGTGTGAGGTAGTGAGTGCATCCATCATCTATTCCCTCCCATGCATGTCATTCCTACCATTGGTACCTAAAACACATTAAAGCAAGAGTGAGCCCAAAGACTCAGCAAGTATCAACAAGGCTATAAACAAGAACACAAACATAGCATCAATGATCCACAATAACAAAACACTAAACATAGCCCTTTTTAACTTATGAAATGCAACCAATGCAATGCTCCTTTGAACTTTATCTCTTTTCGCATTTTACCAGTAATGCGGGGTATACATCCATCGATGTATACCCTTGCCTGTGCCCTCTGGCACAGGGACCAAGGGCCTATACACCACATGTATAGGGACCTTTGCCCATCATCTTAATGATGGGGATCTCTTTGCTCATAGCCCACATTCCACGAATGTGGGATTTCAAGCCCGTCATCTACATGACGGGAGCTCAAATATGCTCTGTCACCACGTGACCGAGCCTCCAATATGATTGCGTGATGCACATGAATAAAACTTTAAACCATCATACATATGTATTCACAACAACATCATACATGAATAAACTTATTCATACTTCTAGCATTCCACATCATTCATATTCATAGCATTCTAGCACCCATGAATAGCACATTTAATCATAATACTAGCAAACTTGAACAATCACTCATGAATATCAATTAATCATTTCTCTAGTATTCACCATCCTTAATCATACTTATCACACTATCAACCTTGCATGGTTATTACGTATCAAAGCATTAGCATCCTCTATCAAACAGTCATAATTATTCACTCAAACAGAGTACTTGCATTCACCAAGATAAATTGGAACTCACCACCATAACATCCATGCATAGCTATTATGAGCCAAACACAAACAGTCACAACGTACAAGCATAAATATACAATAGCCCGAATACTTGCCTTAACCGTGCGAGAACGGTGGACGCGAAGAGGGCGCTGCCCCTGGGATCATGCTCCCACCTGAACATAAAGATAACCCCAATCTAAGACCAACATACTGGACCAAAATCGTAAATAACAACACAATTTAACTCGCTAAACTCCCAAGCGTTTCCAATCTTCTAATTTCTGGCGATCGATTTGGTGTTCACTGCGGACAGTCAACTTCTAAAATACATAACTTTCTGCTCAGGAATCCAAATAAGATGATCTTAGACTTTATGAAAAGGTAATTAAATTACCTAAATAAACTTAGTTGGGGAGCCCTTTTGATTCTGCCATTTACTGCCCCTAGCAATCCAAACTATCAGACCTCAGAATTCACGTCGGGTTCTCTGGACAGTACACTAAAACCTCCATAACTGTTGCTACGAAGGTCCAAATCTCGCGTTCTTTATCTCTATGAAAAGGCATTGAAATTACCCATATTTTTCGTTATACTAAGATCCCCTGATTATCCCTTTAATTAGCAGTTTTAATCAGTCTTCTACAGACTGTTCAAAAACTGACAGATTAACCAGACAGCGGCACTAAACAATTCATAACTTTCTAACCGTTAATCGGATTTGGGCGTTCTTTGCGGCCATTGAAATCTAAGAACAAGACCTACATAACTATAGGAGATCAAAACTCCTAATTCGGCCTCTAAATACATGAAACTGGCCGCGCAACATTCTGGACAGAATTGAACATTGAACAGAATTAATCCGATCCAATCGATCTAATAGCAATCGCCTCTAATGACTATCACACATCACAAGAAACCCGTTGTTACCCTTGACGACGTGCTGGACGACGACGAACAGGCCCCGAAGAAGATCCTCCTTCTCCTCTCTTCCTTCTCTTCTCCCTTTCTTCTCCCTTCTCTTCTTTTCCTTCTTCTTCCTCCTTGGCCGGTGCAATGGGGCTTTCTTCCCTTTGGCCAGCAGCAATGCGGCTGGAGGCAGGTAGGGAGGAGGAGGTTGGGGTGCCGGTTGGAGGAGGGGAGGTGAGGAGGTGGCGCCACAATGGGGAGGTGGGGAGGGGAGGAGGGTGCGGCTAGGGTTGGGAAGTGGCACCCCTTTGGTGGCCACCCCATGGGCCTCTCTGGGCCGTGGGCTCAAGCCTCAGATGCCGGAAACCGCGATTTCTCTACAATCGCAAAGAAACACTCTTTCCAATTAGTCCTTCCCGAAATTTCGTTTAACTCTCTCCCGAACATCTAATCTTTCCTGACTAAAGCTTAACACACTTTCGGGGTATTACAACACATCTCCAAGAGGCTTGCCGTGACTTGGACTGCGTTATCGATGCAGCAAGCGACCGAATCCATCGGCCGAGACCCCAAGCAAGGGAAGAGAGGCTATGGGCTCAATACTTCTTGATTCTACTGAGACGATGGTCTTGAGGAGACACTCGAACGAGCGTGTCGCTGGGTGGACGATTTCGCTTCGTCCGATCAGAACCGTCCGATGCCGACGCCGCCGCCTATGAAGTATTGAAGACGGAGATAGCAGCCTACCTCCGTCACTAGAAAAACTTTATTTACAAATTTTTCGTTTCTACCTTTGAAGATCGTTATCTTTTCTTAATCTTTTTGTTTAATTATATCGTAGACGGTTTAATCTTTTGTTTAATTATGTCGACGGTGATCTTTTCTTAATCTTTTTGTTTAATTATATCACGTATTTGTAGAAAGAACCGCTCGTGATAAGTCACTATCACTGACGGTTCCAAATGTAACCGCTTGTAAAAGTTCAACACGCACGCTCATTTGGAACCGTCGTGATGAGCCGGTTCGATTATCAACCGTCAGGATACTACACGACGGTTTGTAGAATTAACCGCTCAGGATACCACGCACGGTTCTTATTAGGAACCGTCAGGATAATTCGCGCACGTTCCTAATAAAAACCGTCTCGTGGTGAGTAGCTATCACGCAGCGGTTCCAAAGGGAACCGTCTGTATAAGTTTAACACAGACGGCTCCTTTGGAACCATCTGTGATGAGGCGTCCAGTATGACCTGTTTTGTAGTAGTGTCAGTCGAGGGCTCGTATTCTTTTATGATCTATAGCAATGAAATTAGTGTGTAATTAGAACCAAACGATTAATTTACCATCGTACGCAGTAGGATCCTTTCCTGCTGTTTCTTCTAAACAAATTACCATCGTACGTGCGACACTAGATCGAATAATGTTAAGTGAATTGATCGTCGACGTAAGGAAATTGTATGCATACAAATTATTCGTGCCATCACCCTACGAATTACGATGCATGTGACTTGCTGATCTCATATGCGTGCGTAAGTCTAGTAGCCTAGTGGCTTGTGAAGAAGAAAGATTTTAGCTGAAGCCTCCTCCTAGTCTCCTTCGATCTTGAGAGGCAAATTTCGTGTACGACTCAAACTTTAGTTCAACACATTTAGCAAATTGCAGATCCAAGTTGGGGCTCAAATTGAAAAAGAATTTCAATGGCAAATTGACTTTGAACCAAGGAACACGAGAGGCCGATGGTGAGGTCATCGGGCGCCGTTGCTAGCACTGGCACCGATGTTGTTCGTGAGATCAAACTCCATGGTGCCTTTAGAACAACTTACTAACTTGAACCCCGAGCTCCATATAGATTTTGGAAATATGCACAATACTTTAATTGTTGAAAATGAGGGTAATATTTTAATTCCAGATTTTATTAGAAGGCAAATATTACAAAAGACTAATGATGCATAAAACAGTACTGATAGCAGACAACTCATTGTACTTCACAATATATGAAAACCAGGATGTAAACAAGTCAATCAATCACACAGTAGACTTACAGATGGGTCTGATGAAAAGCAGAAAGCAGCGCAGATTCGATGCAGTGCAGAAACGTAGATGTCGCAGTGCAGCAAACGGTCGCGCGGATGCGTTGCCCAGAAACCTTATTGCCGCCCCCCGTGCAGGTCTTCACGGCAGTAACGGCTCGGAGATACCGCTCCCCTTCTTCACGGTGCACGCCGAGAAGAAGAGTCGACGAGGTTCGCACGCGCAATACAACAAAGACCGATTTTCGTAAGGAAGAAGGAATGGAGGCTATTTTTCTACGCGCTATGCACTGGACATCTCCAGGCATATATATAGAGATGCAGACTGGTAATTGACAAATTAAACACCCATTTACCCACTAGTAACTGACACACTTAACCAGTCATTTACCCACTGGTAACTGTCACACTTAACCAGCCATTTGCCCACTAGTAACTGCCTGTCATCATCACCCAATAAAGCCTCAAATTCAAACATTTGAATCTCAATCAAACAGAGAGAGAGAGAGATGCATGGTTCAGCAAAAATAAGGTGGACTTGGTCTGCCAAATGACGCGCCATGTCACCGCACGGTCGCGCGTCGCAAGTCACAAGTCACGCAATTTTTCACGCGAAAATACGCGAACACGCGCGCGCGTGCGTGCGTGTGTGTGTTTAGCCAAAGCCTTCCTCGTGCCACCCTCATCCATGTGTCATATGTTTCAAGGAGTGGCAAGAACTCCACCTTATATGTTGGTCACCTCCACCTTGCTTTAGCAATATAGTACTAAACCATAAATGCTTTGAAATTATAGAAAATGGGCCTTAGTCATATGGGCCAATTTTCCACAATCCCCCACCAATTCCAAAGCAAGAAGCAAAAAAGGATATCAAAGATATTGTCAAGTATCAATTAATATACCGCTTTTAGTGTAAGTCCCGTACGGGTTGAACTTGCACCTAGAATGACAAGATTCATCTTCTCACAGCTGATGAATGGACCATGCCTTGAATTCACAGCTTTTCGTGATTAGATTTCACTTGAAATCTCAACTGATACTAGGCTGTCAAAGAACCGCGCCTAAACGGAGCATTATTTGGTCATGCTCCCTTATCTGCTCATGAGCTTTCTAGAGAATGCCCTATTCTCGTGAACTGCGACCTCACAGTTGGGCTCAAGTAGGTATATTCTTTCTAGGTATCCTGCAGGTTAATACCTTTTCCTCATTTGGACAACAGAATATATTAAGGCTTTATGCCAACCTTCGATATAGTCTAGAGTAATTTTTCTATTAGGACATGGATTCAATGAATATACACTCTCTTGTTATAACATCAACTTGTTTTTCCCATTGCCCAAGTCACGAGATCTCCGATCAAGAAGGTATGGGTTACTGTTGAGTTGTAACTCCAATGGGCCTCATTCCCATGTCCATAGACGCAACGAAAATTGCCTTCCGTGATAGCCCCTTTGTGACAGGGTCTGTCAGATTTTTCTTAGTGCGTATATAATTCACAGTAATCACTCCAGAGTTCCTCAATTTTCTGACAGATTTAAACCTACGCTTCACATGTCTGGAGGACTTCATGTTATCCTTAATACTTGTAACCTTAATCAACACTGTTTGATTATCACAAGACATTAGGATTCTTTGGTATTGGTTTCTCAACCAATGGCTAGTCCAACGTAAGCTCTCTAAGCCATTCAGCCTCAACAAAGAGTGTGTCTAGTGCTACAAGTTCTCGCTCCATAGTTGACCTCACAATATAGTTTGTTTACACGACCTCCATGAAACTGCAGCCTCC
Source organism: Ampelocalamus luodianensis (assembly GCA_036346255.1). Classification (NCBI taxonomy): domain Eukaryota; kingdom Viridiplantae; phylum Streptophyta; class Magnoliopsida; order Poales; family Poaceae; genus Ampelocalamus; species Ampelocalamus luodianensis. The sequence continues at coordinate 74,984 of JAYEVH010000393.1, forward strand.
TGCTAGGTAAAGACATAACCACTTGTAGCTTTGATGTCATCTCGCATCGAGATCCAATTTGAATCACTATATCCTTCTAATACGTAGGATGCCCAAAGATAGTGAATTTCAGATGAGGTTGTGCCTCTCAAATAGCACAACACTCTCTCAAGTGCCTCCTAGTGATCATCTCCTGAGTTAGAAGTAAACCGACTTAATTTACTCACAGCAAATGATATGTCAGGTCTTGTGGCACTAGATAGATACATAAGTGATCCAATAATTTGTGAAAATCTTAATTGATCTTTTCCTAACCCTTGGTTCTTTCGAAGCTTAATGCTTGCATCATAGGGCGTTGGAGAAATTTTACAATTCTCATAGCCAAAACGGCTTAATATTTTCTCAGCATAATGTGATTGGCTCAAAGTGATCCCATCCTCGTTCTTGATTAATTTAATGTTCAGAATGACATCTGCCTCTCCTAAGTCTTTCATATCAAAGCATCGAGATAAGAAAGATTTGACCTCGTCAATTACGGCAGTGTTTGTTCTAAATATAAGTATGTCATCTACATATAGGCACAAGATCACTCCTTGACCCCCACCATAACAATAATATACACATTTATCAGCTTCATTTACAACAAAGCCAGCAGATGTTAAAGTTTTATCAAATTTCACGTGCCATTGTTTAGGTGCTTGCTTTAGACCATAAAAGGATTTCAATAATTTACATACCTTATTTTTCTGTCCAGAAATCACAAAACCATCAGGTTGATCCATATAGATTTCTTCCTCCAACTCTCTATAAAGAAAAGTTGTCTTTACATCCATTTGATGGACATGTAGACCATAAGAAGATACGAACGCAAGGAGCACTCTGATGGTGGTTAGTCTGGCGACAGGAGAATAGGTATCAAAGAAATATTCTCCCTCTTTCTGGGTGTAACCCTTGGCTACAAGTCTTGCCTTGTACTTCTCAATAGTACCATCAGGCCTTAGTTTCTTTTTAAAGATCCACTTACATCCTACAGGTTTGCACCCGATAAGACGATCAGTGATCTCCCAAATTCCATTAGCCATGATAGAGTCCATCTCACACTGATCGCTTCTTTCCAATACTCAAGATCGAAGATGCATAAGCCTCTGAAAGGGTCTTTGGCACATCATCCACGAGGTATACAATAAAGTCATCACCAAAGGTTTTCTCAACCCTTTCTCTCTTGCTCCTACGAAGAGCTTCTGTGACTAGATTGTTATCCTCCTCAGGGATATCACATATTGGTTCAGAGATGGTGGGAAGTTCAGAAGTTTGATTATTCTCACTTTCGATATTTTCAATTTGAACATTCTCGGTTTGTGAAGTACTGCCTGCTGTTCTCATAGGAAAATAATCCTAAAAGAATGAAGCATCTCAAGACTCCATTATTGTGTTAGCAATAATCTCAGGAATTTCTGATTTAACTTCTAAAAATCAATAGGCCGTGCTATTATGAGCATATCCTAGAAAAATACAATCGATTGTTTTAGGTCCAAGCTTTCTCTTTTTCTGCAATGGTATATTGACCTTTGCCAAACACCCCCAAGTTCGCAGAAAATTGACATTGAGTTTTCTCCCCTTTCATCCCTCATATGGAGTAATATCACTCTTTTTAGTGATTACTCTGTTTAAAACGAAAGTTGCTGTCAATATAGCTTCCCCCACCATGTCTTAGGCATACCAGCACGCTCTAACATGGCATTAACCATGTCTGTTAGTGTCCGATTTTTTCTCTCAGCTACCCCATTTGATTGGGGTGAATATGGTGGTGTAAATTCATGGACTATTCCATGCTCAGAACAGAATTGAGAAAATTCATGAGAGATGTACTCGCGTCTACGATCAGACCTTAGTCTTTTTATTTTCTTCTCTAGTTGGTTCTCAACCTCGGCCTTATAAGTCTTAAAGTAGTTTAAAGCTTCATCCTTAGTTTTTAGTAAATACACATAGCAGTAGTGTAACAGCCCCAAATTAGGATTGTATTTTAAATGTATAAAAGATTAAAAATTTAAAAACTTTTGGTTGTATCTTTTGATCATGCTCATGATTTCCAAAATCTTGTGCACAATTTTAAAAAATTTGGAGATTGTATCAAAGTTTGTGTTGAAATTTTAAACTTTTAAACTTAAATTCCATTTCTATTGGAATTCCAGAAAAATATGTGAATGAAAGTTTCCAAAAATAATTTATTAAAATACTATATTATTTATCTTGATTAATAGTTATTTTTACCAAATTTTTGGAAGTCATTTTACCTTCACTAAAATTCAAATGAAATCCCAAATGCAGATTTGAAAACAATTTAATTCTAACAAATTTTAATATAGAAAGTGGTTGAAATTATTTTTCCTAAGTCCCTTGTGAATCTCAGAGTGTCCACAAAAATTTTCAGGATTTTTAGAATTTTATTTCTACCTCAATCGGCTAGTCAAACTTGTACATTTTTCGGTCAACAATGAAATCCTAAAATCCTAACTTACCTCACTGCCGGGTGGGCCCCACCCGACAGGGTTCTTCCTCCACCGCGCCCTTCGCGCCAGCAGCTCGCCTGGGACACGCGCCCTTGCGCCCGCGCGCCAGCTCCGCCCGCCCATGCGCGCCACCGAGGTCATCGCCGGTTTTACCACACGCCATCGTTTTCACCCTCTCGCAGATCGCCTCGGCCGCCATGCCCTGGCTAGCCTTAATTGCCCTATCCTCTCCCCATCACTCCACCACCGAAGCCCATGCCCGAGCGTCGCCCTCGGTGTTCTACGCCGGCCTCCTTGCCATTCTCCGCCCTAGCCTATTTAAGGTCACCGAGCGAGCCTATGCATCCTCTTCACACCCCAAGCCATTTCCGACCTCTCCTTCCCATTCCTCCATCTATAGTCAAGCAAATGGCGAAGAAAGCATAGTGCCCGCGCCGCCACGCCTTGGCATTACCGCTCTGGCTGTTGTGGTGAGCTCATTGCCGGGCAGATCAGCGTCCGCGGTGCCACGCATCATAAGGAGTAAAACCCTCGACAATTTGATGGATTCCCACCGAGGAACCCCACAACCGCTTCTTCCCACGGCCGGCCAAATCCGTCGCCTCCATCGCCGCGTTTTCTCCGGCGATCCCCGGATCAATTCCCCTCTCCGTGAGCATCTCCTAACCTCACCCTACTCTACCCCATCACTCACTTGTGCCTCTTTCTCTCCAGGACCGCCGCCACCATTGGAGCGCCCGCGCGGCCGGCCGACGCCGCCGGCCGCTCCGACCACCTCGGCTCCCTCCCAATGCACCGGCATGGTCCAGTACCCCATGGATGAACATGCTCCTCCGTTTTCTCCCTACTCCATCCCACACCGTCGCCCCTTTTCCGTCCATGGCCGGCCGCAGTGCGTTGCCGCGCCACCACAAGGCCGCCCAAATCACAACTCCGTCTCCTCTAGCCTCATTGACCCCTGGCGACCCATTTTGGCCTCGCCACCGCCTCGCCGCAGCTCCACCGCCGCGACCACTCGCCCCATTTCTCGCCCGAGCCACTCCTCTGCTTTTCTCCTTTGAGCTTTCTCTGCGGTGACTAAAGTGGGGCCCACTCCTTAATCCAAACTATTTGCTATGTCAATCTAATTAGGTCATCTTGATTGGTTTAGCAAAGTTGAAGATTGAGTTTTGAAAGGAGTTTAGGCTTGAGCTCTCAAGTATTGTTTCGTGATTGTCGAATTTGAAAACAGAGAAAGATGTTGGTTTAGAGGTATTGTCAGATGAAAAATGGTTGTGTTAGCAAACCCATTTTCTAGACCCCCTCAATCTTCCTGCTAACTAGTGTGATAAATGTCATCCAGGACTCACTTTTGAAGTAGCTAGTCTGTTAGTAGAGGTCTGAATGGAATAACATTTTTTTTAGTTAGCTTGTGCTGTTGTAGGTTTTAGGAACTGTAATCAGAAGTCAATCTTGTCTTTAGACCTTTGGCTTAGTTATTGCAGTTATTGGGAAGGTTAGTTAATTGTTTAGTCATTTGGGCTTTTACCTTTGTAATCTTTCTAAACCGAAACTGATTTGAGTAAGTTTATTAGAGAAGCTTGTTGTCAAAACAAAGGAAAGCCTTTAGGCATCCTTTTGAGCAAGATAGGGTTAGCTAGTTTCATCTTTGTCATCAGCTTTTTGCAAATCCATTCCAGTAGATGGATAGTAGTAGAGGATGGTAGGTTGATTAGTACCAAACAGGGATTAGCAGGATGATCATCTAGTAGCATTCTTTTAGCAAATTACTCCCTAGCTGAGTTAAGTGGTGGTTGAATTAAGCAATTAGAGCCCACATGAAATCATCAGTAATCAAGATAGAGTAAATTAGGATCAGGCTTCAGAATAGTCTAGAGGATAATTGAACAATTAGCTCTAGATATTTCAAAGAGATGTGTTATGCAAACTTCTATCTCAAGAGGGGCCCTCTACCCAACTTTTCAAAGTGGATATTGCAGCTCTCTCTTGTATATGCGTGTATGGCGGTAGGTCCACCTCTATCTCTCAGATCCTCTTGGTGTAGTTGTGTAAGTGGGGTTGCGGGGCATTAGATAGTTAATAGTAGCAAATGTAATGAGCCGATAGCATAGAGTTCATCAAGATAGAAAATTGGTGCATGAGTATGTTAACTAGAATAATTAGTAACTAATTTAAGTAGATTAGTAGTTTGTAGATCATGTAACATCCCAAATTTTGGGCTTGTGTTTCAAATGTAAGAAAATGAGAAGAAATTAAAACTTTTTCTTGCATCATGTATTTCCTGTTGTGCCAATCAATTCTTGTTCAAGGAATTATGGAGTTACATTGTCACAAGTCTTGTTGATCCAAATCTTGCTATTCCAAAAACAATCTTGTCAAATCTTATGATCATCCTCTGGAAATATTTTTCCTAAGTCTCTGTGATGGTATGTGACCCCTCTGAAAAATTTCACAATTTTTAGAAATTGTTTGAATATTTTTAGAGGCAGTCAAACATTAAAACAGAGCCTTGCAGAATTTTTGGAGATTTATTCACAGTATAAAAACCTCTGAAAATTTTACACAAGGTTGATATCTGAGTTAGCAAGCTCCTGTAAAAATTTCATAATTTTTGGAGTTAATTTGCTACCTCAAATAAATCTTTCAAAGTCTCTTTTATTTCAAAGTCAAACGGGTTTTCTTGTTACTGGTTCGAGTCGGACTCGGGCTCGGGCCAATCGACTTGGTCCATCAACTAAATGCACCGAGCCACTCTTTAAAACGCGCGTGGATCTCAACCGTTAGATCTAAATCGCATGGCCGCTCGCGTGTATCATTTCGGACCTTCCGTTGCAAGTCGAATGTCAACCGTTGATCTCCATCCAACCGCCGAGATGCGCCGAAACTTCGGACCCTCCGTTGCATTTTTGAATCAGAGCCGTTGGATTAAGATCCAACGCTCGCGTACCCCTTCGTTGTAATTTGAGTTTGCAACGTGGAGCTATCTGAGCCATTCATTTCTAATCGTAGGGTTCGCAATATCTCCGTTGTGTTTTAAAGCCCGTAGGCGTGGCGCTATCTGAGCCGTTCGTGTCTCATCCAACGGCCGTGAGTCACCGAACCTTTTTCGCTGGTCGTCTTCTACCTACGGCCGTGCGAGCGCTGTAGGGGGAGTAATGGCAGTGTCATTTCTTGCTCCCTAAAGCCACCCTAGCCGACGTTTAGGGGTATGGAAGGTACTCTGTGCAAGGCCATGCCCTAGTGCACGTCTACACCCCTTTTCCTTGTCGGCCGCGCATTGTATTTTGTGTTTTGCCCCCCGAAAGCTGTGTGGTGCAAGCCCTAACACTTTCTTGGCCTTATAAGCACTCTCAATGCCTCCTGGTATTTCTTTAGACCACCATCAAGCTTCATTCTCAGTATTGGAGCCTAACACCTCAAAAATGGCAAATCGCCATTGTTGACCCGTGAAGCTTCATTGGTGTTCTTGGTGTTCCAGTGGTCCTCCTTCATGTTTCTTTGCCCTAACCTTATCTATTTACTTCCTTGAACATTTCCCCTCACTTGATTTTGGATTTGATTCTCAGGAATTGTCCAATTTGGGGTTTGTTCAAATTCGGCCGAATTTGGTCATCTTCTTCCTCAGCTCATGTGAGTGCTCCATTTTCCAATTGCTTGCTCATGTAGCTTCTGTGAATCATTATGAAGCTATTTTGATGCCTTGGTATCACTCATTTGGCTCAGGGTGTCGTTTTCAACCTTTCTTCTTCATGTCCGGCGAGCTTTCACCGTGATCAAGCATCTCCGGCCATCTTCGAAGCTTCTTGTCACTAAGGTAGCTTCTTATTAGTCCTTAGAAGCTCGTACCGCACCTAGGCTCGCATGGAGCTCATCGCGATTTTCATGTTTAGCGAGAAGCTCCCATTTTCGCTTTTTCCGCTAGCCGGCGTTTCTAGTCCTCGCGGCGAGAATGCTACCATTAGGTTCGCATCGTTATTGCGAATCCATTTTGGGTCTTGTTGGCGCCGCGCTGCGTTGTCGCCGCGATTTGCCGTTGAACTCACTCGGGTTTTTGCCGCACGGCTCCGTCCGCTGTCATCCTGCTTAGGACACATTAATTGCTAATCATTAGTTATTAATTATGTCTTAATCGTTGTTGTTGAGCCACCGACTAGTGGGCCCAATATCCTTAACTCGCTCTCTGGTTCAATCCCGCATCGTTCGACATCATTAATGCTTAATCATTGATTAATTAAAATGTCGGCAATTAATCTGTCGGAAATCTCCTGCGGTCGACTTGTGGGCCCGAGGGGTTAAAATCAAATTCCGTGAGTCATTAGTGCCTAATTATGGTAATCATTGGAATCATTAAATTCGCCCCAACCGCCACTCTCGGGCCGACAAGTGGCCGATGCACCGTGCACGTGGGTTAAACGAGCGTGGGTGACTGAAGTCACCGACATGCGGTCCCACATGTCAACATCTTCCTTGAACTGCAATCAATATCTACCGCTCGCTTTAGATCTGCGGCCCGATCGTGAGTGCATTCGGACCCTCCGGATGCCTTGATCATTCTCGACCGTCGATCTTGAGATCAACGGCCGAGATCGTGTGCAATCGGACCTTCCACCGTTGGTGCGCTACGACCATCCATCTGCAGATCTGCGCGGGATTGGCCCAAGCAACCGCACCGTCGGATGCATACACTTTCGTGAGCCGCTGGATCGTGATCCAACGGTGGGCTCGATTAGGTTTGGCGCGCGCGCTGTTTGCGCGCTGCGTGAGCCGTAGGATGTTAGATCAAGGGTTGCCGAGCGCCCACGCTCGTTTTCTTTTAATTTGGTGGTTCAGTATTTGGTAAGTATTTGTTTAACAATCGAAAATGATATAAAACTTTAGAAACTCATAACTAATTCATTTTAATCGCTTAGATAATTCCAACGGTAATAAATTATGTTGTCACTTTAGTTTATTATAAAAATGGATTTAAGCATGTTCCAAGAGTAGGAAATTGTTTAGTTAAGAATAGCCACATTTTCGCTATTTTTATATATTCTAGAATTGTATTAAAACTTGGAAAACGCATATCTTTTTCTGTATATCTGATAATTGTATGATTTTAACTTTGATAAATTTGTTATTAACTAAACTTTAATCTAAAAATGGTGGAAGGCCTAAATAAGCAACAGAAAAATATGTTAGTAGATTTAACCTTATTAGCAGCACTTAAAAATCCATTTAATGATATAATAGACACCAGTAATTCCCTATAAATCCTAAAAATAGAAATTTGATGTTAGGAAATCCCTCTGTTATCATTCTATAATATGAAATAGGTTTTGCACATGTTTATATTTCTGGAAAGTGCATTATGATAGTTTTGCATCTTAGAAAAATCATAACTAAATCATTTTAGCTCCAAATGACCTGAAATTTTATATGGGTTACCTCTATACCAATAGGTAGCTACCATAAAAATTTCAGCTTCAAAATCTTTCTAGAAAATGTTTTTGCTACAGTGCTAATTATGGCCAAAAATGGGTTTTTAGGTAATATCTTCTGCACCACAAATCCAAATTAGGTTTTTCCAGTTTCTATGTCTTGGTATATTCGTATTTCACCTTGTGTATAAGTTTCGTCGCATTTGGATAATTTTTGCTTGCTCTTTTGTTAGTGTTGCTAGTCTTATTGGTTGTTCTTGGTTCTTTTGCCTTTGCGCTTAGGATTCGACATTTGCGGTAATCCCGAGAGCGACCCTCCACAATGACTTGAGCAACAGCAAGAAGGCAAGCAGTTTGATCATGTTAATCCCAGATTTTAAGTATTTATGTTGATTACAAATTCTATGTATGCATTGCTACTTTGTGTTAATAGTTGGCCTAGTAGATGCATTTCCTTAGCAAATGATTATCCTCTACTACCATGAGCCTAGGTTACTTGCTGTGATTTAGAGTTCATGGATGGGCTCTTGTCACTTAGTAGTTGCGAATTAATTGCTTAGCCATGCTTAGATCGGTAGAAATGGGCGGTTATCGACTTGTCGATAACCTTGACCACATCAAACTTATTATGATTATGATTTCCACCTTGTGCTATGTCTACTTATGAAAACTAAAACTGAAAACAAAATGATTTAGACTTGGGCACAATGGTATGATGGTGTGATTTTTGGGTGTGACTGGAATGGTGCCCGGGTCAACAAGGACCGAACATCTTGTTACACTAAACCAAGCATTTTAGCGTGCTAACCACATTAGAGGGTATGGGACCTCTCTTGACTTAGTACTTTGGCGTGTATTGGCCCCGAGTCGCAGGGAGTCGCAGGAGGGATGGTGTTGGGAGCATTGTAGTGTCCGAAAGACTTCACCCGTGATGGGATTTGTTGTCTTTCGGCTTGCAATGTAAGCATATGGGTTTCTATCCATATGAGCGGCTCGTAGTTAATACACAAGATTGGAAATGTCTCGTAGGACTTAGCCGTGCCGGCATACCTTGATAGTGTGCTTGTGGCTTGAAGGCGATGTCCAAGTGTGGGTACATTGGTACACCCTGCAGGGGTTAAAACTATTCGAATAGCCTCGCCCTAGGTTATGGACACGCTTGGCAGTCTTTCAAGAGTTAGACTACAACCTTTTAAATTAAAACTTGATGGGTGAGTACGAATCGGGATTCGTGCTATGTTGTGGTGGCTATTGGGATAGTCACTTCCAGTGGTTACTTGTATGTATCTTTACTTATCATTACTTTGATAACAAAACAGATTTGCAAACTTGCTTTTAAAATGTATTACATTATTGCAAATAAAGTTGGCTTTGTGCAAAATGAGACATACAACCTCCACCTAAATAAGCTTGCATGTAGTTTATGAATAGGTCCGCTATTCCACACGTCGATCTTGCGGGTACAAAGACAATCTTTGTACTCGGATGCTATGCTTAATTGTTCATTGCGAGAGGAAGAAGGTGAGCCCGAGGGCCTCACTTTTGCGAGTGTGTTGTGGTAGCTTATGGGCGACTAGCTTGGCGGCTTGGTCGGTTGCCTTGTGGGTGTATGGCTAACTGGCCGACTTTTGTTCTAGCCATCTTATGGCGCTTTTGCTTCATTGTCATTTTTGTATATTGTTCTATTTGGCGGTCGGCTCTCTTTTGTAATAACTTTACTTTATGTATGTCGTTGTTAAACCTAGTGATGTATGTGTATGGAAATGATGTGTAATTTTGTGATGATGTGCATATGCTGCAGTGCAGGAAGCATATGACCATCGAGGCTTAGAATGTTTAATTAGTAACGCTAGAGCCATTTGGAGGTTAAGTGTTACTAGTTAAATATTCGAGTCCTCGAGATCATTAATTGCGATTATGTTCTTGTAGTATGATCATTGAGAAAATCTATTGAATAAAATGATAATTAAGTGAATGGTTAGGCTAGAATAGTTAGTTAATTAAAATGTGGTAATTTCTTTGCTTAGCTAATGGATGTGCACTCAATCACCATAAAAAACTGTCGAAAGAATGATATATAAGAGAATTGACTTTTGACTGTATGATTATCGTGAAAATAAGTGAGTTTGGAAATATCAGTAATAAGAAATCCTGTATAATTTAAATAATCTCCGAATCTGCTAATTTGTTGTTCCTGAATTCATGATCTATCTTCTGTGTTTTTGATTTTTTTTAGATACCTTTTGGCATTCTGGTGTTTATTCGTTGTTTTTCGCTTTGGCAGTTTTTACCGTTAGATGACGTCGATTATCCAGAGTGATCCTCTGCAGCAAGTCGAATATCTCACACAAAGCAAAGGCAAGCAGTTTGATCATATCCAGTTCATTCCCATTATTTTCAAGTCTCGTATTTTGTTTAACCTGTAGGTATGCATGCTTTTGTGTCAAAGTAATTTTGTCGATTAGAGGTAGTTAATCCCATTGCATGGTTGCCCTAAAAATTGTTCACCCCTGCCACTACCTTAGGAATATTATTCTCACTGGTGAATTAGAGCCCGGTGAATGATTTAGGGCCTTTTATTTGTATTTACGATATGATGCTTAGCCATGCTTAGATACCGGTAGAATTGGGCGGTTATCGACTTAGTCGATAACTTTGATCACACAAAAATTATTATAACCTTATGATTCAGCACTTTTGCCTTGTTTAATTGTGAAAACTAAAAACTAAAAACAAAATGATTTGACGCCTTGCACAATGGTAAGATGGTGTGATTCTTGGGTGTGATGGAATGGTGCCCGGCCGATTAAGGACCGAACATCTTGTGAGTATCATTATCCAGGGCATTTCGGCGTGCTAACCACACTAGAGGGTATGGGACCTCTCTTGACCTAGTACTTTGGCGTGTATTGGCTCCGGGTTGCAGGGGTCGCGGGAGGGATGGAGGTGGGAGCATGGTAGTTGTCAGAAAAGCTTTATCACGAGTGGGTAGTTGTCTTTTCGGCTTTACCATGTAAGCGTATGGATTTCTATCCATACGAGCTGCTCGTAGTTAATACACAATATTGGAAAACGTCTTGTTAGACTTAGCCGTGCCTGCATACCAAAGGAAGTATGCTAACCGTGGCTGGTGGAAAGGCGGTCTAAAGTGTGGGTACAGTGGTACACCCCTGCAGGGTTAAAAACTATTCGAATAGCCTCGTCCTAGGTGATGGACACGCTTGGGTAAGCTTATCAAGAGTTAGACTACAACCTTTTAATTAAAACTTGATGGGTTGGTATGAACGGGTGTTCATACTATTGTTGTGATAGCCATTGGGTTGGTCATCTCGGGATGTCTTTATGTCACTACTTCATGTAGACATTGTTATTTACGCAAATAAAATTGAATTGTTAAACTGCTTTCAAACTATTACAGATTGCCAAAGAAAACTTGCTTTCGCTAAAAGTAAGTCGAGCCCTCCACTTAAATAAAGCCTGCATGTAGTTAAATTATAGTTCTGTTTCCCCTTACACGTCGGTCTTGCGGGTACAAAGACAATCTTTGTACTCGGGTGCTTTGCTTTATGTTTTGTTGCAGAGAAAGAAGGTGAGCCCCAAGGGCTTCCCTTTTGTGAGATGTCTTTGGGTTTGACGACTAGCTTGGCGGCCCGGTTGGTTGCCTTGTGGGTAAAGGCACACTAATTGGCTCTTTTATTTATGGAAAATTTGATCATATACCCTCCCCTTAGATGGAAATTCAGGATTTACCCTCCTGGCCCACATGTCATTGACCTATGGTGACCCCACGTGTCATTGAGGTGGGAGGGTAAATCCTGAAATCCTGAATTTCAGGGAGGGTATATGATCCAATCCCCCTTTATTTATTGCCATCTTATGGCTTTTGCTTCCGCTGTGTAGTTTGTTATTTTATCTTGTAAGTTCTTTCTTTTGTATATTGAAGTTTTGATATTGTAACCGCTCGTGTATGGAATTGATGCATAATTTTGTAACGGGGTGTGTATACTGCATTCTGGGAAGTATACATATCCTGAGGCTTGGTTTATTTGAATTGTGATGCTAGGGTCAATGGAAGGCTAAGCATTACAAGTCGAATAAACCGGGGTCCTCACAAAGTTGGTATCAGAGCTGTACTGACCGTAGAAACTCCTAGCTTTGTCGTCATTAGGATATTTTGAAAAACTTATTTTCAAAATGTTAAATGGGTTATGAAAACTTAAGTAAGTTCTCAGATTTTACTCCTTACCTATCTTAGTTTGCTCATCTTGCCTTATTCTCGTTGAGTTTTCGAAAAAGTTGTTCCGGTCTCTTCTCCTTTCAAAGTTAGTTGGTTATCGGCTAAATTCGGTTTGGGGAATAATGAGAGTTGAAAATATGAAGTGTTGGTTATTATTTAGTGGAGATTTGAAGAACTTGGAGTCGAAGCACTCATCTCGGAGCTCGGATACAAAATCTGGACAGCAAGCACAAGTTTCGGACTGCGAGCACTTAGTTCGTCGATAGGATTAAAAATGAGATGATAAATCAACTAAAACTAATGGGATTAAAAGGGTAAGATGTGATATTAGATGGCTAGTGCCCAATCCACCCTTATATGGTTTTTGCCATGCCTTTTAGATGCGTTAGAATTTGAGTTGTGTTCTAAAATTTTATCATCCTAAACGATTGCTCGTTCATTCAATACGAGTTAGTCGTACCGGGAAGCAAATCTTTTGTTTTGTGGTTTTGCGCTGGTCTTATGCTTTCATACAAACATTTGGAGTTCATTTCTTGTTATGTGTTTGCAATCGGGTTAGGGTAATGTCCGTTTCTCCTAATCGATGCCTTGCTTTAAGATTAAGTTAAGGTTATTCTTAGAATATATACACTCTAATGATATTAGTTAGCTTGTAGACGCTGGATTTTGTAATCGTTTGCTCTCCTCGTTCCAAATAGTTGCACATCGCCTACGGACGGCATGTATAGCAACTATGTCGGAACCTTTTGGAGTAGTTAGTACATGCTAGAATTAAATTGCATACCCATTGCCATTCCCTCACCTTATGCCCATTCTTTCCTCAACTTATCTTATATGCACCAAAATGTTTAAGGGGGGGTAGAAGATACCTCAAAATACTTGTTAGGCATCTTGATTCCTATACTTTGATCATGCATATAGTTTCTAAATTAACTTAAGCATGTCAGGTCACTCAAGTTGCATAAAACAAGAAGCATGTAGGCATACATGTGAGCATTTGCACTCTCACTAATCAAAATTTAAAATTTGCCTTAGGACTAATTTGCACACATGCATCCCCTCGTGCATTCATCCTGTGCATTTCCTTTCCCAACCAATCCAATAGAACCAGATAAGTGAGGTTAGACAGGACCACCTTAAACCTTGCTTTCCTTCTCTTTTCTGCACTGAATCCTGGTATTGATACTAGGTTATCATCTAACTAGTCCTTCCGTCCTATCGATCGGTGCCACTTTTCGGTCGACTGATTGGAGCCGAGTCTTTCATACTACCAGAAGACGACGTGAAGCGTGATGTCAAATTATCTTCAAATCAAGAAAGGAAAGGTTAAACAAAGCAATGGAAAGGAAAATGTGGCAGCAACGTCAGGATATTGCGTCATGCTCTTCCAGCACTATCTCTGAAGGAAATCAAGACCATAGATGGTGCATTTCGTTTAGAGTTGAAAAGAACCACCTAGAAAATACTTAACTGAAGGGCATTAGAAAATCCTTCAATAAAGCTTCCCACTTTAGAACCTAAAACTTCTGAAGAACCTCTCTGGATTCGGAATTGAGTTCGGTTCGCGTCGAGATCCGAAAAGTGACCTCGTGACCAAACCCACCTAGGTTGCCACAGCCTTTCGTTCCGACTTCCGAACTACCGGAATCTCGGGACGAGATTCTGTTTAAGGGGGGTAGATTTGTAACAGCCCCAAATTAGGATTGTATTTTAAATGTATAAAAGGTTAAAAATTTAAAAACTTTCGGTTGTATCTTTTGATCATGCTCATGATTTCCAAAATCTTGTGCACAATTTTAAAAAATTTGGAGATTGTATCAAAGTTTGTGTTGAAATTTTAAACTTTTAAACTTAAATTCCATTTCTATTGGAATTCCAGAAAAATATGTGAATGAAAGTTTCCAAAAATAATTTATTAAAATACTATATTATTTATCTTGATTAATAGTTATTTTTACCAAATTTTTGGAAGTCATTTTACCTTCACTAAAATTCAAATGAAATCCCAAATGCAGATTTGAAAACAATTTAATTCTAACAAATTTTAATATAGAAAGTGGTTGAAATTATTTTTCCTAAGTCCCTTGTGAATCTCAGAGTGTCCACAAAAATTTTCAGGATTTTTAGAATTTTATTTCTACCTCAATCGGCTAGTCAAACTTGTACATTTTTCGGTCAACAATGAAATCCTAAAATCCTAACTTACCTCAACTGCCGGTGGGCCCCACCCGACGTGGTTCTTCCTCCACCGCGCCCTTCGCGCGCCAGAGCTCGCTGGGACACGCGCGCTTGCGCCGCGCCCGACTCGCCCGCCATGCGCGCCACCGAGGTCATCGCGGTTTACCACACGCCACTGGTTTTCACCCTCTCGCGCATCGCGACGGCGCCATGCCCCGGCTAGCCTTAATTGCCCTATCCTCTCCCCATCACTCCACCACGAAGCCCATGCCCGGCGCGCCTCGGTGTTCTACGCCGCCTCCTTGCCATTCTCCGCCCTAGCCTATTTAAGGTCACCGAGCGAGCCTATGCATCCTCTTCACACCCCAAGCCATTTCCCGACCTCTCCTTCCCATTCCCCTCCATCTATAGTCAAGCAGCGGTGAAGAAAGCATAGTGCCCGCGCCGGCCGCTGCCTTGGCATTACCGTTCTGGCTGTTGTGGTGAGCTCATTTGCCGGATCGCGTCCACGGTGTGCCACGCATCATAAGGAGTAAAACCCCTCTGACAATTTGATGGATTCCCCACCGAGGAACCCCACAACCGGCTTCTTCCCCACGGCCGGCCAAATCCATCGCCTCCATCGCCGCGTTTTCTCCGGCGATCCCCGGATCAATTCCCCTCTCCGTGAGCATCTCCTAACCTCACCCTACTCTACCCCATCACTCACTTGTGCCTCTTTCTCTCGGGACCGCCGCCACCATTGGAGCGTCGCGCGCGCCGCCGGTCGGCGTCGCCGGGCGCCTCCGACCACCTCGGCTCCTCCCAATGCATCGGCATGGTCGGGTACCCCATGGATGCCCATGCTCCTCTGGTTTTCTCCTACTCCATCCCCACCGTTGCCCTTTTTCGTCCATGGCGGCGCCGGTGTGCGTTGCCGCGCCACCAGTGCCGCCCAAATCACAACTCCGTCTCCTCTAGCCTCATTGACCCCTGGCGACCCATTTTGGCCTCGCCATCGCCTCGCCGCAGCTCCACCGCCGGCGACCACTCAGCCCCATTTCTGCGCGAGCCACTCCTCTGTTTTCTCCTTTGAGCTTTCCTGCGGCTGACAGTGGGGCCCACTCCCTTAATCCAAACTATTTGCTATGTCAATCTAATTAGGTCATCTTGATTGGTTTAGCAAAGTTGAAGATGAGTTTTGAAAGGAGTTTAGGCTTGAGCTCTCGAAGTATTGTTTCTGTGATTGTCAGTAATTTGAAAAACAGAGAAAGATGTTGGTTTAGAGGTATTGTCAGATGAAAAATGGTTGTGTTAGCAAACCCATTTTCTAGACCCCCTCAATCTTCCTGCTAACTAGTGTGATAAATGTCATCCAGGACTCACTTTTGAAGTAGCTAGTCTGTTAGTAGAGGTGCGAATGGAATAACATTTTTTTAGTTAGCTTGTCTTTGTTGTAGGTTTAGGAGCTGTAATCAAGTCAATCTTGTCTTTAGACCTTTGGCTTAGTTATTGCAGTTATTGGGAAGGTTAGTTAATTGTTTAGTCATTTGGGCTTTTACCTTTCAGCATCTTTCTAAACTGAAAACTGATTTGAGTAAGTTTATTAGGAGAAGCTTGTTGTCAGAACAGTGAAAGCCTTTAGGCATCCTTTTGAGCAGTATAGGGGTTAGCTAGTTTCTGTCTTTGTCATCAGCTTTTTGCAAATCCATTCCAGTAGATGGATAGTAGTAGAGGATGGTAGGTTGATTAGTACCAAACAGGGATTAGCAGGATGATCATCTAGTAGCATTCTTTTAGCAAATTACTCCCTAGCTGAGTTAAGTGGTGGTTGAATTAAGCAATTAGAGCCCACATGAAATCATCAGTAATCAAGATAGAGTAAATTAGGATCAGGCTTCAGAATAGTCTAGAGGATAATTGAACAATTAGCTCTAGATATTTCAGTAGATGTGTTATGCAAACTTCTATCTCAGTAGGGGCCCCTCTACCCAGCTTTTCAGTGGATATTGCAGCTCTCTCTTGTATATGCGTGTATGGCGTGTAGGTCCACCTCTATCTCTCGGATCCCTCTTGGTGTAGTTGTGTAAGTGGGGTTGCGGGGCATTAGATAGTTAATAGTAGCGGTGGTAATGAGCCGATAGCATAGAGTTCATCAAGATAGAAAATTGGTGCATGAGTATGTTAACTAGAATAATTAGTAACTAATTTAAGTAGATTAGTAGTTTGTAGATCATTAATTGCGATTATGTTCTTGTAGTGCGATCATTGAGAAAATCTATTGAATAAAATGATAATTAAGTGAATGGTTAGGCTAGAATAGTTAGTTAATTAAAATGTGGTAATTTCTTGCTTAGCTAATGGATGTGCACTCAATCACCATAAAAAACTGTCGAAAGAATGATATATAAGAGAATTGACTTTTATTTGTATGATTATCGTGAAAATAAGTGAGTTTGGAAATATCGGTAATAAGAAATCTGTATAATTTAAATAATCTCGAATCGCTAATTTGTTGTTCCGAATTCATGATCTATCTTACGTGTTTTGATTTTTTAGATACCTTTTGGCATTCGGGTGTTTATTCGTTGTTTTCGCTTTGGCGATTTTACCGTTAGATGGCGTCGATTATCCGAGTGATCCTCTGACAAGTCGAATATCTCACACAAAGCAAAGGCAAGCAGTTTGATCATATCCAGTTCATTCCCATTATTTTCAAGTCTAGTATTTTGTTTAACCTGTAGGTATGCATGCTTTTGTGTCAAAGTAATTTTGTCGATTAGAGGTAGTTAATCCCATTGCATGGTTGCCCTAAAATTGTTCACCCCTACCACTACCTTAGGAATATTATTCTCCTTTGGTGAATTAGAGCCGGTGAATGATTTAGGGCCTTTTTATTTGTATTTACGATATGATACTTAGCCATGCTTAGATACAGGTAGAATTGGCGGTTATCGACTTAGTCGATAACTTTGATCACACAAAAATTATTATAACCTTATGATTCAGCACTTTTGCCTTGTTTAATTGTGAAAACTAAAAACTAAAAACAAAATGATTTGTGGGCACAATGGTAAGATGGTGTGATTCTTGGGTGTATTTGGAATGGTGCCCGGTCGATTAAGGACCGAACATCTTGTGAGTATCATTATCCGGGCATTTCGCGTGCTAACCACACTAGAGGGTATGGGACCTCTCTTGACCTAGTACTTTGGCGTGTATTGGCTCCGGGTCGCAGGGGTCGCGGGAGGGATGGAGGTGGGAGCATGGTAGTTGTCCAAAAGCTTTATCACGAGTGGGTAGTTGTCTTTTCGGCTTTACCATGTAAGCGTATGGATTTCTATCCATACGAGCGGCTCGTAGTTAATACACAATATTGGAAAACGTCTTGTTAGACTTAGCGTGCACTGCATACCAAAGGAAGTATGCTAACCGTGGCTGGTGGAAAGGCGGTCTAAAGTGTGGGTGCAGTGGTACACCCTGCAGGTTAAAACTATTCGAATAGCCTCGTCCTAGGTGATGGACACGCTTGGGTAAGCTTATCAAGAGTTAGACTACAACCTTTTAATTAAAACTTGATGGGTTGGTATGAACGGGTGTTCATACTATTGTT
Organism: Ampelocalamus luodianensis; assembly: GCA_036346255.1. Classification (NCBI taxonomy): domain Eukaryota; kingdom Viridiplantae; phylum Streptophyta; class Magnoliopsida; order Poales; family Poaceae; genus Ampelocalamus; species Ampelocalamus luodianensis. The sequence goes on from JAYEVH010000393.1 coordinate 92,900, forward strand.
GTGATGGCCATTGGGTTGGTCATCTCCAGGATGTCTTTTATGTCACTACTTACTGTATCGCTGTTATTTCTGCAAATAAAATTGAATTGTTAAAACTGCTTTCAAACTATTACAGTATTGCCAAAGAAAACTTGCTTTCTGCTAAAAGTAAGTCCAGAGCCCCCTCCACTTAAATAAAGCCTGCATGTAGTTAAATTATAGTTCTGTTACCCTTACACGTCAGTCTTGCGGGTACAAAGACAATCTTTGTACTCAGGTGCTTTGCTTTATGTTTTTGTTGCAGAGAAAGAAGGTGAGCCCCAAGGGCTTCCCTTTTGTGAGATGTGCTGCGGGTTTGACGACTAGCTTGGCGGCCCGGTTGGTTGCCTTGTGGGTAAAGGCACACTAATTGGCTCTTTTATTTATTGCCATCTTATGGCTTTTGCTTCCGCTGTGTAGTTTGTTATTTTATCTTGTAAGTTCTTTCTTTTGTATATTGAAGTTTTGATATTGTAACCGCTCGTGTATGGAATTGATGCATAATTTTGTAACGGGGTGTGTATACTGCATTCTGGGAAGTATACATATCCTGAGGCTTGGTTTATTTGAATTGTGATGCTAGGGTCAATGGAAGGCTAAGCATTACAAGTCGAATAAACCGGGGTCCTCACAAGTAGCGTGATGCATCATCAATAAAAGTTAAAAAAAATATTTTGCCTCCTTTTGTCAACAATCTATTCATTTCACACAAATCTGAATGAACTAGATCTAATGGTGCCAAGTTCTTTTCGTCCTCTAATCTTTTAAAGGGTTTGCGAGGCTGCTTTGCTTGCACACATGACTGGCACTTTGATCATTTGACAATTTCATATTTTGGAATTAAATCTAATCTAGACATTCTAGCAATACTATCAAAACCAATATGACAGAAACGAGAATGCCAAAGATTTACCTCACATTTATTTAAACCAGTTGCAACATTCAAATTATAACAAGACTCTAAAGTACTTAGGCGGAACAAGCCTCCGCTCTCATCGCCTTTACCAACAAAATTTCCGAACTTAGACATTACAATTTTATTTGACTCAAAGACTAACTTATAACCGTCCCTGCATAGAACAGAACCACTAACGAGGTTCTTGTTTATTGTAGGAGCATGCTGCATGTTCTTCAAGTGGACAATCTTCCCTGAAGTAAGCTTCAGTTCTACCGTGCCAACACCAAGAACAGAAGCATGCGACCCATTTCCCATTAGGACGGAGGAAGCCCCTGCTGCCTGGTAAGAAGAAAATAAGGAAATATCAGAACATACGTGAACATTAGCACCAGTATCAACCCACCAATTAGTGGATTGACATGCTGAAAAAACAACAGGAGAATTACTATACCCTCCTGAAGTCGAGGCCTCGCCTATGATCACGTTGACAGCCTTCTTCTTTGGCTGTTCACCATCTCTGCTTTTGCGGAAATGACAATCTTTCGCCATATGACCGTTTTTCCCACACACAAAGCAGGTGATGTTCTTCATATCCTTCTTCTCAGTTTTCTTCTTAAAGCTAGTTGTCTTGTTCGTTTTGTTGGATTTATACTTCTTTGCAACAGTCTTTTTCTTTATGAAATTTGCATTGTTCTGACCAGAAGTGCTGGGTGCATCTTTTGCTCTTGCCTTTTCTTTTACATCGAGGGCAGCAATGAGATCATCAACAGAAATCTTTTCCCTCTTGTGTTTCAAGTTAGTGGCAAAATCCCGCCAAGAAACAGGAAGTTTGGCGACAATATCCGCAGCCACAAACTTAGGAGGCAACACACAGCCCAGGTGCGCAATCTCACCAACCAATAGCTGGAGATCATGAGCTTGTCCAACTATAGACTTAGCCTCATCCATGGTAAAGTCGAAGAATTGCTCACACATGTAGAGCCAACGACCTGCCTCTGCCTCTGCATATTTGTGCTCTAGTGCATCCCACAACTCTGTGGCGAACTTATAGTCAATGTACACATCATAGAGCTGATCTGCCAAAATGGTCAGAAGGCAGCCAAGAGTAGTGTTGTTCGCATTATCGAATGCATATCTTTGTCAATCAGAGCGGATCTGTGGGTGGATTACCCACACGCCCCAAAGACATGAGCGAACTTGGCTCTGAGTACGCCATCTCTGAAAATTCGACGAGAAAACCTTTTAGGTTTCATAGCATCAGAAGCTCCAGCCATAGTTGTGTTGCAACAAAGTTTACAATAAGGTTTCTGGAATGTTGAAAATGAGGGTAATATTTTAATTCCAGATTTTATTAGAAGGCAAATATTACAAAAGACTAATGATGCATAAAACAATATTGATAGTAGACAACTCATTGTACTTAACAATATATGAAAACCAGGATGTAAACAAGTCAATCAATCACACAGTAGACTTACAGATGGGTCTGATGAACAGCAAGAAGCAGCGCAGATTCGATGTAGTGCAAAAACGTAGATGTCGCAGTGCAGCAAGCGGTCGCGCAGATGCGCGGCCCAGAAACCTTATTGCCACCCCCTGTGCAGGTCTTCACGGCAGCAACGGCTCGGAGATACCGCTCCCCTTCTTCACGGTGCACACCGAGAAGAAAAGTCGGCGAGGTTCAGACGGCGCAATACAATAGCACTAATTTTTAGAAGGAAGAAGGAATGGAGGCTATTTTTCTACGCACTATGCAGTGGACGTCTCCAGGCATATATATAGAGATGCAGACTGATAACTGACAAATTAAACATCCATTTACCCACTGGTAACTAACACACTTAACCAGTCATTTACCCACTGGTAACTGTCATACTTAACCAGCCATTTACCCACTAGTAACTGCCTGTCATCATCACCCAATAAAGCCTCAAATTCAAACATTTGAATCTCATTCAAACACAGAGAGAGAGATGCATGGTTCAGCAAAAATAAGGTAGACTTGGTCTGCCAAATGGCGCACCACGTCACCGCACGGTCGCGCGTCGCAAGTCACAAGTCACGCGATTTTTCACGCAAAAATACGCAAACGCGCGCGCGTGCGTGCATGTGTGTGTTTAGCCAAAGCCCTCCTCGTGCCACCCTCATCCATATGTCACATGTTTCAATGAGTGGCAAGAACTCCACCTTATATGTTGGTCACCTCCACCTTGTCTTACGAATATGGTACTAAACCATAAATGCTTTGAAATTATAGAAAATGGGCCTCAGTCATATGGGCCAATTTCCAACATTAATTACGTATTTTATTATAAGGCAAAGATCGCAGATAACTAGAGATGCATAAAGAAATGCTAACAACAGATAACACATTGTAAATCTAAATATATGCAAGAATATGATTAAAGCTTGGTCGCACAAACAACTTGATGAAGAACAGGAAATAGTGCAGGCTTGATGCAGTAGATGAAGACGCGAATTAAGCAGTCGCATGGATGCGCTACACAAAAACCTATTTCTGCCCTGTGCGGGTGAACTCTGTGACAATGGTTTGGAGATACCGCCTTATCCTCTTTCCCGGTGCTCGCCGAGAAAAAGGGACGGCTCAGTTCGACAGCACAACACAACAACACAGTTGAACAGAGATGAAGTAGAAGAATGGGAGAAATTCAATTGTTCTTCAGGTCTGGACGTCTTCAGATCTTTTTTAAGGCCGAGACAATTACTCTTTAGTAACCGCCTAATAAAGCACATATTGAACCACTAGTAACGACTAATTCAAAACTAATTAATAATAATAAGCAGTGTTTATTTGTTTCAGATTACACACTAGTCTACAGCTCCGATCAGTGTATTACCCTGGTCTATGGTTTCGACCAGTGTAATTAGCAAAAGAAAATTGAACTCGGTTCACAGTGTGACTGCACCACGGCACATTTACGGTCACACGTCGCAAGTCAATCTCAAGTCAAGTCACACAATTACCACACGAAAATACGCAAATACGCACGCATACACCATGCTTAACATTAGCTATAATCCTCCTCATGTCGCCCTATGCCGTGTGTCGATATAAGACTAAACCATCTATACATTGGAATTTAGGAGTGAATGAGACTTAATACTCATTGACCCAATTCTAACAATAGATGCGAATGAGGTGAAGCTAGCTGTGGATGAGAAAATCAAAAGAGCTAGGCTGATTAGTTTTAGAAGAAGGAAGGTAGATGACCTGGAAGTAGTATGTCGACGATCGAGTCATTGATCTTAAAAAATAAAATAGAATAAAATGGCAATGAGTTCTTGGGAGAGAATGGGACTCCTCTTTATTGATATGAACTGGCGATTACAGGGGGTGCCTTCGACCAGGCAGAGGACTAGCCCTAAGTACATATAATGTATTGCTATTTGAATGCTTCAATGGTCTTTGAATCATTAGGTCTTGTTTGTTCAGTCTGATTCATTCTCATCTTCTCCCATGATCTTCCTTTAAATAACTAATGAAGTGGTGGCAGTTACTCCTTGAAGAGGCGCCCTTTGGAAGTGTCGCGTCTGGTCAGAGAATCGGTGATAGTTGGTGAAATACCAATTGTCGAGCAGTTGATGTCAGTGGAAGACATAACCACATGGTGGTTATTGTCAGTGACTTAGGGCTGTGAAATGTCGTGTGGTTTGGAACGAATAAGGCACATGTTCCATTCGTCACATGGTAAGGTTATACTTGGAACGGGTCCAAGTGCCAGTTCATTGCATTTGTGAGTAGTTATCTCGTCAGATAGCAGGTAGAGGACCTCTCCGACCAGGGTACCCAGGATGTAACCTCTGGAATCCTTACGACCACAGGGGTTGTTAGCCTTAGGGGTTATGACCATAGAGGTCGTGTGATTTTTAATTAAATAAAGTAATGTTTAGAGATTAATCCTCGTTTGATGTTTGCCGGTGGATTTGTCTTTGGACCAAATTGCAGAAGGAGGCAGATCAGGAATCGTTGGTCAGGGGCGCCAAATTGCTTGAACAAGTGGCGATGGAGGTTTTTGGAGCAAGGAGAAGATGGACACCGTGGACCAAGAAACTGAACTAGGGCTGATCAGGGTGGTAGTTAATTCTAGTTAGCTCTTGAGTTCATTTTGCTGTTGCTGGCAGTTTATTACTCTAGTTGTAATCGCAGTATCCGAGCTTCACTTGATGTTTTGGATTGTATCTGCTGATTACTCTCTTTTTTTCTTGTAATCTATATTGCGAACTTTTGTTGTCATCAGTTTCTGTTAATAGAAACAGGGGGTTACCCTTTTATAAAAAAAAAGAGATTAATCCTCGTCAGCTAGCCCCCGAACATTAAATGAATTTGTAGTGTGAAATCTTCTCTGATGAAATCATATCAGGGAAAACCCCTGTCTTAGTGGCGAAGTTAACGAGGTGGTCTGTATTCATTTTAAAGTTTAGAATCGTCTGGGAAACCGAAGAGTTTTTTCCTGTTATGCTTCGGGTAACCTCCCATTGTAGTTAATAAGAGTGCAGCTATAAAATCTCCATCACGCATAGTTTTAGGGCTTCTATACTCTCCGATTTTCTTTGACTCTCTTGTCATCCTTTCACGAAGAATCTCTTCCGACCTCCTCTCTTCCTTTTGCCCAAAATCTTCCCCGACCTCCTTCATCCTCTCGCCCGAAATCACAAAATGTAGGACTCGATTACCAAGTGGTTGGTTTCCGATCTGAGCGATACGAAGCTTAAGGCTTTAGAGAAGATTGGGATGCTCCCAGATAAGGGATTGATTTCGTGGAGGTCGGTGGCTGGAGAGCATTTCCCATGCAGCGAAGAGGGGGAGATCCCTGTTTTTCTTTCCTATATCGAATGTGGGTTTAGGTTGCTGGCACACAAATTCCTCTCGAAGGTTCTTGAATACTATAGAGTTGAATTGGTGAACTTGGCCCCCAACTCCATCGCCAACATCGGCATCTTCGTTTATCTTTGCGAGGTGTACCTGGAGATCCAACCAAATATGAAGGTCTTCAGGTATTTCTATAAGATGGCGAGGTCGGGGAAGTCGCCTATCGGACCTGGGGAGTGCTCACTGCGCCTCCATGATAGGAGGGCTGACGAGTACATCCCATGTATTCCAAATACTCGTGGTCATCATGGGAAAACTGTTAGACCATATGGCTAGGTCTAGTATATTTTAGTTGATGAATAATTGACAATGTTATTTACTGAAGTTATTTGAGATGTGTGGTGTGTGTGAACTTTTGTCGGTCAAGTTGGGAAGAACTTGTGCTGGAAAAAGATAGTGTTTTGGTCTTTGCATGTGCAGGGGAACTCGGAGGCGTTCGTGGTCTACGGCGGTGACTGGGAGGTGGCTTGGTATGAAGTCATGGTCCAGAGGGTCGATGATGCTGGAGGAGACGGTCAGGCTTGAGTTGGGGCGCGTGGAGATCAAATATGGATGATGTGTGTTGGAGCTATGGAGGTGTGATCCAAAGGCTACGACACATGATAATTTTGGGGTGTCCAAAATTGGTTCTGTAATTTGGTGTAGAAGCCCACGTGCTGGGTTCTAGGACTATTGGGCCATACATGAGTGATTAAGTGCGAACGCTAGAAGGTTTTAGGGTTGGAGGCTGTTGACATATAAAAAGGGGAGTCGTGACATGAGGAGTGTGGTGCTCCTGGCGGCTGGGAAAAAGAGATAGGACCGGCGGCGTTAGGTGATGTGTGCTAGACAGATTTCTTTGGTAGAGTTGCTTATCGTGAGCACACAGGCTGGATGTGATTAGCTAACTGGTGGATGGAGTTTTTCTCACATGAGGTTTTGAACTTTTTGACGTGAGAATTTTTTTGGCATCAAGAGTTGTGCTTGTGCGGCTTGAGTCTTTCTGACGTGAGATTGTTTTTCTTCACGTAGATTGTTTTTCTTCACATGCGTGTGTTGCTTGCTTCTACCGGTTTCTTGTTCATACGAGTGTGTGCTGGAAGATTTTGCTGCTTGCATCGATAGAAGAAGTCAAACCGAAGACTATTTGTGTTTTTGGCTATCGCGTTGGCTGCTCGTCAACGTCCAAGGGAGTAGCGAGTTCACATCGATGTGCAGAACCAAGATGTGTGGACAAGCGACCTCGTAGCGTAGGACGTTAGACAACCTGACATACAAGGGCGGCCTCCATGACGCCAAGGTACATGGGACGGGGCTGTCGTGTGATCCTTTTGGTTGTCCTTCTGAGCAAACCAATATAGGGTCTTGTTCTTGCCAAGAATTGAAGAACACGGCTGTTGTTCTTGATCGGAGCTGATTTTGGTGATCCAAGTCTTTCTGTTAAAATTGGGTGTGAAATAGTTTACACAATCATTCACCCCCTCTGATTGCTGTTAATGATCCTACAAATGGTATCAGAGCGGGTTGCTATGATGTCAGAGAGGTATGTGAATCGTCCCCCATGCTAGATGGTACTGATTTCGCTTTTTGGAAGTGTCGTATGCAAGCTTACATTGAGGCACAACGTAATGATGTTTTGAATAAGGTTTCAAGACCGTATGTGGTTCCTGTTACTGTTACTAATATAAATAAAACAGATGTTGATTTAAATGCTCAAGCTTGTAACTTGCTGTTTTAAGAGATTTCTCGCAAAGAATTTGATCATGTAGCTCATATTAATTCTGCCCACTTAATATGGAAGACTCTTTGCGATTATCATGAAGGAACCACTAAAATTAAGAAAGTACTTAAAAATCTTTATCAAAAAGAATATTTTGATTTTGCTATAAAACCTGATGAATCTATTGATGATCTTTTTGCTCGTTTTGAGAAAATATTGAGTAGTTTACGTGGTGTTAATGTTATGCCTACTGATGAAGATAATGCAACTAAAATTTTAAGATCTTTAGGTTCTGAGTGGTTAATGGTTGTCACAACTATCAATCAAACTATCGATCTAGATACTTTAACCATGGATGATCTTTTCTCTAGATTGAAAACCTATGAGATAGAAGCTTTGCCATCTAAGATCGATAAATCTTCATCTTTAGCAATTGTGACTAACCCTGTGCAGGCTATTTTGTTGAGTTCTTTTTCTTTATCTGTTTTGTCTTCTTTTTTAGAGGAACTGTTCGAACAGCTCCCTAAAGAAGAGTTGGTGTTGATCTCCTCACGGGCATGCAAGACACTCAACATCATAAGGATGAGGAAGCGAGGTAGCGTGTCAAGTTTGATCAGGTGCTATGAGTGTGACGAGCCAGGTCACATTAAGGTGGATTGTCCCAAGCTCAAGAGAAACGTGATCAAGGAAGACAATAATTACCGTCGTCGGCCATCCAAGAACAACAACACTAAGGGTGACAATTTTCGTCGAAAATTAGCTAAAAAGTTACTTTCAGCTATTGAGCATCATGATCTGAGTGATGTGCAATATGAGAGTTGCGATGACGACGATTATGACAATAATGATGCTAAAGGTAAGAAGAAGAACAACGACGACTTCACGGGCATCTGCTTCATGGCAAGAAACGATAACGACGACGACGATGACAGCGATCCCATGAGGTAAGACCATCATATGATGAACTTAAAGATGGTTTGATTAAACTTACTATTGAATTGAAAAAGACTAAAAGTAATTGAAAGAAAATAATTGTCTTATTGAAAGCTTAACTTCTGAAATTAATAGACTTGGAGCTTCTATTTCTGATGATGAATCTTGTGAGTCTTGTTAAGTTTTACACTCTGAGCTGGAGACTACTAGAACAATTAATGCATCAACCTTGGTTCAACTTGAGGATGTAACTGCTAAACTTGATGAACTAAGATTGACAAATGATTCTTGTGATGAAAAGTTAAATCTTGCAAATGATGAAATTGAAAAGCTCAAGTTTAGTTCTCCTACATGTTTAGAGTCAAGTACTTCAAATGCTCAAATTAAAACTTGCTCTAATTGTGGATTGATAGAAGCTAGACTTTATTCATCTCAGGAAACAATTCAACAGATGCTCTATCATGAGATAGCTTCTTGCTCTAACTGTCCTAAGCTCACCATAAAAATAGAAGCTTTGACAAGACAACTTAATGATTTTTCTAAAAAAGAAAGATTGGCTCAATCTAGTGCTTCTAAAAAGATTGTGAATGAATCTGTCACATGCACTGTTTGTCCTACTCTAGGTAAAGAAATTGAGTATCTTGAGGACACTTTAGAGAGATTTTCTTTTGGCAAGACAAATTTGAATATGATCCTAGACAAGTCAAAAGTGAGTGTTAAAAATCATGGTCTAGGATTTAATTCTGTTGAGCATGCCAAGAATAATCCTCCTACAGTTGTTAAGTTTCTTGAACCTGAAAATTTTGAAGTAAAATTTGAACCAAAACAAACTGTGTTTAAATCTACTGGTTTTGTGCAAGGCTCTTCTACTAATGTTGTAGGTGCTAGCTCATCATCACAAAATAATTCTAATTATGTTAAATTTCATTGCACCTATTGTGGTAGAGATGGACACTTGCATGAATTTTTCTTTAGGCGTGTTAAGAAAGAGAAAAAGGAAAGATTGAATGCTTTGAGACAAAAACGTGCAACCTCTTTTGTTGTCCTTAGAACTAATGTGAATGCTATATTTTTAGAGGACTTTCATGATGGCTTTAAATCTTCTTCATGTACTGGTTTGGTATTTAATTCACATAATTCGCGTTCTGATCGTGCACACGCATGTGGTTCTGGTTCTAGTTTTGTTGCTCATGTTCATCGTGTATCTCAGTATTTGATTCCTAAATCTTATTTCACTAACCCCAGTACTGTGAGCCCAATGTTTCCTGTGATGTAAGAACAGCTAACGAGGTTGGAGAACATGAGCTTGATTTGGTTCCAGTCTTTTACATCATTGCTTGATTAGAACACTTGATAGTTCTTCACTTTCTTTGATGGCTTTCAAGAGATTGCACTTTCTAAGAGACCATGTGGAAAAGGTAATGTTGCTCTACACCTTGTTAATTTTAAATTTTGATTTGCTATTTTGCGAAGTGAGTTGGGTGTGGTGCTTCTTAGGGGTTTATTCTGATGGGGAGCTTGTTGTTTGAAATTTCAGAAGTTTTGTTTATTATACTTGTCAAACAATTCATCAAGTCCAAGCCATTGAAATCAAATAAGTTGTAGAGCTTTCGTTATCATATTTACTCATGTGCTGTGTAGCTTTGATCATGACTGGTTTTAATTAATTTGCCACATTTGAACTAAAGCATGACATGACGGAATACTTTGACTAGATTGATTATAGTTACTACTTTGTGATGTTCAACGAAAAAGATTAGCTTGATTGTGAGCCTTATTTTAATTCTTGGCTGAGGCTGGTTTGTTTCTTATTGCAACCTTTTTGTGCTCTCTCGATTTGGCATGTTATAAAAAAAACAATAAGAAAGAGTCAATTGCAAAAATACATGCTTCAAGTATGTCATACATATATACGTATCTTTATAAAAAAATTCTCAAATAAAAAGATGTATGCTTCAAGCATGCCATACATATATATATATATCTATAAAATAAAAAGAAAGTGCTCAAATAAAAAGAAGTTTGCTTCAAGCATGGCACCATTGAAAAGAAGTATGCTACAAGCATGCCATATGCTAAAAATTGAGTGTGGAGCAACACGTTGCTACATAAGACTGCTAGCTCATCTAGATTTAAAGTTTGCTTCACTTTTAGGCTTTAACTTTTCATTGTGATATCTCATTGTACTCTTTATAATCGGTTTGGTCATTGTTGAGATCCATATCATTAATTTAATTTGCTTAATCATTCTAAAGACTTGTTTTGATATTGTTATATAGTATATGACTTTATATGATCCCGATAGCTCTACTAAAAAAGATAGCTTGGTTACTTTATTAATCAATGTGAAGTGACTTGGATAATCTTCAAAGCTTCTAGATTTTTATTCTTATTGCTCCTTCTTAGAATTATTCTTTCTTTGATGCTTCTTGATGATTACATTGCTAAAGGGGGAGAGAATTGAGATAGGGGGAGAGATTTAGAAGAGATTTGAGATTTGTGGCTTAAAATGCTTTTTCGGTTTCAGTTCTTCACTTATATATGTTTGAAGCTAATTCATTATGCTATCTTGAAGTATTGTCAATGTATTCATCAAGGGGGAGATTGTTAGACCATATGGTTAGGTGTAGTATATTTTAGTTGATGAATAATTGACAATGTTATTTACTGAAGTTATTTGAGATGTATGGTGTGTGTGAACTTATGTCGGTCAAGTTGGGAAGAACTTGTGCTGGAAAAAGATGGTGTTTTGGTCTTTGCATGTGCAGGGTAACTCAGAGGCGATCGTGGTCTACGGTGGTGACCAAGAGGTGGCTTGGTGCGAAGTCATGGTCCAGAGGGTCAAGGATGTTGGAGGAGACGGTCGGGCTCGAGTTGGGGCGTATGGAGATCAAAGATGGATGATGCGTGTTGGAGCTAGGGAGGTGCGGTCCAGAGGCTATGACATGTGACAATTTTGGGGTGTCCAAAATTGGTTGTGTAATTTGGTGTAAAAGCCCACGTGTTGGGTCTTAGAACTATTGGGCCATACCTTGTAGCGTAGGACGTTAGACAACCTGACATACAAGGGCGGCCTCCACAACACCAAGGTACATGCGGGGCTGTCGTGTGATCCTTTAGTTGTCCTTCTGAGCAAACCAATCTAGGGTCTTGTTCTTGGCAAGAATTGAAGAACATGACTGCTGTTCTTGATTGGAGCTGATTCTGGTGATCCAAGTCTTTCTGTTAAAATTGGGTGCAAAATAGTTTACACAATCATTCACCCCCCCTTTGATTACTGTTAACGATCCTACAGAAACATTGGTTCTACATGACGGTCACAAAGGAGGACAACCTTGTTTTGCTGGCAAGGTGGTCAGCGAGAACCTGAATTGGAGGTCGACCGTCAAGAGGAAGGGTAAGGTTGGAAGATGGGTCAGAGCCATCCAAGACCTCAGCGCCAAGGGCTGACTTCTTATCATGTGGTGAGGGACTTTTCCATGCACCAGATTATTCCCTTGAATCTTCGAGCTCATTCCATGCTCTGGTACATTGGTCATGACGATGCGACCAAGGATTCTAGGGAAGGTAACTTCTAAAAAATCCCAACCAATATGGTGTATTTAGTTGATTATTTTCTTACCCTGAAATCTTTTCATTCTTTTAAAGCCCTTTCCTCTAACGAAGTCAGAGAGCGGATCAAAATGATCTACGTCGAAGAGCCTGATCTCAAGGCTTCTTTTCCCCGCATTTTGGCTGTTGTCTCTGATGAAGAGAGAATGACAAGATTCAAGGTAAATATCAACTTTCTCTTCATCTTCTATATATTCTCCGATCGGTATATAACTCTGCTTTAATATGCAGGCGGTCGGGTTAAGGTAGAAAGTGTTTGGCGAGGGCTCTACTCCAACTGTTGTTCGATCGACTCCTGCTCAGCGACCACAAAAAACGATGATTTTGTCGAGGTAAGAAGAGTATTGAAAATGAGCATATATTTCATATGGAAAATTTCATCACCTAATTAAATTTAATTTATGATTTAGGTAAGAGAGAGGAAGAACCTACAGCCCAAAGCTGGAGAGGTTGTAGGCCCTAGAGTAGTCATTTATGACCTGACAGTTACTACCGAAGCGACTATTCTGGAGGTCGCGAAACCACAACCTCTGAACAAATGGTCAAGGACTTTGTTCTCGAGTGACTGGTCGAGGACATTTCCCCAAGCCCTACTGGTTCGGAACCGGTGAAATCGGTTGAAAAGAAGAGGGAGGCAAGGGCCCTGGACTTTGCTTTAGGATGTTTCAAGATCAAAACAAAGAAGACCAGGTATGTACATGTGAAAAGAAACTTATGTAATTACTTACCTTTAATGTCTCTGGTATTCTAAAATCTTGAATTTCCTTTCTTGTATTTTCAAAGGTCTACTAGTGTTCCAATCATTTCCGATCAGAGCACCCCTCAGGAGGAAACTCCTAAGGTAAGAGTGGTCGAGCTAGCCCCCGAGCAGGTGGCAGCGCCAGCGCCTACTCAGGAACCTACTGTGGTTCCAACCCTGCCTATGGAGGCAAAGGTTCCAGAAGGGTCCTAGCAAGTTCCGACCATTGCTCGGATCGCTCAAGGAGAGGGGACTTCTTTGAAGTTTCCTCATGCTATCGATTTTCCTTATCACCCTTGGATTTTCAATGATGAAGAACTCAACGAGGCTTGGGGGAGAATATCGGATCGTCAAGCAGAGGTGAGTCCTGATACTATTTTCGTTGAATATAATGATGTGGCGATCCGGGTAAGCAACTACGACCACTTTTATGGCTTTTTCCTTAAAGTTTATAAAAACTTAAAGAAATTTGCCATTTTTAGCATATGGTGGAGAACTTCGCTGTGGTCGGAGGACTGACCCAAAGAATAAAACTATTGGAAAAGAAAAACTCCGAATTAGAGAGTAAGTGCTTTTCTTCCTGACTTTTCCCCTCCTTCTTTTGTTTTTTTGTTCCTCTTCTATGAATCAACTTCTCCCCTTATTGTATTTGATAGATTTGGAGGATATTAAAAAAAGAGGTTATGGCTAAGGAAGCCACAATAACCAAGCTTGAAGAAGAAAGACAAGCCAAGGACCGGTCGATCAAATACTTGATGACCAGGCACAAGGAAGTTATCAAAACTTTCGAGAAGAAAAATCAAGATAACTGGTCATAAATTTGACAAATGAGCTATTTGCTCTAGTTATACGCATTTATCTTTAGTTTACTCGTGCAGAGCAAACTTAAAAAATAACTGGAACAGAGAAAGCTCTTAAGTTCGAGCTTGGCTAGAGGACAAAACTTGAGCAGAGCCTTGAAGAAAATGTCAAGGCTCTCAACAAGATGCTTTTGATATGGGATTTGGAGCATGCCTACCTTCTTTAGGAGATTCGTCCGAGACGGTAAATTACCTTAGCCAACAACTTGAAGATGTCCAAAGCTTGCTCAAAACTACTCAGGAGAACCATGCCTAAACCATGAAAGAAGTTGCTAACAGAGTGAGCCTTGCTTTGGCAAATCTGAAAGCTTCCGACCCCTCCATTCACCTCCAAGTTGTCGAAGCGGACTTCAACTGCTCGGAGGATGAAGCAGCCAAGTTATTCGAGGAAATGGTGCCTCTCGGAAACAAGGCTGCGGAGGAAATGGAGGTTGGATCTCTGGCGCGTAGCGACCAGTCTGGTGGCCCCAAGGAGTAGATTGATGTAATATTAGAATTGTAAATGAAAGTTACCTTTTATCATCAGTAAAGTATGTGTTTTATTTATTTCAACTTTTATAAGTGTTCATATATTTCCTAGCCCCCGATTGCTAGTGTAGTAAAAACTACTAAGGAAGCGGTAGACCAAGAAACAAGATCACAAGGATCGACCAACGTACAAAGCGTGTGCTGATTATGTTATAAAATTATCTAGTTAAGCACTAGGAAACCAATTTGGTCAGAATCAGTGTATGATTTCAACTAGCTTTAGATCTATTTCCATAATCAAAATACGATGTAGTACATTGTGTGGTGGAAGATATTGTAAGACCTATCTGGATGAGAAGAAACTATGCAATGATGTATGTAGAAAAAATAATAAGTGTGCTTATTTATACTTATTATCCAATCTGGTCATAAAAAAATGCTAAGAACTAAAGACATGATATGCATTTCACCAAATGTGTTTGTACACAAGTTCCAATTGGCAGTGAGGATTGTAAGAAAAAGGCCATCTCTAGGAAACTCCTTCCAGTGGGCAAGACCACAAGCAGATAGGAGAGATTTCGACTAGGAGGTTTTCTGTGTCTCGACCAGTAGCCAAAACAAGTGAAAAACAAGTTTGTCCGTAGTCCTTATAGCATGTAAGAAACTATATCAAGCTGTCTGTGTTATGCTCCTTTACTTGTTTGCTTCTTTGAGAAAAGAGTATATGGCCATGCGTGAGAGCCATCGTGGTGATGATCATGAGTAGGACCTCGATGGCTTTTAACAACAATGTCAAGGCCAAAAAAAGTAAAAGAGACCCTTTGGGAAGCATATCGGAGAGAAATGCGTCTTCTTCGACCAGTTTAAACAACAATAGTATGTGACGAGATAACGGATAACAAGCATATAAACAAGATCACTCATTGGAAAAGGAAATACATCTTTATTAAAATTAAAGTATAAAATTGAAAAGAACAACTATACAGAAAACTTATGCAGTTAATCAATGTTATAAGAATTAGATAAGACATTCCCGTGTGACATGGCTAGCCGTACCGAACCTGGTCGGGTGACTTCAACCACAATGTATGGACCTTCCCATTTGGGAGAAAGTTTATTGCGATTTGCCTAGCTCTGAATTTTTCTGAGAACTAGATCACTTACAACTAGGCTACGAGGTTGCACCTTACAACCGTAGTACCTTCTCATGGCTTGTTGGTAGATTGCTGATTGTATAAGGGTTTGGTTTCGTCGTTCTTCAAGGAAATTGATGTTCTCGAGTCATCGTTCAATCTGATTGTTTTTGTTGAAACAATCAGTTCGAGCCGAGCCAATTTGTAGTTCTGGAGGAAGCATGGCTTCACTACTGTAAACCAGAAAAATGATGTTTCACCGGTCGCACGATTGGTCATGGTTCGAACGGCCCATAACACAGAAGGAAGTTCTTGAACCCAAGCTCATGACCGTTGTATTAACTGGTCGAATACTCGGCATTTCACTCCTTACATTATTATACCATTAGCTCGCTCGACTGCCCTGTTGCTCTATGGATGAGCGATGGAAGTGTAATATATCTTGATACCTAAATCTTCACAGAATTCCTAAAAATTTGCGCTTATAAACTAGGTACCGTTATCTGTGATTATATGACTGGGTATGCCAAATCGTGTGATCATATTTTTTGTGAGGAACCTCTTGGCAGCTTCAGTTGTTATTTTAACAACTAGCTCAGCTTCTATTCATTTTGTGAACGTGTCAATCTTGACGAAAAAGAATTTGAAGCCCCCAAGTGTTCTTGGGAAATGCCCCAGAATGTGTAGTCCCAGGTAACAAAAGGCCAAGAAAGAGGTACGGTCTGCAAAGCTTGTGCCGGCTGATGTGCTTGTCGACTATGAAATTGATATTGTATACACTTCATCACAAGATTATTTACATCATGGAGGGTAGTTGGCCAGTAGTATCCTTGCCTAAAGGCTTTACCGACCATTATTCTATAGGAACGATGTGCTCCACAGAGTCCTTCATGTATGTCGGATAATAACTTAATACCATCCAACTAAGATATACATCTGATCAACACTCCGTGAGATCCCTGTTTGTAAAGGGTACATTTGATCAGAGTGTATGATTTGGCTTTTTGAGCTATATGATTAGCCTCTACATCATCTTCAAGAATAATGCCATGTTGAAGATAATTGTGGATCGATGTCAGCCAATCGCTATTGGGATCGAGCTGTACGACCTCTAGTGGAGCATCTAATTCCTCAGAATGCTTGACCACCGAGGGTTAATTGAGTTGCTCAAGTGAAACTCCGGACATGATAGGTGACCTTGTTGAGGCCATCCATGCCAACTGGTGCGCAGAAAAATTTCCTTTCTAGGAATATGTTGATCTGAAAACTGAAGAAGTGCTTCTCGAGTTTCTATAGTTCCACCAAATAAGATGATATCTTGGTACTTGAGCATTGATACTCTTTCCAAACTTGATTTGCTAATAGTTGAGAATCGCCTTTCACTAGTAATCTATGAATCCCGAGCACTGTGGCTGCTCAGAGATCTGCCAGTAAACCTTTGTAGTCTGCCACATTGTTTGTAACAGAAAAGTTCAGTTGAATGACGTATTTAATGTGTTCTCTAGTAGGGGATATCAAGACAACTCTAGCCCCTGAGCCCTTAAGCATCAAGGAACCGTCAAAATACATTGTCCACTTGTTGTGGTGTTTGTACTCGGGCCCTTGGGTGGGTTCAGAGTTAGTCCATTTGACAATAAATCCTGCTAAAGCCTAGGACTTGATTGCAATTCGTGAGATGAAATGGAGGTCGAACGCCCCAAGCTCGACCACCCATTTTGCTATTAGTCCTGTTGATTTCCTATTTTGAGAACTTAACCAAGAGGATATCTGGTCGGTACGACCACTCTGTGGGCCTGAAAGTAATACCTTAGTTTCCTTTAAGCCATAAGGAGACTATAAAGCAACTTTTGCACCTGTGGATATCATTTGTTTGGTCCATGTAAGACTTCACTTACATAATATACTAGTCGTTGGATCTTATCACGCTCAACGACCAGTACTACGCTGACTGCTTGTGGCATAGCAGTCACGTATATCAGCAATGTTTCTCCTGATCTTGGAGATACTAAGATCAGAGCACTCATAAGGTATTTCTTGAGCTCTTCAAAGGCATTGTTTGCCTCTTTAGTCCACTCGAAACTTCCGTGTTTCTGAAGAAGCTTAAAGAAAGGCAATCCTTTTTCACCTAACCGTGCTATGAAACGACTTAGCGCTGCCATATAGCCGGTTAGTTTCTAGATCTCTTTCTTTGTGGTCGGAGGGCACATCTGCTCGATGGCTGATATCTTTCTTGGATTTGCTTCAATTCCTTTAGCCGAAATTAGGAATCCAAGATGCTTCTCACAGGAAACTCCAAACACACACTTTACTGGATTTAATTTAAGGTTGTGCCTTCTTAAGTTACTGAAAGTTTCATGTAGATCGGAAATATGATCACCTGCATTGATGCTCTTTGCGACCAAGTCATCACGTAGGCTTCTAAATTTCGACCTTTTTGAGGGCTAAAGATTTTTCTTTACATTAACCTTTGAAACGTCGCTCCAGCATTTTTGAGACCAAAGGACATCTTGTTATGTATGAAGGAAGTTTTCTCTTCATCCTCTCTACTCATATTAATCTGGTGGTATCCTGAATACGCATATAAAAAACTGAACAACTCACACCTCGAAGTAGAGTCTACAAGTTAATCTGTGACGGTTCCTTATAAGAACAATCTGTGATTAGCTGGATTATCACAGACGGTTTATGAATAGAACTATCTGTGAATTATCACATATGATTCTATTAAAAAACCGTCTGTGATAATTAGTTATCACAGATGGTTCTAATTAAGAACCGTCTGTGATATCCTAGCATTATATAAATTGTGCCCGACACATCCTCTACCGCACTGCCGCTCTAGAGGCGCTGTGTCCACTGTCGCTCCCTCTTCCGCCTGGAGCAACCCTGCCTCTACCGCAACCCTACTACTGGCTCCACTTAGATCTACTGCTCCTTCCCCATGCGCCACTTCCCTGCCCTAGCCCCTCCCCTGTTGCGCCAGCTTAGAGAGGAGAAGGTTGGACCCCCGCCCTAGCGCCTCCTCCACCCCGCTGTCTCCTCCCCCATTGCGCCACCTACACCTTGCTGTGCCTCCATCCCCATTGCACCACCTTAGAGAGGAGAAGGAAAGGAGAGGAGTCGTATTTTCTTCGTGAGCTCGGAGGGTAACGATCTATAACCCTTTATGTTTGCTATAAATTAATCGCTAATCAATTTAAGTATGTTTGGTAAATAGGAAGAGTACGTACTTGCGGTTTATTATTCTAATTTGACACTAATTTGTTACATGCGTAGCGTAGATGGACCAAAACTGAATGTACGGTGTGAACCATGTGAGTCAAGAGTACATTAATGGCGTGGTTGCTTTTAGAAGAGCCGCCGAGTAGGATATGTTGAAGAAGGGAATAAATTTTATGTAGTGTCCATGCATTGATTGCGATAATCTGAAAATGTTTAATAACGTGGTGCAGATCGAAGCGCACTTGATTCGAAAGGGTTTCAAAAAAGGGTATACATGTTGGACCAATCACGGTAAAGAGCAAATTATACCAAAAGTTAATAATGACGACATTGCTGAGGAAGTCAACGATATGCCGGATGTGGACTGTGCTTTTGATGAGGATAGGTTGCACGATGACAATCTGGATCAGATGCTATGCGATCCAGAAGAGAACTACAGCGAGAGAGAGTTTTGTAAATTTGAGGGCTTAAGGGAGGACTGAGTGAGACCTTTGTTCCCTGGCTGCAAGCCGAAATACACAAGGTTGTCAACCGTAATTGAACTGTTTAAATTGAAGGCAAGCAATGGTTGGTCCGATGAGAGTTTCACGGCGTTGTTAGGTCTCCTACCGGACATCCTTCCGGAGGGAAACATGTTGCCCACGACTACCTACCAAGCAAAGAAGGTTCTTTGTCCATTGGGAATGAAAGTAGAAAGAATACATGCATGTCTGAATGATTGTATCATTTACCGTAAAGAGTATGCAAACATGCATGTATGTCCCTTGTGCAAAGTATCCCGATACAAGTGTCAGAATACTTCTAAGGTGAAGCAAGGACGTCCTACTAAGATGTTGTGGTATCTGCCTGTGATCCCACATTTGAAGCATTTATTTGTGAACCCAAAGGAGGCAAGATTAGTGTGTTGGCACTCGGAGGAGCGTAAGAAAGATGGAAAGCTAAGACACCCTGCTGATTCTGCCTAGTGGAGAAACTTTGATCGGAGCTTCGAAGAGTTCGGTGCAGAACCGAGGAACATAAGGTTAGGTTTGAGTACAGATGGAATGAATCCTTTCGGTAACATGAGCAGCCGACATAGCACCTGGCCCGTGAATCCATGCATGTACAACCTTCCACCTTGGTTGTGTATGAAGCAGAAGTACATTTTGATGTCACTACTTATCCAAGGGCCGAAGCAACCTAGGAATGGTATTGATGTGTACCTAGCACCATTGCTGGAAAATCTTGTGACACTGTGGAACGAAGGGGTACAGGTATGGGATACATACAAATGAGAGAACTTCACTTTACGCGCCATGTTGTTCTGCACCATCAATGATTTTTCTGCCCTTGGTAACCTATTGGGCTTCAATACAAAAGGAGCCAAAGCCTGTCCGCACTGCTTAGATGCTACGGAGAGTTTATGGCTGAACAACTCGCGCAAAACTGTGTATATGCGTCACCGTAGGTTCCTTCCCAGGAGTCACCCATACCGCAAGATGAAGAAACAATTCGACAGAAATAAGGAGGATGGTTCAGCTCTAAGGTCTTTTAGAGGGAAAGAGGTCTATGATATGGTTAAGAATATCGATGTTGTGCTTGGGAAGGGACATCAATTAAGAACCCATCAGAAGAACATCAGGAAGAAGCGGTCATTTTTTTGGGACTTGCCTTATTGGGAGCACTTAGAAGTTCGTCATTGTATCAACTTCATGCACTTGGAGAAGAATGTATGTGATAGCTTGATTGGTCTCTTACTGAACATTAGTGGTAAAACAAAGGATGGTGTTAACACACGGCGTGACTTGGTCGATATAAACATAAGGACTGAGTTAGCACCGAAATAGACCGATACAAGATGAACGTACCTTCCCCCAGCTTGCTACACTCTGTCCAAGGCCGAGAGAAATGAACTGTGCCAGAGTTTGCATGGTGTGAAAGTCCCATCTGGTTACTCTGCTAACATTAAGAAACTTGTTTCTATGCAAGATTTGAAATTAATTGGTACGAAGTTGCATGATTGTCATGTGCTGATGACACAAATGCTTCCTGTTGCAATTAGGAGTATCTTGCCGAACAAGGTCCGAGTGGCAATCTTAAGGATGTGTTATTTCTTCAACTCAATTGCTCAGAAGGTCATCGATCCCCAAGGACTAGATGCTCTGCTGGCCGAGGTGGTGATGACTCCATCATCTTGAGATGTATTTCCCTCCGTCATTTTTCGATATCATGTTCCATCTCATTGTTCACCTTATGAAAAGAGATAAAGATATGCGGCCCTGTGTTCCTACGTCAGATGTACCCATTCGAGAGGTACATGGGAATTCTGAAGTGCTACGTACGAAATCGATCTCGACCGGAGGGCAGCATCATCGAAGGTTATGCAATGGAAGAGGCCATTGAGTTCTGCGTCGACTACATGGCTCAGGTGGATCTGATAGGTGTGCCTCTATCTCGTCATGAGGGGAGACTAGATGGTATCGGGACCATCGGAAGGAAATCAATCACTCCCGAAGTGTCCCCGTATATCGACGAGCACAAAGACATGATACACCAACAGAATCAAAACCGGTTGGAGGTTTGGATCATGAGAGAGCACAACCGTTAGTTCAACTAATGGTTAAAGGTGTGAATCATTGGAAGGTTATCAAGTGATGATACGCTGCTATGTTTGGCATAAGGGCCATAATTTACAATTATCACATGGCAAGGATACTGTAATACCCCATAATAGGACTCGGGAGAAAACCTAAAGATTTAAAGGATACGAGTAGCTGGAAATCGAATCGGGAGAAGAACCTAATAGTTAAATAACCAATTAAACAAATAGAGAAGGGGTTAGCGGTGAATTCCTGCCAACTTGGGCCTGGGCTTTGGCCCCAAAGGGGCCCATATGTGGCCGGCCAAGGGGGGGACACCCCTTTTCTTCCCCCCCTTCCTAACCCTAGCCGCCTTTGCCTCCCCTCCAACCGTCGCCTCCCTCCCCTCCACCCATGCGCCTCCCCTTCCTCCCCTCAAGCGCAGCCCCTGCCTAGGGTTCTCAGGTTGCTGCACTCCCTCCCCTTGGCGCCTCCCTCGCTACCGGCAAACTCCGTTCGTCTTCCCCGATTGCCGATTTGGAGATCGCTGGAGGTGGCCGGGCGTTGGAGAAGGAAGAAGGCGAGGGGAACGTGACCATCTTTGGGGAAGAGCTCGCTGGTGGGTGCTCATCGTGCCCGCAAACGGTTCTTCAAGGGTAACCACGTTTTCCCTCGTTTAGATCGTATTTAGTTGATTGTTGCAATGTCGGTTTTCTGTTCCTCAGGACAGATTGTATTGGACAGGCGTTATGTCATAGATAGGTGCAGATTCTGTTCTGAGCATCTCCTAGAAAGTTGTAGAGGACGACCATAGCTTTCAATGAAGTGCTAGATCATATTATTTGGACCTCTACAGCAGAAGTTATGAATTATTTACTGTGACTGTCCTGCGAATCTGTCAGCATTTTGACAGGTTTTAGTGATCTGAACTTTACGATCAGTTAAAGATAGAATTAGAGGATCTCCGTATAACGAAAGTTGTAGATAATTATCGTAGCTTTCAGGGAAGCACAAGAACGCGAAATTTGGGTAAACGAGCTGAAAGTTATGTTAGTTTTAGTGCTCTGTCCAGAAAGTCTGACGTGAAATCGATGTCTTGTTAATCGGCTTGAAAGTGATTTTAGATGGCCGAATCAGGGAAGCTCACCAACTAGGTTTAGTTGGGAAATTTGATAACCTTTCAATGAAGTCCAAGAACACATAATTTGGACCTATGTACAGAAAGATATGAATTTTAGAACTTGACTGTTCACAGAAGGTACAGAACAGCAATTAGAAATTTGGAGTCGGGATTGGGTTGCGAGCTATTGCTAGTTGTGTTTGTTTTTAGAATTCATGTGGTTCGTTACTGTGGTCTTAGTCTATGTTCTTGATTGAATTTAGGTGGGGGAAGAGTACCGGAGGCAGCACCAACTTCACGTTCCCAGTTCTCACGTGGTTAAGGCAAGTGCATTGTTTGATTCGTGGTTGTGTTTGATTGGTCATGATTGTGTGCTTCTCGATGTGTGGTAGCATAGTGAGATTGTTGGCTTGATGTTGATTTAAGATTTATGGATCGTCATATATGTCCATGCTCTATTGTTATATGTTCTTACTGTCTTGTGGTAATTTGATGATGATTAAATGATGAGCATGTGCATATTGAGATCATATTGAGGCTTGGTCATGTGGTGACCAAGTATGTTTCCTTTGAGATCCCTGTCATGAAGGTGACGGGCCCGAGATCCCCTCACTCGTGGAGTGTGGGCTTGAGGTCCCCATTACTTGCGGAGTAATGGGCAATTGGTCCCTGTGCGTGCGCGCACAGGCATGGGTATGCAGCGGCGGTTGCATACTCTGCATTACCGGTGTAATGCACACAGAAAGTTAAAGATAAAGGTTCCTTGAGCATTGCATTTGCATATGAGATGTTCTAGTGTTGATCTCCTTTATATGTATGTTGATGTTATAGTTTCTTTATGTACTTGCTGAGTCTATGGACTCACTCTTGCTTTATTGTTGTTTTAGGTACAGAGCCAAGAATGACATGCATGGGGAAGTAGACGCTAGTCACCCACATACCACATGAACTAAATAAAGTTGAATGATCTTGAGCGTGATTGATTTTAGATTGTTATGTTCATCTTATGCAAAGGTTTAAATGTATTAATGATGAGTAGTGGATCTTTATATCTCTCTAGTTATGTTGGATTCTTAGCATGTCTTGAATATCTTTTGATGTCTTTGGATGAAAGTTTTAGTTAATATTTGATTAATCGTGTGTTGGAACCTTCGTGTAATTAACTTTACAAGGAGGTTCTGCGAAATTTATTAAGATTGTCTAGTTTAGAGTTATTAGGGGTTGTTTAGTAGCATTCCGAGTTCATGTCGGATTTGGGTGTTCTGATTGGTATCGAGCGGCGGTAGGTCCGTGGTGATTGGATTTACAACCTAGGCAACTTAAATTGCTAAAATTTTGTAATGGTTAATGAACTTATAAACTGACACCTTTGGTGCTTTGTAGGATGGGATGGGTCAAGCATTGCATTTACGCATCTGTTGAGTTGTATTAATGATTCTGTTTTGAGATGATCATTATATCTATAGTATAATACTATGGTTATTATGTGTGGGGTAACCCATGTTGAGAGGTGGAGGTAGTGGTTGTGGTCTGGGCTATACAGGTTACACCACCGTTAAGTGGTATAGGATTAGCGAAGTATCCACATGAGAGATCGTAGTCTGAGCGTTGGTAGTAGTATACTTAAAAGAGTTGTTCTCTTCCTGAATTTGAATTTGGTCAACTCTTATCCAGTTGAGATTGATGAGTTTCTCTTGGGTTATTTATTCTTGTGGTTGATAGGTTGCTTTGAGAGAAAAAAAAAAGTATTGGTGTGTTTTCTTTGGCTTAATTTATCCTGTAAAGCAATCATTATTTTCCCAACTGATGAGTTATTCTTGCGGCTGGTGAACCGAGTTGATTGTCAAGTTTGACCGTTATTTTGGAGTTTTGTCCTTCTCATTGGAAAGCATGACCCATTTATCCGGTTGATGTTCTTGGGTAATGAAAGTTTCCTTTTGCAAGTCTTGTAGTACGTGGAAGTTTTGATTCAATATATTTCTTTTGGGTATCTTGAGTGTTGAAGTTGAAAAGTTCTTTTATAAAAGAAAATGCTAAACCCTTTAGCGATGTCATCTCGTGGTTAAGTGGGAGGTTATAATCGGAGAGATTAGTGAATATGATATGAGTTATCAAGTTGGGTCTGTAGTGTGTTGTATAATCGATCCTAACTAAGATCCCTGGAAGGAAAGTTGATTAATTTGATGGTATCATGTAGTAGTTCTTGTTGAACTGTGATTAGGTGTACGGCTATACCTAATTGGAATCAATAGAGTTATTAACCACTGTGGAACATTAACGGAGTGGTTGATCCCTGGAGTTGTTTAGTTTGCTAAACTAGTTAGATTATTTGATCTTAATGGATTAATCTAACTGTGCGAAAAGAGAAATATAAGATGTGTTCGACTGTCGTCTTGGTAGATATTAATATAGAAATCTTCTTTAATTGGCTATTTGATGATCTTATTTATGCTCGTGGGAGTACAAATAGATACAGGACCATCAATTCGTCCATGATGGAATAATCATCAAAAGTTTATGATAACCTCTAGATTGGAGTTAGTGTGTACTAAATAAGTATGAGCATTCGAATATCTTTGTGTTTACATTGGGAAGGTTTATGATGGGATTTAATAGGTGACATGTGTTTGCTTGATGGTGAGATTGTCAGATAATAGTATGTCTTTGATGAAAGAGTTTTGGTGTAACCTTGTAAATTGTGTAGTAGGTTCCTTGGAAAATATGGTGGTTGTTATAGTGAGGGTGTAAGAATTTGGTGTACCCTCATTTGAGGATGAGAGGATAAAGTGAAATGTAACAGTTTGGTCAGTTTTTGGGGACTTTATAAAGGAAGAGTTGAAGATAACGAACCTTGCTAAGAGTGAAATATTCTTGATGTTAGTAATAAGGTCTACAAGAGATTGTGACGTGTTGGAGTGGTGATGATTCTTCTAGAGAGAAAGTAAGTTGATTGTTTTAATAACAGTTAAATGAAATATTTGGAGTTTTGTATTCGTGATCTTTTGGGGACTCATGATTTTTGCAGTAGATAAAATTAGTTGAGCAATGTGACATATGGAAAGGTTCCGTTTGGTTCCGAAGTGATGAATGTGTTTTGGTATTAAAGACATCTCTTGTTTGGTTTGACAAGTAAGGTTGTAATCAAAGAGATTACTTTCGTTGTGTTAACGGAAAATGTTTACCATAAGTATTTGAGGTTGGAGCTAAAAAAAAATGTAATCCGCAACTTTCTTGTTGTCTCAACTTAAGAGTTTCTTGGGTTTGCATAGCAATGTTTTATTATGATTTATGGTGGTGGAAAATTTCTTCTTGTGGGACTTGTGCCCTCGACAGTGGGCTCGTATCTTGTTTTCTGAGATCCTACTATTTGACTGTCTCTCTTGGTCTCGTGCTCACTTCGAGGAGCCACGATTTCTTGTCTGTTGAACCTTCTATCTGTTTATTTCTTCCTTTTGAGTAAAGTATTAACCAAGTTGTGTTGCCAAGTGTTATAAAGAGTAATATGGTGATTGGTTGGAGGTGGTCAAGTATTTGGGCTGTTGAGATTTTTCAGAACCAATCAATTTGAAGAAGCGATATAAAGTGAATTGGTTTCGATTCTGACACCGGAGAGAATTCTATTTAAATGGAAAGTTGTCGATGAGATAAAAGTGATTAGTGTTACAACTAGTGGAACCTATTGCGAATAATGATCCAGTAACCTTTGTCCGTGTTGGAATATTGGGATTATCGAAATTATGGACTCTTGATGAACTTATCAGTATCGCAATTGGATACTTAGCATGTTTGTGTAGAAGAATTGTGGTGGTGAAGTTTAATGAAAGTAGCGGCGTGGAGGAATCTAAGTGTCATGCTAATTAATGGGATAGCGAAATCGTTGAACTATTGTCATCTATGACTCGGCCTTAGTAAGTAACCTATAGGAGTTAAATTATTTCTAAGGATGTCATGGTCAAAGGATATATTTATTTATTGGCGCTAGTGATTGGGTATATTTGAATGTCGGTTAAGCAGTTAGGGTTTGGCGAATGGGTATAATGTGGTTGTGTAGCTGAATTGGATTGGTGTGGATTAGAGAGGTCTAAGACTTGTGAAATAAATCGTCTTGGGGTGGTTACTTGATTATGTGCGAAGTGGTAGAATAAGAGTGGATTTCGAGTAGTGGAATGATCATTGATAGTATCCTTTGTGGCTAGTATATGAGAGTGTGGGATGTGAATTTAAAATTGTTCATCCTTAACGGATTAAGGGATGTGATGGTGGGTGAAATCTATATTGTGTTGTGTTGGAAATTATTTTGACAAGTTCATTCGGTAGGGAAATTGGCTAGAGTACAATATTGTGGATTGGAAGAGTCTCCTACATAAGTGTGGATTTTGTGTTCGGTAGAGCATATGTTTGAGGTTGCCAATTTAAGAGAAATGAGTTAATCGTTATCACGATGATTTGGGATCCTATGGTTTAAGAAAGTTGATTTCTTAAAGAAAGATTTTGGTAAAGGGTGTGATCTTGGATAGTTAGATGCTTTCTTAATTCTTACTTGAACTATGTAGTTATGATGGATGTCGATTATAAATTGAGTTGGTTACATCGGTATGTGTGATTCCTACCAGTTAGAAAAAGGGTAAACTGGTTTTTGAGTGATTTCGCTTTTGGCTTGTGTGGCATTATTTCTAAAGCGCCTATTTTGGAAAGTGGAAAAGATTTCGTGGTAAATCCATTGATTTTGGATTGGGCTCTTCTAAGAGAAGGTGACTTTGAGTTGGTTGCATTTTGACTCCTTTGTTTTCCGTTGAGTTTTTGGATAAGTGAGTTGTGGTGAGTTCTTTGTGCGTCCCTTGTTAAAGGAGATCTTTGCTTAGGTAAAGTGATCGATTGAGTGTAGGAACAAGAGTTCTGCGGGTTACATGCGGACGATGTACTTCGGTACAAAAGGAAGTTTAACCAAAGGTGTGTTGGATAGGTTCCTTAGTCACGGGAATATGTAGATTGGCGTATCGCTAGGACCGTCTCGAGTACTGCGCGGAGTACTCAATGTCTTGTGTTTTCGGTCTTTGAGAGAGCACATGAGAGGTCGGAGCTTAGGTTTTTGTTGGAGTGTTGGCCACAGTAAGACCTTACTTTTGAGTCCGTGCGTGGAGCGTACCGTAAGGGTCAAGATTAGTCTTGAAGTGAAAGATGTTGGTATCCATCTAGGTGGTGTGATCCCATATGTCCCAGAGGGAAGTGACTTGGGAATTAGAGTCTTGCTTGCGCGAGCAATATTCGGAATTGTTCACAGCAGGTGTGTGGTTTAGTTCGTAAATCCTAGCTGTGATTGCTCTTCGGGTAGAGCGATGGAAAGAATTCGGGGACGAATTCAGTTTAAGGGGGGTAGAGTGTAATACCCCATAATAGGACTCGGGAGAAAACCTAAAGATTTAAAGGATACGAGTAGCTGGAAATCGAATCGGGAGAAGAACCTAATAGAAAATAACCAATTAAACAAATAGAGAAGGGGTTAGCGGTGAATTCCTGCCAACTTGGGCCTGGGCTTTGGCCCCAAAGGGGCCCATATGTGGCCGGCCAAGGGGGGGACACCCCTTTCCTCCCCCTTCCTAACCCTAGCCGCCCCTTTTGCCTCCCCCTCCACCCATGCGCCCTCCCCCTTCCTCCCCTCAAGCCGCAGCCCCTGCCTAGGGTTCTCAGGTTGCTGCACTCCCTCCCCTTGGCGCCTCCCTCGCTACCGGCAAACTCCGTTCGTCTTCCCCGATTGCCGATTTGGAGATCGCTGGAGGTGGCCGGGCGTTGGAGAAGGAAGAAGGCGAGGGGAACGTGACCATCTTTGGGGGAAGAGCTCGCTGGTGGGTGCTCATCGTGCCCGGCAAACGGTTCTTCAAGGGTAACCACGTTTTCCCCTCGTTTAGATGCGTATTTAGTTGATTGTTGCAATGTCGGTTTTCTGTTCCCTCAGGACAGATTGTATTGGACAGGCGTTATGTCATAGATAGGTGCAGATTCTGTTCTGAGCATCTCCTAGAAAGTTGTAGAGGACGACCATAGCTTTCAATGAAGTGCTAGATCATATTATTTGGACCTCTACAGCAGAAGTTATGAATTATTTACTGTGACTGTCCTGCGAATCTGTCAGCATTTTGACAGGTTTTAGTGATCTGAACTTTACGATCAGTTAAAGATAGAATTAGAGGATCTCCGTATAACGAAAGTTGTAGATAATTATCGTAGCTTTCAGGAAGCACAAGAACGCGAAATTTGGGTAAACGAGCTGAAAGTTATGTTAGTTTTAGTGCTCTGTCCAGAAAGTCTGACGTGAAATCGATGTCTTGTTAATCGGCTTGAAAGTGATTTTAGATGGCCGAATCAGGAAGCTCACCAACTAGGTTTAGTTGGGAAATTTGATAACCTTTCAATGAAGTCCAAGAACACATAATTTGGACCTATGTACAGAAAGATATGAATTTTAGAACTTGACTGTTCACAGAAGGTACAGAACAGCAATTAGAAATTTGGAGTCGGGATTGGGTTGCGAGCTATTGCTAGTTGTGTTTGTTTTTAGAATTCATGTGGTTCGTTACTGTGGTCTTAGTCTATGTTCTTGATTGAATTTAGGTGGGGAAGAGTACGGAGGCAGCACCAACTTCACGTTCCCAGTTCTCACGTGGTTAAGGCAAGTGCATTGTTTGATTCGTGGTTGTGTTTGATTGGTCATGATTGTGTGCTTCTCGATGTGTGGTAGCATAGTGAGATTGTTGGCTTGATGTTGATTTAAGATTTATGGATCGTCATATATGTCCATGCTCTATTGTTATATGTTCTTACTGTCTTGTGGTAATTTGATGATGATTAAATGATGAGCATGTGCATATTGAGATCATATTGAGGCTTGGTCATGTGGTGACCAAGTATGTTTCCTTTGAGATCCTGTCATGAAGGTGCGGGCCCGAGATCCTCACTCGTGGAGTGTGGGCTTGAGGTCCCCATTACTTGCGGAGTAATGGGCAATTGGTCCTGTGCGTGCGGCGCCTGAGCATGGGTATCTGTGGCGGTTGCATACTCTGCATTACAGTGTAATGCACAGAGAAGTTAAAGATAAAGGTTCCTTGAGCATTGCATTTGCATATGAGATGTTCTAGTGTTGATCTCCTTTATATGTATGTTGATGTTATAGTTTCTTTATGTACTTGCTGAGTCTATGGACTCACTCTTGCTTTATTGTTGTTTTAGGTACCGAGCCAAGAATGACATGCATGGGGAAGTGGCGCTAGTCACCCACATACCACATGAACTAAATAAAGTTGAATGATCTTCAGAACGTGATTGATTTTAGATTGTTATGTTCTGTCTTATGCAAAGGTTTAAATGTATTAATGATGAGTAGTGGATCTTTATATCTCTCTAGTTATGTTGGATTCTTAGCATGTCTTGAATATCTTTTGATGTCTTTGGATGAAAGTTTTAGTTAATATTTGATTAATCTGTGTGTTGGAACCTTCGTGTAATTAACTTTACAAGGGAGGTTCTGCCGAAATTTTATTAAGATTGTCTAGTTTAGAGTTATTAGGGGTTGTTTAGTAGCATTCCAGGTTCATGTCGGACTGGGGTGTTACAGATACAACATAAATGGGTACACATTTTATATGGCAGCTCAGGATAGGAAGAGCACAGTCTAAAGCAAGTGTCGCATAGATGCATTCGATCTTGATGGTGAGGAGCTCCTACTATGGGCAAATAGAGGAGATATGGGAGCTCGACTCACGTGTTTTCAAGATCCCTATTTGGTCTTTGTTGGGTCCATCTCCCACAGGTGAAGGTCGACAAGTACGGCGTCACTACCGTGGACCTCGAACATGTCGGATACAAAGACGAACCATTTGTACTAGCTAACCAAATTGTTCAAGTCTTCTATGTAACCGACCCAGCAAATAAGAAGCACCACGTAGTTCTTTATGGAAAAAGGAGGATTGTCAAAGTTGATAATGTAGTGGATGAGGAAGAATACAATCAATTTGACGAGTTGCCTCCTTTCGAAGACGGTATCAGGCTCGAGGAAGAACCCAGTGAGGAAGCTAGCTATATGTGCGTCGATCATCATGAAGGGCTATATTTTAATTAAGAATTTACTCCATTGTAATTAATTTATTTCATAACATCATGTGTTATGGACTTGTAATCTCTTATATATTTTGATGTCATCGTGGAATTATCATGTGTTAATGTGTTATGAACATGTCATCTTTGATATTGATGTCAATGTGGACGTTCATTGTAATGTGGAGTATCAAAATTGGTTTCACTTGATTTGGAGTTGAGTTGAATTAGATATGAATTTTTGAAGTTAAATGTGTTATGAGCTTGTCATCGTACTTGTCACCAGGTTTTGTTAGGATATCACAGAATGTCAATTTATCACAGATTGTTCTATTAAAGAACCGTCTATGATATGTCACAGATGGTTTCTTACTACAACCGTCTGTGATATGGAACGTATCACAGACGGTTTCTTACTACAACCGTCTATGATATGAGTTTATCACAGACAGTTCTATTAAAGAACCGTCCGTGATATGTTCCATATCACAGACGGTTCCCTAATAGAACTGTCTTTGATATATCACAAACGGTTTCCTACTACAACCGTCTGTGATATGGAACGTATGACAGACTGTTCTTTTAGGGAACCATCCGTAATTCCTTATCACAGACGGTTCTATTAAACAACCGTCTGTGATAGCCTTTTTATAAGGAGGGAACCGCTAGGGTTTTGCTTTTACTCGTCACTTCCTCTCCTGCGCCCCTTAGGCTCTTGCGCTCTTTCGCCTTCTCTAGGGTGTAACACCCTGACTATTCGAAAGCCAAGATGTCACCTAAATCATCTAACATACAACCATAATGCGGAATAATTTGAATAATATCAACTAATGACTTAAAGAGATCACTATTTAATAGAACCATGGCATGACAATAGTCTGAATTCAAGCAAGTATAACGAAGGGTGATCGAAGATCTCAAGCAATACATAATCAATCATAACATAGAGAGGTTATTAACCACATCTAAATTTGATTATTACAGTTCATCAATTAACGAATGAAGGCTAGAACCAAGTCCTATTATTGAATTGAGATATGTCGAAGTGAACGAATAGTGTATGTCTATTCCCTCCCAATAGAGCCATCATCAACGATCACCTAAAATAAA
Source organism: Ampelocalamus luodianensis (assembly GCA_036346255.1). NCBI lineage: Eukaryota > Viridiplantae > Streptophyta > Magnoliopsida > Poales > Poaceae > Ampelocalamus > Ampelocalamus luodianensis. Next base: position 124,249 of record JAYEVH010000393.1, read on the forward strand.
CAAACAAACAAAGAATGAGTCCGAGACTCAGCAAGTACAGTGAATAATTGAACCTACAACAATTATGAACAAGGCAACATCTTTTAAGAATAAGAACATAACATCGAATGAATATATGAATGAATGAATTGATTGAAAGGAATGGACTGCACACGTGCTTATACCGGTATAGCTAGTGACACACCCGTCGGTGTTCACTTAAGCCCGTATTTATCGACATACGGGGATCCAAAATACCGTATGCGAGCGTTTCATACGGTGTCCAAAGCGCCCACATTGGAATGGTGGGACTTCACATGCCCATATCGAATTGATGGGACTTTAGACTCCACTCCGTGGAGCTCCACTCCCATGGATGGAACATGAACATGGATGCATTAATGAACGTAAGTATTATGACTAACATCATCTGCACACATATAAAAGAACATACGCAAGGAACATAATCATTGGAATCTCTTGTATTCTTTAATCTCCACTCCCGTGTACGGAACATGAATATTGAAGCTTCTCTCATATCAAACAAAACACAATACTAATCATCGAGCATCCAGTATTTACAAATCACACAAAAGTCAATGTACTTGCCTTTAGCGTTGCGATGCGTTAGGAGGCAATAACGATGCCGCTAACTCCGGAGCCTCACCTCCTACACCATTAGATTACTCAATAAGAACCATGATGTCAAGACACTACTCGCAACACATACCCCAACACCCCAATGTTTCATTGCATACTTTACGCGAATTGAACTACATTCTAGCTGGAAGCCGTAACAGACAGCAGTAGTAAAAGTGACATAACTTTTACTTTGAAATTCATAAAAATGTAAACTCAGGCTTGTTTGAAAGGTAACAAGATTATCTACAACAACCTAGTTTATGGAAATCCCAAATTCCGAATGTACCAAGCCCCAAAGACCGATGAACACCCTCTGTCAGAACTACCCGACACTTCTGGGCAGCAGCACGAAAATGGCCATAACTTCTAATTGGCCAAACCAATCTTAGCGTTCTTTATCAATATCAAAAGCTAAGACCCAGGCCTACAATAACCTCGTTGGGTGAAAGCCCTGAATTTGCCATTAACTTGGTCATATATAAAAAGGCAATTTGACAATTCAGTCTCATCAGGGTTCTGGACAGTCAACTTAAAACGTGCATAACTTTTATTCTATAAATCCAAATAGGGTGTTCTTTATCAATCCTAAAATCTAATGAGATCACGTACAAAAGTCGTTATGGGCAAGACTTCTGAATCATCTTCCAACTAGGTCATATTTTAACAATTACAATGACTGCTAATTCTCATCAGAATTTGGGACAGCAGAAACTAAAACGATCATAACTTTTGATCCGCACATCGGAATCAGGTGTTCTTGGCGGCCACCGAAAGCTAAAAACATTATCTAAATAACTATAGGAGATTAAAACTTCTAATTCAGCCTCTAAGAACCCCAAACTGACCACGCAATCCACTGGATAGAATTGAATCTACAACAGGACGAACTCAATCCAATCAAACTAATCCAATTTCACATCTAAACATCAAACAGCGGGGAAACGAATTGATACCCTTGGAGATGCGTGTTACGCTGATCAAACCTGGCGAGGACAACCTCTCCTCTTCTCCTTCTTCCCTTTCTCCTTTCTTCTCTTGTCGAAATCCCTTTCTCCCTCTTCCTTTTGGCCAATGGCAGCAGCAAGGAAGGAGATGCAGGGGTGTATGGGGGTGTGCTACAGTACCAGGCGGTGCTACAGTACCGTGCTACAGTAGTAGGGGTGGTTGTCTAGGGTTTTAGGGGAAAAGGGGGCAGCTTGGGCCATGGGCCTTAGGGGCGCCTCCCCCCTTAATGGCCCACTTCATGGCCGGCCAAAGACAGCCCTTAGCTTGGGTTGGAGGCCCAAGTTCCCAATTCTAATAGAATCCCTAAATTTAATTTAATTTTTCTCTTCCGAACAAGTTTCTCTCTTATCGATATACGGGATATTACATAGGGCTCGCCCGTTCACCGCCGCCTATGACCTCGGTGCCTCCGACCTCGGCGCCCCCCCCAACCTCGGTGCCTTCGACCTTGGTGCCCCCGACCTCGACGCCCCTGACCTCGACGCCCCCAACCTCGCCGCCCCCGACGTCGATGCCCCCGACCTCAGCGCCTTCGACACTGCCACCTCCGACATCGGCCCCGCCGCCCCCGACATCGCTTCTTCCCTCCTCGCACTGGCTCCAGTGCCTCCTCGTACTCCCTCGCGCCTCCCTTGCTCTGTGATGGGTTCTGTTGATGCTCTGTGATTATAGTCAAAATCTAAAATGATAGTCGAAATCTGTTGATGCTCTGTGATGATAGTCAAAATCTGAAATCAAATAGATAATTAGAAACAGACTTGAGCTTAAGCATATTGCTTTATATGGTCAGTTATAATTAGTAGCCTTTATATTCTTTGTTTTCAGTTATAGCTGAATTAAGATTACACTTATATGTTCTGTGATCTGATTGATCTTTTGTGAGATATTTGCATTTCTATTCTTAATCTGTCAATTAGGATTATTGTTGATATAAATTTGTGAATTATTTTGAAGGCATATGATTAGATGTTTTGTTTACAGAATGCTTTATGTGCTGTTTTTGTGATTTAATTTCACTAAGTTTAACTGCTACTCTGAGATAACTTGACGTATGAGAAAGTTGTAGTCTGAGCTCAAGATCTGTTTTGTAATTATCAAAATTGATTGGTGAAGAGATTTTAACAAAGACTGATATTGCAAAGACTATGTCTTATGCAATTAGTCAACTAAGAGCAATTGAGCAATCTTATTTGCTTAGCTTCATGCTATTTTTAGTTGTTCTCATAATGAATATGTTGAAGTTATTCATACACTGAAATTGATTATCATCTGGACATTGCGGGTGCTCTGATGGTTAGGGTGAATTTTGTGGGCTTAATATTGCTCTGTGATTGGAATGGTCTAATTCTAAAATTGGTGGAATTTCCAGTTCAATTTTGAGCTCTACAATATTACTTGATTCTATTTTGTTTCTATGTCTTCATTAAAGGATAGTCTTCTGTACATGAAGCATTAAACCTTTGCTTAGCATTTTTTCGTCGATCCTGACACACTTGAGTGTACCTTTGCTTCATGCCAATCGTCCACGACATGAAACAAATGGTACACTCTAGTGTATCGGGCTCGATGAGGTAGGCTATGGCAAAGATGGGCTCGGGTTCTATCTATGCAAAAGATTTGTATCAGTAGTTTGTATCTATACAAAGATCACAAGAGATTGTTATACATGTGATTGTTATGTCAGTCTAGTTAAGCTTTGGATAGAGCTCAAAATATGAATTTTAGTGTTCTTATCCAATTTATGAAGAGAATAGACCTTAGTGCTGACATGGCCAAGTTTGTTTCTTGTGCAACTCGCCATATGAGAGATCACATTAATTTCAAATTTTTATGCTCTGTGCTAATTTCATTCATATACATGTGGTACATGTTTTGCATTTCAATCAATTTAAATGACTTGAATGATTTACATTTGATTATGTTAATTTGGTCCTCCCGCGTGCCTTGTCTGTTGGTCTTCTCAGTGGTTTTGAGTACCATCGCCGTTGTGAGTATTTCAACATATCGTGCACTGTCTCTTTGGATATACATATATATATGTGATGTGCATATTGTTCCTTTTAAATAACTTAATTGATTTTCTTAGTCTTATGACTATTGTGTCATTTAATTGGTTAGAGAACTATGCTCTATTCATAATTATCTATGTTAGAATTAATTATTGTTTCATATTTATGTTGGTGATATGCCCTAGAGGCAATCATAGAGATGATTGTATCACGTCTATGTTTATGAGTTCTTGAATAAATGCTATTTTGTTCCTTGAATGAATCGTTAGTTCTGAAGATCAACAAGTATGTGACTTGTTGGTGAAACTCTTCGACTTATATGATGTTGTTCTAAAAGTATCCCTGGTCGAATGTCACTAACCGGAACACCAGTGACCCTACGACCAGCATATGTATTGATTGATGATCATGTTTCACTGGTCATGGATATAGGGATATCGAATCAATAATGTGAACACATGTTAGAGAACATGGGGTTGGATTGACCCACCTTGAGATACTATTGAGATTGTTATGATTCTATGTGTCATTAGTTGGTCTCAAGCAATGATGATGTATAATCCTTAGACCTGAGATCAGCATGGTTCCCTACATGTGTAATAGCACTCTTAGGAGTTGCCAAATGCTACTCGTAACTAGGTAGTTATAAAGGTAGCTTTTGGGTATGCTATGAAACATGCGGAGGGATGTGACTGGTCGGATATGGGATTTTCCCCTCCTAGCATAACGGGAGAGATGCCTTTGGGCCCCTCGAAGTAGTCGGATAAAGAAAGTGCATGGCCATGCCACTAGTGGTCGAAGTGTTCGACCACATAAGGTTATCCGACAACTCGATCGAGAAAGTATTGAACAGTCCATGGTTGACACATTATCTTACCTGGAGTTCAACCAGATATCGTGAGGCAAAGGGAGAATACTAGAGTAGGTCACTTAGTTCGATCAGGTCCAGACAAGTCGTATGGTGATACGAGCAAGTCGTAGACTGGTCGAACGAAATCACAGAGTGGTCGAAACCTGGTCGTAAGGAGTTACGAACTGGTCGTGACTGAATGCGAACTGGTCGTATAGAGATAGGACCTGGTCATAAGTGATGAGGATCTAGTCGTAGATCATATTACATTAAGGTTCGTCTAACATAATTTGTGTGTATTCGAGAATCGTTATGTCCTGCTAGGTACCGCTACGACTCGTGGTCGAAAAGGGTTTCCGAGTCACAACCGATTACACACAAACCTAACGGGTCACACACTTAATGGGTTGGAGCAAACCAGTACTCAAACATGTTCAGATAGGATCCGACACGGGGCACTATATAAGGAGATGCTTGAGGCTATTGTTGGAGAGAGATACGTGAGTTGTTTCCACCGAAACCCTAGCCGCCATCTTCTTGAGAGAGCCTTCCCGTGCGACTTGGTGCTAGCACACCGGCATATGGTTGTTCCTTCTCTGGACGTGTGGATACTGTAGAGGCACTACTGCGGTCGCTGTTGCGTTGAGGACGATCCGCGATCTTCACAAGGAACCGCGGAGGTTGCCGGAGGAGACAATCGACTACGAGGACGTGGGACGATCATCTACGACCATTACATCGGAGCGTTCTTTGTCAGACTAGGCTGCTCTAACTCTACTTCTGTTGCACTGCGCGTCTGGTGGTAATAATCTGTGATCATCTAACTTGCTTGACATTCTGGTTTACGTGGTAGAAATTTTGAATTGTTGCTAGCGTAGCCTGCCCGTATCCCAACAATTTATGCATATGTAAATTATATAGATAGCAAGTAAGTGAGATGGTAGAGGCACCGTCTTCACCGTCGTCGCCAACACCACAGATGACAGAGGCGCCGTCTTCACCGCCTAATCCGTCGACGATAATGATATGGAAGCGAGATGGCAAAGGAGAATCGAAGATGCCTGTGGGCCGACTGGTCATCATGGAGGTCAGTGAGTTTGGGGTCCCTCTGCATCCCAAGAGCTCAGCGGCGAGATTTTGGACCATGTGCGGGATACTTGCAAAGAAACGGGTCCCCATCACCACACCAAGGTGGAAGGATCTGACGAAAGCAGCGAGAGGCGCTGTGGACAGAACTTTCAAAAAAGTTCACTATCCCAGAAGCAGACATGGCACGCGTGGAACGGACGGTGATGCTCACGATCGATAAATCGTGGAGGACCTTCAAGAGCATTCTTGTCATGAAGTACGTGAACACGGGTCAGATGCCCTTCGCGAAGTATGGATTCTTGACACGGGAAACATAGGACGCCTTTGTGGCTATGAAGATGACGGTCGAATTTAACGAGGAAAGTGCGGCGCACAAAGCTCTGCAAGCACGAAACACTCACCCGCAACGACTCGGCACCACTGGGTACACTGGTAAATACGAGGAATGGGCAGCGGAGGAGGAGAACGCATTTCCTGATGTCACAGACCCGTGTTCCCTAGCCTGATTAAAAGCGAGGGCAAAAGTCTCATCTTCGGGCAGCAGCTCTTTCACAAACCAGGCAGACCAGGAAGTGTCCCAACGTGTGGTAAATATGTCAAACTATCTAGTTGTTAATAAGTCCATAACTTCATAGTGTCTATAATAACATGATGACCTCTTGCAACGTGAATTGTCTGTCCAAACTTCCCAAGGCTCCTTCTAAGCAGACAGGGAGAAGGATATACTATCTACGGCCTTGGGAAACAAGGAGCACCCGGTGTAATATCCCGAAAGTGAGTTAAGGTTTGAATCGAGGAAGATTAATTTTATTTCGGGAGAGATCGATTAATCGGGGAAGGATCAAACGGAACGTCGGGAGGGACTAATTGATATGTTGTCAGTGCTGCAGTTTTAGAGGGGGCAAAGAGCAATTTTACGGCAACTTGGGCCTGGGCCATGGCCCATGAGGGTGGCCGGCCAAGGGGGGGCTCCCCTCCCCCAAAAACCCTAGCCCTTCCCCTCCCCTCCCCCCTTTCCCCCTCCCACTCCAACCGGCCACCTCCTCTCCCCATCTCTCCATCTCCCCCACCTCTCCACCTCCCTTCCACCCTCCCTTGCGCCTCTCCATCTCCCCACCACCTCCATTGCTGCTGTCCAAGGTGGAGTAGGAGCTCCTGCAGCCGCCAAGGAGGAAGAAGAAGGAGAAAAGAAGAGAAAGAAGGGGAAGAAGAGAAGGGAAGAAGAGGGAGAAGAAGGGATCCGCAGCGGATTCATGGTGGTCTTCATCCCGCTGTGTGCTCTCTTCGTTTGGCAAGGGTAACCCGTGGTTCTTTGTTTTAGGTCGTTTTCTAGTTGTCTAATTTTCGGGTGCCAGTTCGTCGTTATTCTGCAGCAGGAAGTTTGTCGGTTTTGATTAAGTTAGAGGCAGATTTGGGTCTGGGTGTCTCCTAGAAAGTTGTAGCTATCGTAGTTACCTTTCATTGCCGACAAGAATCAAGTCATTTGGACTTCGGTAGCCAAAGTTATGAATTTATTAGTACTTCTGTGTTTCTGGAGAGAAGCAGATTTGCTAGTGTTAGTTAACCTGATAGAAGCGCGTATTTAGAGGGTTTCCAGAGGGCTCACCATAACGAAAAATGAGGATAATCCTCTTAGATTTCAGGAAAACTAAAGATCACTGAATTTGGACGAACGTAGAGAAAGTTATGATAGTTTCTTTGTCGCTGTCCAGAAACCCGACGTGAAATATTTGCTCTGATTAAATAGATTGGTAGGTCTGGTAGATGGCCGAATCAGAGGTCTCCCCAACTAAGTTTATTTAGACATTTCAATTACCTTTTCAGATTGTCCAAGATCATCCTATTTGGACTCCTGAGCAGAGAGTTATGAATTTTGAAGTCCGCTGTCTGCAGTGACCGATCGCTAGAAATTAGAAAAGTTAGAATTCATAAGAGGTTAGCGATTTGATTGTGATGTTATGTATGATTTTGGTCCAGTATGCTAGTCTTAGTTTGGGGTTATCTTCTTGTCCAGGTGGCAGCGAGATCCCAAGGGCAGCACCCACCCGCGTCGTCCGTTTTACGCCGCACGGTTGAGGCAAGTATTCGGGTTATAGCGTATTTCGGTTGTATGATATGATTGTGGTGATTGCTTGTTGTAGCCTTGCACGAATGTTAGCGTAATGAGTTTTCCTTTTATCTTGATGAATGCAAGCTATGGTTAATGTTTCCCTTGAGCGTTGCTAAATCTTACATGTTGTTATGTACATGTTAAATTCGTGTATATGAAAGACGTGGGCATGGAGCAATTGCATGTTCCAATCGTGTTGGAGACTTGGTCATACATGCATGTTTTTGATATATGATAGCGAAGTAAGGTTGCTGGCATGATGTTTATATTGAGATTGGTGAATGCTCCAAGTATGATTATGCTCTATTTATGTCCGATGTTATTGTACTTGGTATATTAATGATGAATAGATGTTGTGCATGTGCATATTGAGATCATCTGTGAAGATTGGTCACGTGGTGACCAAGCATGCAATACGTTGAGGTCCCCGTCATGTATTGTGGGCTTGAGGTCCCACATTGGTGCAATGTGGGCTATGAGTAAAGAGGTCCCCATCATTCGGATGATGGGCAAAGGTCCCATACATGTGGTGTATAGGCTTTTGGTCCCCGTGCGAGGGCACGAGCAAGGGTATATCAATGACGGATGTATACCCGCATGACACGGTAAAATGCGAAAAGAGATAAAGTTAAAAGGTGCATTGCATTGGTTGCATTCACATGAGCATGAAGGCTTTACTCGGTGCATTGTTTATCTTGGATTATTGATGCTATGAATGTTAACTTGCTTAGCCTTGTTGGTACTTTTGAGTCTTTGGGCTCACTCTTGCTTTGATGTGTTTTAGGTACAACTGGCAAGACCGACATGCATGGGAGGAGTAGATGAATTGGAAAGCACGCACTACCTCACAACATTAAAGGAATTGTCATTTAGCTTCATATAAGAATAAATAGATCACTGAGAAATACCCATGGTTGTTTTATGATTCGATTATGGTTGTGAGAATAGTGTTAATTTGATTACATTCATATGATTATCTCTTATGCATGAGTGAATTGGATTATGAAACTATTGTTAAATGTTATGTTTACTGTTAGAAGCTATGGATAGTTTGAGTTTGAGTTAACTGTAATAATGAGAATAGAAAGTTTTGGTTATGTTTATGATATTATTCTACACGCTTGAATGAACTCGATTATGATTATATTGATAAATGCCTTGATCAATTGTTGGAACCTCGGTATAAGTGACTATACAAAGGAGGTTTTGTCGAGATTTTGTAATTGGTCTTAGTTTAGCTTAGTTTAATTTAATTTTAGTAGCATTCGGACTCAATGTTGAGTCAGGGTGTTCTGATTAGTATCGAGCGGTCCGAGGTCCGTGGTGACTAGGTATAAAAAAATTGCTAATGTTAATCAACTTAAAAGTTTGACACACTCGACGAGTAGGATGGGGATGGGTCAATCTTTGCATTTACGTTCCGTTATATCGTTTTGATTATTCTTGATATGAATTGAGTTTGGCTGCTTATTAATTAATTATTATGATTATTATGAGTGGGATTAGTCGTTGTTGAGAGGTTAAGGTCGTGGTTGTGACCTGGGCTTTACAGTTACACCAGTTCGTGGAGTGGGTATAGAGAAGTGCTACCCCGGATATCTTAGTACAGGTGTCGATAGCGAGAATCTTTAGAAGAGTTGCTCTCTTCCTTGAATTTGAATTTGGTCAACTCTTAACCGGTTGCGATTGATGGGTTTCTTTGAAATATTTGGTGTGTTTCCTTTGGCTTATTTTGCCCCGTAAATCAATTATTGTTTTTCCCAGCCGTTGAGTTATTCTCGCGATTGGTGAAGTTTGCTAATTGTCAAGATTGACTTTTGTAGGGGAGTTTTGTTTTTCTTATTGGAAAGCTTGACCTATTTTATTCGCGATGTTTTGGTTAATGAAAGTTTCTTTTGTAAGTCCTTTAGTTCATGAAGGCTTTGACTCAACGTATCTCTTTGGGTATTTTGAGCGTTGAATATTAATGGTTGTGTTATGAGTTTCAAGTTAAGTTCGCAGTTTGTGCATGATCGATCTTAACTAAGGTCCTTATCAAAGAAAGTTGAATAAGTGGAGGTTGTCCTTTAGTGGTTCTTGATGAGTTATGACTATGAGTATGACAATATTTAGTTGGAATCAATGGAGTTGTTAAGAGGTGTGGTATTTTGATGAATTGGTCTGATTGTTAGGATTGTGGAATCAGATAGATTTATTGGATAGCATGGAGTAATGTATCTCTATGGATTAGCTTACCCATTAGTGATGGTTATGTTAAGAATGTGTTTGAGCGATGCTTTAGAGGATATCGATTGGAAATTTTTCGTAAACTAGTTACTTGATGATCATACATAATTACTAGATTAAAAACATGTATATTAGATTACACGAACGTTGAGGTAGCATGTTGTGAAACCCTGTCGTTCAGGCGATGAGATTATTAAATGTTGACTTTGTGTTTACAGATGGTTACACGACTACAAACAGAAGTAGGACCCTATTTGTATACATGATTCATACAATTGACAATTGCTAATGACAGTTGGAGCGGGTGTGAGTAACACTAATGGTTGAGTGGGTGATTGAGTAAGTGGCCTCTGATAGTGTGCTTTGCGAAAGTATCATTTGATAGTATGAACTAGTTAAAATAGGTTTGTTTCAACCTTGTGGCTTGTGTTTCCTTTGGAGAAATTTATGATGGGATAAGAGGCTATGATGAGTCTCGCTAAGAGTGTATTGTTACATTACTAGTGTGATTGTCGATGAGGATTATGATGATAATATTGAATGTTTTGTATAAAGGGACTGGATCGCTCGCCAGATGTTAATTAATTGAATATGTTTCTAGTTCGCATTTGTGATCTTTCAGACCTCATGTTGATGTGATAGCTGAATTTGTTTAGAGCAAAGTGACGTGTTGAGAGGTTTTATTAGTTCCTAAGTGGAATAGGTGTTGTGATCTTCAAATACTCTTTGTCGGAAATGCCATGGTGATGCTATAACCAACGAAAATCGAGTAAAGTGGAAGTATTTGAGATTTAAGTAAAGTTTCATAACTTGCAGAATATTGAAGTTTGTCTAAAACTTTTGTTCTTGCCCATAAGAGTTTTCCCGGATTCTAAAAGCAGTGTTTTATTCTCGTCTGAGGTTTGATATTCTCTGATTGTGGGACGTGCGCCCTCAACTTTGATCATATCTTTTGGTTTTCGAGAACGTTTTATCTCGATTGTTTCTCTTGATCTTGTAACTCACTGTAAGTGGTAACGTTTTCTTTTGAGTGAAACTTATTTCTATTTGCCTCTTCTTCTAAGAAAGGGTTAACCGATCTGTATTGTAAAGTCTCGTAGGTGGTGTCTTGGCATCTAGATAGTGGTGGTCTAGTAGATGGTTTGATGAACCGTTAGGTGTCAAGTCGTCTGAGAGGCTTGGAGTAATAAATCGATTTATTGGAATAATCCTTGGAGAGGAATTGAGTTGAAAAGAATATTTGTCTTTGGAGCTATGATTTCGTTGTCGCAACTAGTAGGACCTATAACAAGTTGTAGTCCAAGATTTGGTGTTCTTTTGACCGAGCATTGGAATTAGTAAGTATGGAAATCTGGATCAATTTATTAGAGTATCGCAATTTGGTAGTATTGCGAGGCTATGAAAGTTATTCTTGATGATGTGGTTTAATGAGAGTGGGGTTACAAAGTAATCAAATCGCCATGTTAATTAATGGGATAATGGAAAATATTGAGTAACGTCAAGAGTGATTTGGCTTTAAATGAGTAACCTTCGAGGGTTATAATCTTTGTAAAGGTAAAGTGGTCAAGAAAATATTTTCATGATGATGTTAATGAGAGAGTATGTTGGAATTATGGGATTTTACGGATTTAATCGAGGATTTCCTATCTTTTATATGAGAAGTTCGTTGTAGGAATCTTGGAGTTTAATTTGGGCTTTGCAATTTTATGCTAGGACTTGGGGCACCCAATGATTATGTAGAGGAGGTAGATTAAGGTGGGTTTGAACAGTGAGATAATCATTGATAGAGCTCTTTTAGAGAAAGTATATGACTGTGAGAGCTGTGAATTCCAAGTTGTTTATTTCTAAAACATTAAGGAGATGTGATTGCGTGTGTAATCTATTTTGAGATGCATTGAAGTCATTTGTCAAATTAATCATGTAGATAGAGGAGTTGTTGAGATAAAGTTTGGTGGCGTCGATAGAGCCTTTATACGGAATTGTGGATGATGTATTTCAACTTGAGTGTAACATTGAGAATGTAAAGTTAAGAAAGATGAGTTAGTGTGTTTTGTGATGAATGAAACTCCAAAGTTGAGAGAGATTTTATTCTTAAAAGAGATATCGAGAATTTGATACTTCCTCAAAGGAGTGAATTGTTTCTCGATTCTCGTTTGAGTTTTGTCTTTGTTGACCAATATCTTTCGTAAGTTGAGTTTGACTCGATTTTGGTATATATGATTCTTATCGGTTCGAAAGAATAAAAGAAATGATGGATTTGGTTAATCGAGTGGTTTCTCTTTTAGCGATCGTGGTGTTTATTTGCAAATTTTCTAATTGAAGGTGGAAAGATTTTCGTGTTAAATCATCGATTTTGAATTTGACTCCTTTTAGTACCGAGTTGGTAACGTTTGGTTGCGTTGAGAGTTCTTCATTTTCGTTGAGCTTTCTTTGGTAAAAGAGTGTGTTTAGGAAGAGTATTGTTGTTGTGTGTTTCGTTAAAGGAGGTGATTTTTGCTTTAGTGAGGAGTATAATTGAGCGGTGGAACACGAGTTCGTGTTCTATGTGCGTGTCGTGTGGTTCGGTATCTTTGGGAGGTTTAACCCAAGATACATTGGGTTATTTAAGCTAGTTGGCGCATCGCCGAGGATGTCTCGAGTTCGTGCGCGAGTACGTAACGTCTTGTATGTTGGTGTTGAGTGAATACAGGAGATCCGAGTTTGAGGTTTCGATTGCACCGTTAACCATCGAGTGAGGTCTTACCTCGAGTCTTGTCCGGTGAGTGTACCGGAATGTCGAGTGGAGCGTTAGTATGCACGTCGATTTACGTCTTGGTGTTGTGGTCTCTTCGTTGGAGAGAGGTCACTTGAGAGTTGAAGTCTCACGTGGCGAGTTTAGTAAGAGTTGATCGCATTGGTATCTGTTGTTAAGTTCTAGTCGTGGTTTTCTTTCGGAAGATTGGCGTTTAGATTGGGTCGAATCTGTTATTGGGTAGAATGTAATATCCGAAAGTGAGTTAAGGTTTGAATCGAGGAAGATTAATTTTATTTCGGAGAGATCGATTAATCGGGAAGGATCAAGCGGGCGTCGGGAGGACTAATTGATATGTTGTCGGTGCTGCAGTTTTAGAGGGGCAAAGAGCAATTTTACGGCAACTTGGGCCTGGGCCATGGCCCATGAGGGTGGCCGCCAGGGGCTCCTCCCCAAAAACCCTAGCCCTTCCCCTCTCCTCCCCTTTCCCCTCCCACTCCAACCGGCCGCCCCCTCTCCCCATCTCTCCATCTCCCCCACCTCTCCACCTCCCTTCCACCCTCCCTTGCGCCCTCTCCATCTCCCCCACCACCTCCATTGCTGCTGTCCAAGGTGGAGTAGGAGCTCCCTTGCAGCCGGCCAAGGAGGAAGAAGAAGGAGAAAAGAAGAGAAAGAAGGGGAAGAAGAGAAGGGAAGAAGAGGGAGAAGAAGGGATCCGCAGCGGATTCGTGGTGGTCTTCATCCCCGCTGTGTGCTCTCTTCGTTTCGGCAAGGGTAACCCGTGGTTCTTTGTTTTAGGTCGTTTTCTAGTTGTCTAATTTTCGGGTGCCAGTTCGTCGTTATTCTGCAGCAGGGAAGTTTGTCGGTTTTGATTAAGTTAGAGGCAGATTTGGGTCTGGGTGTCTCCTAGAAAGTTGTAGCTATCGTAGTTACCTTTCATTGCCGACAAGAATCAAGTCATTTGGACTTCGGTAGCCAAAGTTATGAATTTATTAGTACTTCTGTGTTTCTGGAGAGAAGCAGATTTGCTAGTGTTAGTTAACCTGATAGAAGCGCGTATTTAGAGGGGTTTCCAGAGGGGCTCACCATAACGAAAAATGAGGCTAATCCTCTTAGCTTTCAGGAAAACTAAAGATCACTGAATTTGGACGAACGTAGAAAGTTATGATAGTTTCTTTGTCGCTGTCCAGAAACCCGACGTGAAATATTTGCTCTGATTAAATAGATTGGTAGGTCTGGTAGATGGCCGAATCAGAGGGTCTCCCCAACTAAGTTTATTTAGACATTTCAATTACCTTTTCATATTGTCCAAGATCATCCTATTTGGACTCCTGAGCAGAGAGTTATGAATTTTTGAAGTCCGCTGTCTGCAGTGACCGATCGCTAGAAATTAGAAAAGTTAGAATTCATAAGAGGTTAGCGATTTCGATTGTGATGTTATGTATGATTTTGGTCCAGTATGCTAGTCTTAGTTTGGGGTTATCTTCTTGTCCAGGTGGCAGCGAGATCCCAAGGGCAGCACCCACTTCGCGTCCGCCGTTTTCGCACGGTTGAGGCAAGTATTCGGGTTATAGCGTATTTTCGGTTGTATGATATGATTGTGGTGATTGCTTGTTGTAGCCTTGCACGGATGTTAGCGTAATGAGTTTTCCTTTTATCTTGATGAATGCAAGCTATGGTTAATGTTTCCCTTGAGCGTTGCTAAATCTTACATGTTGTTATGTACATGTTAAATTCGTGTATATGAAAGACGTGGGCATGGAGCAATTGCATGTTCCAATCGTGTTGGAGACTTGGTCATACATGCATGTTTTGATATATGATAGCGAAGTAAGGTTGCTGGCATGATGTTTATATTGAGATTGGTGAATGCTCCAAGTATGATTATGCTCTATTTATGTCCGATGTTATTGTACTTGGTATATTAATGATGAATAGATGTTGTGCATGTGCATATTGAGATCATCTTTGAAGATTGGTCATGTGGTGACCAAGCATGCATTACGTTGAGGTCCCCGTCATGTATTGACGGGCTTGAGGTCCCACATTGGTGCAATGTGGGCTATGAGCAAAGAGGTCCCCATCATTCGGATGATGGGCAAAGGTCCCTATACATGTGGTGTATAGGCTTTTGGTCCCCTGTGCGGAGGGCACGAGCAAGGGTATCAATGACGGTTGTATACCCGCATTACCGGTAAAATGCGAAAGAGATAAAGTTAAAAGGTGCATTGCATTGGTTGCATTCACATGAGCATGAAGGCTTTACTCTGGTGCATTGTTTATCTTGGATTATTGATGCTATGAATGTTAACTTGCTTAGCCTTGTTGGTACTTGCTGAGTCTTTGGGCTCACTCTTGCTTTGATGTGTTTTAGGTACAACTGGCAAGACTGACATGCATGGGAGGGAGTAGATGAATTGGAAAGCACGCACTACCTCACAACATTAAAGCAATTGTCATTTAGCTTCATATAAGAATAAATAGACTGCTGAGAAATACCCATGGTTGTTTTATGATTCTGATTATGGTTGTGAGAATAGTGTTAATTTGATTACATTCATATGATTATCTCTTATGCATGAGTGAATTGGATTATGAAACTATTGTTAAATGTTATGTTTACCTGTTAGAAGCTATGGATAGTTTGAGTTTGAGTTAAGCGTAATAATGAGAATAGAAAGTTTTGGTTATGTTTATGATATTATTCTACACGCTTGAATGAACCTGATTATGATTATATTGATAAATGCCTTGATCAATTGTTGGAACCTCGGTATAAGTGACTATACAAAGGAGGTTTTGTCGAGATTTTGTAATTGGTCTTAGTTTAGCTTAGTTTAATTTAATTTTAGTAGCATTCCAGACTCAATGTTGAGCTGGGGTGTTACACCCGGGTCGCACACGAGGCCTTGGGGTTAACATACCTTGGAGTCATGGATTCGCAGACGACTACTGCACGTATAGGAGTAGGAAGAGATCCAAGTTCGAGCGCAAGGACTGGTTGGTACAGATGATTACTGAAAAATTTGAAGGAAAGCTAGCAGCATTGCAGGATCAAATGAATCAACTCTTGAGACATTCGCAGTCGCAAGCCGCCCCTGTTAATTTGGTAGCCAGTCCTGCTCGACATCAGAGTAGCATCGCGTCCACGCATAATTCTGAACATGACGACGTCCAATTACCGATAGACGAAATCAAGGTAATGTACTTATATGGAATACACCAAAGATAGACCTATAGGACGCCTTAGCTAATTGTGTATCGTTTTGTAGGAGCCGATGGCCTGCAAGCTCCAAGTGATGTTAGTTGGGTCCATTTTCTATTGAGGCTGGGTGTGGGAATGGTGCATCCATACCGGGAAGGGGCAGTGCAGCACGGTGTCCAGGTGGCACAGGGTTACGCCAGGGTGGAGGTGGCCTTGGTACATGAACATTTTATGGTCGTCCCGCTGGAGTTTCGCCCGAACGAAGAGATCATAACACTAGGGGATGACATGCATAGTTTTATCCAGCGGCCTAAGAAGGACATCGTACTGGACCCAGCCGTACCGCGATCTCAACATGACCATTGCTCTCCAACGGGACCCTCGATAACTCCACCTCATATTTCGCCTCAAAAAGCCACCTTATCGGTTCCCGTGGAGAAGATGCCAAAGGAACAAGAAAAGTGTGCCACCATATCGGGTCTCGAGTCGTCTCGCATGAAGACGCTGCCAATCCTTAAGGCCAAATCAAAATCGACTAACGTTAAGGCGCCTCCTAAGTCCGGGATATCCGAGAAGTACATCATCGGAAAACCGTTGTGCTCCGACGTAGTATTAGGGCGCACTAGATATGCTTGTCAGGCTTTGCATGCCTGGTACTTGGAGAAGACCCAAAAGGAGGGGTGCGATACTGGAATCACTGTCAGATACGAGCATAAGCATTTCTTCAACGGGACGAACCACTTCGTCGTGGGCTTCAACGACTTATATGACCTATTCAACCTCGTTGGCCTCGATGCCTCATTTCTACGATGTTGGATACTATTAGTGAGTACAATCAAGTTCTACATTCATGTAATATCGATAAATATCACAACTCATTGCTTATGTATAGATACATGATGAAAAATGTCCGGGAATGGAAAGAACCAGTGGGTTTCCTTGACCCACATGTGGTATCGTTGCAAACCATCCAAGCAAACTCGTCCTTCATCGAGAAATACATAACGGAGGCATTGCTTCGTCAGCAGAACATGAAGTACATAGTGGTGCCCTACAACAAAGGGGTAAGTGTCACTACTTGCTCTACAAATTTACTTTGTACTTTATACGCAGCACGAACTTAGGTTTAATGACTATAGCGACATACATGAGTAAGTACCACTGGATCTTTTTAGTCATTATACCAAGGAGGAACCATGAGATATACCTTGATTCCCTAATCCGCCGCGACCACAAGTTCAGCATTCTAAGAGGAATACTCGACAGTTATGCTCATTTCCTCCATACATAACTCTATTGTAGTCTTCATTAGTTTGAAATGGCCGAGGATAACTTTTTGTAATCATGTAGGTCGTTCATCGACTATGTTGCCAACAAAGGAATATACGATGGAAAGAGCGCCGAACTAACACACAGGATGAAATTTCCAGTATGCGCTACAACACGATAATCCTATATCATACTTCATAATAACGTGTCTTGAACTGATATATGTAATTCTATTTTTGCAATGCCGCCAGAAAAAAAATGATGAGTTATGTGCAATCTACGTTTGCTATCATATGGAGCAAATCATTAGAGCTAGGAAGAAGGATCTCGAGGTTTGTGAATCTAAAAATAATTATTTTTGAATTATAAATTTAAATATATATGCTTACCAATTTACTCTTGCTAGCGACAGGCCTTGATTATAGAATTAGATGGACTCTTTGCGAATGAGATCAAGGACATTCGAGGGAAGCTCTGCGGTTTTATCATATTAGAGATAATTAAGGACACTGGAGAATTTCACTACGTCGCTGACCCAGAGCATCACCCCGTCGACACCTCTCAACCACCTACAAACAATTGACTCAATTGTAATCCAATTTATTTTGTAACAATACTTGAACAAATGCGATCTTTTGTAATTTATTTTGAGTAATGATCACTTTGAGTTTGTCAATAATTGATTATTTGTGATGTATCTGTAAATGTATCTATTTTTCTGCATGCTTATTTTCAGAGGGCATGGCTAGCAATTCCTGAGGCTAGCAAAAATCAGTAAAAATGTAGTTAGTGTAATGAACTATCACAGGCGATTTTTGTATTAAACTCGTCTGTGAAGGCTAGTATCACAGACGATTCTATACACAAACCATCTGTGAAGGCATAGTATCATAGACGGTTCTATGACAAACCGTCTGTGACATGCAGAGTATCACAGACGGGTTTAATACAAAAATCATCTGTGATATTCATATCACAGACAGTTTCCAAACCGTTTGTGATAACCGCCTGTTATCATAGACCAACTTTTCAGACGGTTCAAAAACCGTCTGTGATGACGGTTTCGAACCATCTGTGATGACCCTCTCTGTAGTAGTGAACGGTTGCTTCTTCTGGTTGTGCCACTAATGGCATGTCATCCTCCATCCGGTCGATCTCGCTAGTTTCAGTGAGCAGATAGCTGGCGTTGAAAGAGGATTACTATGATATTGCATCATGTTCCATGGTGTGGATGCATGCATCCATGTCCATGTTGGAGTAGTCTGTCAAGTCAAATCAGTTCTCCTCATCCCAAGTTCACATAGTCGCATGAGCGGTTATGGAGCGATGGGAAAATGAATGAGGATTGCCGAGCGAAGGACCTTCAAGAAATCATTGCCTTCTTCCCCACAGAAGACGCCAACTGTCAACGATCAAGTCGTTGATCTTACAAAATAAAATAGAGGAAAATAGCAAAGAGTTCTTGGGTGAGAATGGGACTGGTCTTTATTGCTATGAACTGGCGATTATAGGGGTTGCCTTCGACCAGGCAGAGGACTAGCCCTAAGTACATAAAATGTATTGCTATTCTAATGCTTCAGTTGTCTTTGAATCACTAGGTCTTGTGTGTTTAGTCAGATTCATCCTCATCTCCTCCCATGATCTTCCTTTAAATAACTAATGAAGTGGTGGCAGTTACTCCTTAAAGAGACGCCTTTGGAAGTGTCGCGTCTAGTCGGAGAATCGTTGGCAGTTGGTGAAATACAAACTGTCGAGCAGTTGATGTCAGTGGAAGACAACCATATGGTGGTTATTGTCAGTGACTTAGGGCTATGAAACGTCGTGCGGTTTGGAACGAATAAGGCACATGTTCCATTCGTCACACGGAAAGGTTATACTTGGAACGGGTCCAAGTGCTAGTTCATTGCTTTTACGATCAGTTATCTGGTCGGGTAGCAGGTAGAGGACTTCTCCGACCAAGGTACCTAGGATGTAATCTCTAGAATCCTTATGACCACAGAGGTCGGTAGCCTTAGGGGTTATGACCGTGGAGGTCGTGCAATCTTTAATTAAATAAAATAATATTTAGAGATTAATCCTCATCATAGTATGATTTGAGGAAGATTCTACCATGGGAGTGAGCAAGAGAAGGTTAGAGGAACGTTTTCCAGCCCAGACTTTCTCCCGTGTGATGTGAAGTCATGTGTTGCGGGTTGTTAGAAGCTTTGTAAGACTACTATCCTATGTATAGCAGTTCTCGAACCCAGACACATACACTACTATAGAGAAGGCTATACTGGACGTCTCATCATAGACTGTTCCCTAGAATCCATCAGTATTGTAATTATCACAAACGGTTTTACTAGCACGACCGTCTATGTTACTAGTGATGGCTAGAATCATCGTGATATGTAATTATCATAGACAGTTTTTAATTAAAAACCATCTATGATAATTGCAGACATCATAGACGGTTTTGAATTAGAATCGTTTGTGATAATTCACAGATGGTTCTTAGCAAGCACTGTCTGTGATAATTGCGGACGTCACAGATAGTTTTTAATCTAAACTATCTGTGATAATTCACAAATGGTTCTTAACAAGAACCATTTGTGATAATTTGGTATCACAGATGGTTTGTTGTTGGAAGTGTCTATGATATGTATCTCTTAAACGCATCAATGCCGCTTCGGCTCCTCGATGCATCTCTTCGTCTCACGTGCTAAATTTATTCTTTGTTTTATAAAAATGATCATCCGCTACCAAAGATGAATCCCCACATCGCTCTACTCTTAAGCACAAATGAATATAATTTTAAAGAAATGGCTCCCTACTCATCCTTATCGCCGGCATTGATGGCCTGGCTAGCCATCCTGTATGAGCACCTCTCCGACCGTACATTGGCGGATGCTGCGAAAGGACACTGTGCCAACAATGTCCTCCCTCCTCTGCATGATGTCATGTTGGGGCAAGTGATGGCCACCTTCTGCCATCTTGACAACCTCCTCTACCATTTCTTCCAGGTGGTCTCCCTCTTCCGGTAAGCTAACCTCGCCATCGACGTGGTCCTATAGAATGATGTTGCACATCTCTAGGTGGCTTAGCGTCGATTCGACTCCTACATCGAGGCAACGACCGATCGAGCCTACCAAGGTAAGACACCTCGAGCAAGGAAAGAGAACTTCTGGGCACATTTCGACTTGGTCCTTGAGTCAGAGCATCTTTAGGCAACTATTGAATGATCGCATCAACGGGTGGACGTGTTTGGGGCTACCTGCACTGATCCTAAACCCTCTAATGCTAACGAAGTTGCCTACATAGTTTTGAAGATGGAGATAGCAGGATACTTGGGCTGCTAGAAAAACTTGATATTTTTTATTTCTACTTTTGTTAAAATCTTTTGTAAGGAGTGACTTCCCATGCTGTTTGGCCATATATAAATACAAAAAAAAAATCCAGTTTGGAGTTGAAGTTACTGTTATATGTTGAACATGTTTACTTAATAACGTGTTTATCTTAATGTCTTCTATGTAAACGGTCTCGGTATAACGACATGATGGCATTACTAACCAGTGAAAAACAAGTCATACATATTTACTCCTGAGGCTAGCCGAAAAACATAATATTTTTTAGTTATAGAAGGAACCATTACAGGTGGTTTAGTGGAACAAACTGTCTGTGATATGGTCGTATATCACAAACTGTTTTGGAATAGAATCATATGTGATATAGAAGGCTATATTGGACGCCTCATCATAGACGGTTCCCCAGAATTCGTTAGTGTTGTAATTATCAAAGACGATTTTACAAGTGTGATTGTCTATGTTACTAGCGATGGTTAGAACCGTCTATGATACATAATTATCACAAACGGTTTTGAATAACAACCATCTATGATAATGCATAGACAGTTCTTAACATGCACCGTCTATGATAATTTTGTATCACAAACGGTTTGTAGTTGAAAGTGTCTGTGATATGTACTTTATTATTAAATACCCAACCCATCCCGACAGATCTGTCTGCAGTGAGCGATACATCTCGAGCGGCTCTGTTTCTCGAGCTTTGTTTCTTCCTCCTCCATCCCCATTAGATTTGGGGCGTTTGGTAAAAGCAAACCGCAGATTTGCAAGTGCGCTAGTAGATCTATTTGTTTTTGGTGATCTAAGGTTGGTATTTGCTTCTACTCATATGCATTATAATCAAGAGTGATGATAGCTAGGTTTAGATCTATATTTAGATCTAGCTTGGTAGTTTGCTCCAATTTAAGAATGGGTCTCACTACTCCAATTATATTTCAATATATTTTTGCTTGATATATATATATATATATATATATATTGCTTCATGAATAGTACATAGCTAGCTACATTAGATGGACAATTTAAGGTGAACGATATGTGTAATTGTAATAGCTAGCTAGCTATAGGAGCATTAATCTAATTTAACACTAATTTGTTACATACATAGCATAGATGGACCGAAGCTGGATGTACGTTGAGAACCGTGTGAGTGAATAGTACATTGATGGCGTGTCTACTTTTAAAAGAGCTACCGAACAGGATATGTTGAAGAAGGGGATAAAATTTATGTACTGTCCATGTATTGATTGCAATAATCTGAAGATGTTTACCAACTCAGTGCAGATCGAAGCGAACTTGATTCAAAGGGTTTCAAAAGGGGGTATACATGTTGGACCAGTCACAGTGAAGAGTAGATTATAAAGGAGGGTAGTAACATCGTAGAGGGAGACAACGATATGCCAGATATGGACTGTCTTTTAAATGAGGATAGGTCGCACGATGACAATCTGGATCAGATGCTATACAATGCAGAAGGGAACTATGGTGAGAGAGAGTTTGGTAAATTCGAGGGCTTGATGGAGGACTTAGAGAAACCTTTGTTCCCAGGTTGTAAGCTGGAATACACAAGGCGGTCATCCATGATTAAACTGCTAAAATTGAAGGCAAGTAACGGTTGATCCGACAAGAGTTTCACGGTGTTGTAAGGTCTCCTAGTGGACATCCTTCTAGAGGGAAACGTGTTGCCCAAAATCACCTACCAACCCAAGAAGGTTCTTTGTCCATTGGGAATGGAAGTAAAAAAAATACATATATGTCCAAACGATTATATCCTCTACCGTAAAGAGTATGCAAACATGAATGTATGTCCGGTGTGCAAAGCATCTTGATACAAGTGTAAGAATCACTCTGATGACGGCGAGGGCATCGAGGTGAAACAAGGATCTCCTGCTAAGGTATTGTGGTATCTACCTGTAATTCCCCATTTGAAGCATTTATTTGTGAACCAAAAGAAGGCAAGATTGCTATATTGGCACTCGAAGGAGCATAAGAAAGATGGAAAGCTAAGTCACCCTACTGATTCTTCCCAGTAGAGAAACTTTGATAGGAGCTTCGAAGACTTCAGTATAGAACAGAGGAATATAAGGTTTGAGTTGAGTATAGATGGAATGAATCCTTTCGGTAACATAAGCAGCCGACATAGCACCTGACCCGTGAATCTATATAGGTACAACCTTCCTCCTTGGTTGTGTATGATGCGAAAGTACATTTTGATGTCACTACTTATCCAAGGGCCGAAGTAACCTGTGAACGATATTGATGTGTACCTAGCACCATTGCTGGAAGATCTTGTGACACTATGGAATGAAAGGGTATAGGTATGGGATGCGTACAAACGAGAGAACTTCACTTGGTGCCATATTGTTCTGCACCATTAATGATTTTTCTGCCATTAGTAACCTATCTGGGTTCAGTACAAAAGGAGCCAAAGCCTGTCCGCACTGCTTAGATGATACTGAGAGTGTGTGGCTGAACAACTCATGCAAAACTGTGTACATACGTCACTGTAGGTTCCTTCCCAAGTATCACCCATACTGCAAGATGGAAAAACAATTCGACAGAAATAAGAACGATTCACCTCCAAGGGCTTTTAGAGGGAAAGAGGTCTATGATATTGTTAAGGATATTGATGTTGTGCTCAGAAAGGGATGAACTAATAACCCAAGGAAAAACTCATCAATCACCACAAGATAAGAGTTGACCAAATCAAATTCAAGGAAGAGAACAACTCTTCTAGAGATACACACTATTATAATACTACTAACGGGGGTGTAGCTTGGTAAGCCCAGAGCCACAACCACGATCTCAACCTCTCAACATGGGTTATCCCCCACACATAATTACCATAATATTATAATATAAATATATCAGATCATCTCATGACAAAAATCATCAATACAACTCAACGGAAGCGTAAATACAATGCAAAAACTCATTCCCAACTACTGTGCTTAGTGTGTCAAGTTTAATAATTCAACTACCATGGACCTACAGCCCGCTCTGATACCAACTGTAACACCCCAGCCTGACAAAGGCCTGGAATGCTGCTGAAATAAATAATTTAGACAAGTTAAACTAAAAATACCTTACAAAATTTCGGCAGAACCTCCTTTTTATAGTTATCTATACCGGAGGTTCCAACTAACATATATAGCATATATAAGTATTCCAACTTGCAATTCAATTAAGACAAAATCAAAACTGGCTGTTCGTTACTATAACATCCATAGCAACTAAACATGTAGGATATAGATCAAGAGCATCCAAAAACATCTATCCATTTATTACAGTTTACTCCAAGCAAAGCAATATTCATAATGTGTACTTTAAGTAATTCATTCAACTACTAATTAATTTTCTTTTGCATTCCATTGTGGGTAGATCGTGCGATAGTGCAACAAGGCTAATCCTTCTTTTCCCCCCATGCATGCTAATCTCGTAAGGGTACCTAAAACACAACAAACACAAGAGGTGAGTCCAAAGACTCAGCAAATATAATAAATGGCATAAACAACATACATGCATGTAACTTATCAACTGTATTTCACAATCCACACACCAATTACTTTACATACACATGCTATGCAATATGCTCAACATACTCTTTATCTTTCTCTTTTGCATTTTACCGGTAATGCAAAGTGCGCATCCGTCGATGCACACCCATGCCTGTGCATCTGGCACAGGGACCATTTCCCATACTCCGCAAGTATGGAGACCTAAGCCCATGCTCTACAAGCATGGGGACCTTTAGCCCGTCATAAACATGACGGGAACCTCAACGATTGCTTTGGTCATCACATGACCAAGACTTCAATAAGCCATCATGATGCATGTGTATGAAATCTCAAATTAATAGAAATATGCATCCGCAACAACATTGCATACGAATAACTTGTTCATACTACAATTGTTTATAATCATAGACTTCATAACTTTCAAACATCCATGAATAAGACGTAACTCATATCACTAGAAACCATGAACATTACCAATCGTACCACCATAACAATCATGACAACACAAATACTCATAGTATTTATCAAACAATGCCATTCAATAATATCAATTATATCCATCTTATACTTTCCTTAACCGCGAGAGAACGAGGGACGTGCAGAAGGTGCCGCCTCCGAGATCAATCCACCACCTGAATATATTTATAAGGCATGCTAAGACAATCATACTGGACCAAAAATATAAATAATAGCATAACCGAACTTGCTATAATCTCAAGCGCATTCCCAATTCCGACTCCTATAGATCGATCTGTCCCCTCTGTGGACAGCCATATTCTAAAATCCGTATCTTTTTGTACAGGAGTCCAAATGAGGTGTTCTTGGACTTAATTGAAAGTTTATCAAATTCCCCAACTAAACATAGTTGGTGGGCCTTCCTGATTCAGCCATATATTATCCCTTTTATGCTGATTAACAAAATATCGTTTTCACATCAAGTTCTCTGCACAGTACACTAAAACCACCATAACGTTTTCTACGAAAGTCCAAATCTTGCGTTCTTTATGTCTATGAAAAGGTACGAAAATTATCTACTTTTTTCGTTATATCGAGATTCTCTGATTTCTTCTTTAACTAACGGCTTAACCCAGATTTCTACAAACTGTCTGGATGCTGACAGATTAGCAGGATAGCGACACTAAACAAATCATAACGTTTGATCCGTACGTCGGAATCAGGTGAACTCAGTGGCCACCGAAATGTAAGAACATAATCTAAATAACTCTAGGAGATCAAAACTCCTAATTCGGCTTCTAAACACACTAAACTGACCGCGCAAGAATCTGGATAGAATTGAATCTATAGCAGGCAGACTTCGATCCATCCAAAACTAATCGGTTTCACTTCTACGACTAATCACACAACAACAATCGATAAACGTTACACTTGGAGCACTGCTGTAGATCACGACGAAGCCCACGAACCTTCCCTTCCCTCTCTTCTCCCCTCTCTCCTTCTCCCTTCTTTGGTCGGCAACCTCGGCGGGGGATGGAGGCAAGGGCTGCCATAGGGAGGAGACACCATGGTGGTGCTACAGTAGATATTAGGGTTTTTCATCCTCCTTTTATTAGTGGCCAGCCCCTCATGGGCCTCTTGGGCTAAGGCCCGAGGCCCAAGTTGTCCCAATTATGCTGAAAACCCCTCTCTAACTGCTGATTAAACTATTCTCTATTTGATCCCCCTCCTAATTCGAATGTTCTCTTCCGAATTAATTTGGAGTATTACAACATCGATGAGCACAAAGACATGGTACACCAACAGAATCCAGGCCGGTCGAAGGTTTGGATCACCAGAGAACACAACTGTCGGTTCAACGAATGGTTAAAGGTGCGATTCACTATGAGGTCATCAAGTGATGATATGCTACGATGTTTGGCAAAAGGGTCAAAATTTACAATTGTGACATGGCAAGGATACGACATAAATTGGTACACATTTTATACGATAGCTCGGGATAGGAAGAGCACAGTCTAGAACAGCGGTGTTCGCATAGATGCGTTTCACGAGTAGTTCAATTCTGTTGGGCCAAACATAATGAAATGTGGGTTGAGATCCTACTATGGGTTCATAGAGAAGATTTGGGAGCTCGACTATATACTTTTCAAGATCTCCCTATGTTGGTGCCATTGGGTCAAACTTCCACAGGGTGTAAAGGTCGATAAGTACGGTATCACTATTGTGGACCACGAACATGTCGGATACAAGGACGAACCATTCGTACTCGCTAAGAAAGTTATTCAAGTTTTTTATGTAATGGACCTAGCAAATAAGAACCTCCACGTAGTTCTTCATGGAAAAGAAGGATTGTTAGAGTTGAGAATATTGTGGATGAAGAAGAGTACAATCAATTTAATGAGTTGCCTCCTTTCGGAGACGGCATTAGGCTTGAGGAAGAACCCAATGAGTAAGCTAGCTATACTTATCACGGACGGTTCTAGAATAGAACCGTATGTGATATAGAATATCACAGATAATTCTTTAAGAGAACCGTCTGTGATATCCCATTATTAGTAGGGCCCCGCTAGGGTTTGCGCCCTTACTCCTCACTCACCCATCCTCCTTCCCAATGCCCTTACTCCTCTGTCCGACTCTTCGTCGCCCTCTGCTATCTCATCTCCCTTCACGCCCGGATCTCCACCACCACAAAGTCCCCTCCGCTCTGGTTCTTCACTGCTATGGCGCCACCGCACCCTCCTCCTCTACTGCTCTTGTTCTCCATCATCACCACCCGTCGCTCGATCTCCTCGGTAAGCCCTCGCCTAGCCTTGATTCGTTTCACATTCTTTTCCCTAATATGTGATGTGAGCGACCGAATCTTTCTGCGAGACCTCGTCCATTTCTTTTCATGCATGTGTGCATCCATTGTTGGATCATTGGTAGATTTGGTGATATGTTATAGAAATAACCATTGAAAGACTCCTTTTGCTATTTCCTATAACCCTTCCAATATGTTATAGAAATTTCAATTCATTTGATGATAGAAATCACATGATACACATCCTTCCTTTTGTATTAACTGGAGTGTAAAAGGAACACTTAAAATTGTGTAAGATATAGAACTGAGTTGGCTGTAGTGTAATGGAATGACTCCTTTTCTAGTTTCCAATAACCATGTTGGTATTCTTAGAAAGGTAGGTAGTTTGACCACACCATTGACATATACTGGTCTTTGATTGATGCATTATGGAATTTCACTTCAGGTATCCTAACTTTGGTAGCTGGTGAACTTCTCTGCAGTTCATATTCTTGTGCTTATAGACTTTTCTATTGATCTTCCTGTAACTATTTCTGTTTTATGCATCATCACCTGTCTCTCTTAATCCACACTTCTCCCCTATAGTCATAGTGTCTAGAAACTTGCAACCTCTGGAACTTTTACACTATTG
This sequence comes from Ampelocalamus luodianensis, assembly GCA_036346255.1. Classification (NCBI taxonomy): domain Eukaryota; kingdom Viridiplantae; phylum Streptophyta; class Magnoliopsida; order Poales; family Poaceae; genus Ampelocalamus; species Ampelocalamus luodianensis. The sequence goes on from JAYEVH010000393.1 coordinate 151,609, forward strand.
ATTCACATGCTATTACCACTGTGTATACTTTTAGGCTGCTACTTTGAAATTAGCTTTAGGTGAAGTTCTATGATTTCCACCTTTCATTTTTCATCTTCCCTTGCCGCCATTCATTCTCATTTTCCATTGCCATATCATTAGCAGATTATGTAGTACTAGTTTATGCAATGTTATATATATTAGCAAACTTCAATTAATCAACCTTCTACATTCCCAAAAAAATCTGAGGTGTTCTATTAAATAACTTTCCATCTCTTCCCCCATCCTTTTCGAACTCTATTTCTCATGAGAATTGAATTGCACGGCTTGTTGCGTACGCATGACCTTAAGGTTCAAAACAAGAGTGAACATAATCTTTGATCAATTTCTTTATATGAGCTAACATTTTTTTCTTGTGGATTTTGCACATTTGAGTGCAGCTTGATTTTGTGGAGATTATGTACTTCTTTTTTATTGTAAGTAAAATAATTCTTCATCTTTTCCTGTAAAAACTGCACTCGAATGTTCCTGTCTCATCAAAGATAATGCAAACTGTGTTGAGCCTTAATGTCATGAGCAGCCCTTGCAATCTTATTCTCATGATAGAGAAAGAGAGTTCAAAATGGATGGAGGAAGAGATGGGAATTTATTTAATAGCACAATTGAGATTTTTTCGGGATTGTGGAAGGTTGATTAAGTGAAATAGGTTGGGATATGGAACATTGGAAAGGTCCCAAATGACCAACGAGAATAGCACAGTCTTTGCCGTCATCATCGACGTCGCCGAATGCATCTAGTGCTCCAATGCCCCGAATGACCATCATAGAGGTCACTCCCGTTGGGGTCCCTCAGCATCCCAAGAAAGCAGCAGTAGTATTCCGGACCACCTGAGGATAGTTTCAAGGGAACGACCCCCATCATCACACCAAGATGGAAGTCTCTAACAAGGGAAGAGAAAGAGCAGTTGTGGGATGAAATTTCAAGGTTGTTCGAGATCCCAGCAGAAGTCCAGGGACTCATGCGATGGTAGGCATTCCTCATGATGGGAAAAGCGTGGAAGACCTTCAAGAGCACACTTATCACGGAGTACATGAACAAGGATCAGACTCCCTTTAGGAAGTATCCTTTCATGTCGTCGGATACATGGGACGCCTTTGTGCAGATGAAAACGACGACCGAATTTCAGGAGCAAAATGCGGTGCACAAGGCTATCTAGACACAAAACACTCAACCCCATAGACTTAGCACAGCTGGCTATGCGGGTAAAATCTCGCAATGGATGAGGAAGGATGAGGAGGCAATCCGATCGGAGGCCTCCCCACCATTTGCTAGGATCATAGACAAGTGTGCCCAAAACTAGTTAAGAGCGAGGTCATCAACGATGTCTTCGGGCGCCATCTCTTTCATAAACCCGACAGACAAGGAAGTGTCCAAACGTCTGGTAAGATCGGACTACCTAGTTGTTAATATGTCTTTTACAGCAAACATTGATTACGGAATTTTCCCAAGGCTCCTTCGACATAGTCAGGGAAAGGGATGTACTATCTACAACCCTGGAAAACAAGGAGCACCTGGGTCGCACGCAAGGCCTTGGGGTATACGTACCTTGGAGGCAGGGATTCCCACACGACTCCAAAGCGTATAGGAGTAGGAAGAGATCCAAGGCCGAGCGCGAGGATAGCAACATTGGAGGACAAACTGAATCAAGTCCAAAACCAGTCGCAAGTCGCCCCCGTTATTTTGGGAGACAGTCCCCCTCAACGTCGGAGTAGCTGTGTGTCCATGCCACTTTCTGGACATACCGACATCCAATTACCTATCGACGACATCCAAGTAATGTACATCTCTGGAATGCTACATAGATAGACCTATTGGACACCTTAACTAATCGTGTATTGTTATGTAGGAGCCCACATATTGCAACCTCAGAGTCAGGCTTGTCGGCTCCATTCCCATTGAGGCTGGGCGAGGGATGGCGTATCCATGCCCACTAGGGACGCTAGTGCACGGTGCCTAGCTAGGGACCGGTTTTGTGAAAGTCCAGGTGAACATGGTACATGATGTTTTAAGGGCCGTCCCACTGGAGAAACCCCCAAATGACTAGATCATGACACTAGAGGATGTCGTCCACACATTCGTCTAGTGGCCCAAGAGGAACATCGCCCTAGACCCTTCCATGCCGGCCCAACATGAACGGCTGGCCTCTCCACATGACCATCTATAGCTTACGGCCTCCCCGCCATCCCTTCGATGTCCCCACGTGCCCATTCGTCTCCCGTGAAGACCACACCGAGCATAAACGAACAATGTTCCCATTCGTCTCCCGTGAATAACACATACCAGTGTGTCAGCAAGACCAAATCAAAGAAAATCAAGGTGCCTCAAAAGCACTGGACATTCTCGCTAGGAAAGCTGTTGGTCCTGGATACGCTACTAGTAAGCCTTGGAATGGGTGCTGCTGGTGTAATACTTTGATTTATTCTATAAAAGAAAGCGTTTAAAAGAGAAATTAGGAATAAGAAAAAGGAGATTTCTGCAATTTTTGGCAACCTGGGCCTTGGGCCTTGGCCCAGGAGGCCCATGAGGGGCGGTTGGCCACCAATAAAAGTAGGGGGAAAACCCTAGCTGCTACAGTACCATCGCCCCAGTTACTATAGCATGACACTGTAGCGATTCCCCCTACTGCTATGCCAAGAGGAGAAAGGGAGGAGGGGGAGGAAGAAGAAGAAAGGAAAAGAGAGAGAGAGGAGAAGAAGAGGAGAGGAGCACCTCACGGGGAAATTCAGCGGGCACATTGTCTTCAAGGGTAATGAACGACTCCTCGCTGTTTGAATCATATGAGATGCGAAATTGGTTATGATTTAGGGTTCGACCTCCCGCTACGATTAGATCAGATTCTATCCAATTACTTGTGCATCTGCTTTCATGTATTTAGAGACAGAATTGGAGGATTTCGCCTCCTAGAGAATTTAGGTCTCATTCTCATCTTTCAATAGGTTCAAAGATAACCCAAATTGGAGTTGTGGTTTAAAAGTTACGTTGATTTTACTGTTGCTATCTAGAAAGTCTGACGAACTTGGGCAGTCGTCTTGTTCATTAATTTAGATTTTGTTAAAGCCGATTCAGGATGTTTCCCAAAATGATTTTTGTAGGTAATTCTATTAGCTTTCAGGATTGATAAACAACACCCTTTTTGGATCTGTATAACAAAAGTTATTTACGTTTCAATTTATTGTAACTTTTGATCCGCCATGAGCACAGAATGCTACTAAACAAACTCTAATAACTCTAAAGAAGACAATTCTAATAAAATTTAGTGAGAACCTCCTTGTAAAGTTAATTACATGAAGGTTCCAACACAGAATAATCAAATATTAATTAAACTTTCATTCTAAATCATCAAAGAATAATCGAAACATGCTAAGAATCCATCATAACTAGAGAGGTATATCATTCCACTACTCTTCATTATTACATTTAATCCATAGCATAAAACAAATCATAATACTCAAGATCAATAACTCTCTGAAGATCAATCATCCTTATTTAGTTCATGTGGTATGTGTGTGACTAGCACCTATTTTCCCCATGCATGTCATTCTTGTCTCGGGTACCTAAACAACAATAAAAGCAAGAGTGAGTCCATAGACTCAGCAAGTACATTAAGAAATCATGGCAATAACACACATATAAAGGAATTATCATTAAAAAACATCTAGTATACAAATGCAATGCTCAAGGACTTTTATCTTTAACTTTACGTGTACATTACTGTAATGTCTGAGTATCGACCGCCGCGCATACCCATGCTGTCTGTGCGCCGCACGAGGACCAATTGCCCGTTACTCGCAAGTGCGGGGACCTCGAGCCCACACTCCACGAGTGAGGATCTCGGGCCCGTCACATTCATGACGGGGATCTCCAAGGAAACATACTTGGACACTCGTGACCAAGCCTCAACATGATATCTCTATGCAAATGCTTATCATGTAATCATCATCAAATTACCAAAGTACAACATCACTTAATCATAGTAAAGCATAAGCATCATTTGAGCAATAACCATACTTAAGCATTCATTAAGTATACCATCTTGCAACACATCCATACAGCAAATAACACACAATTTAGACAATCATTCAAACAACAATGCACTTGCCTCAACCGTGCGAAGGTGGATGTCGGGAATGAGTACTGCTCCGGAGCCAAACCCACACTGGACAACAATTGAGACAGGCTAAGGCTACCATAAGGGCCTAATAACAAAATCATAAACACAACATGAGTACATTGTCCACTAAACGCAACCCCAACGTTAAAGCTAGCTGTCAGATTTCCTTTCAGAGAACAGCCCCTTCGAAAAATCATAACTAAATGTACAGAAATCCAAATGGAGTGATCTTGGACATTCTGAAAAGGTTATTGAATTCCCCTTCTAAACCTAGTTGGTGAGGTTCTCTGATTCGGCCATTTCCTAGTCCTACCAATCTAAACAACAGAATATCAATTTTCACGTCGGGTCTCTGGACAGCAACATTGAAACTATCATAACTTTCTCTACGTTCGTCCGAATTTCATGATCTTTAGTTTTCCTGAAAGCTAGAAGGATTATCTACAACTTTCGTTATACTGGGGTTCTCAGATTTCCACTTTATCCATCACTTTTAATTGGTTTTCTACAATCTGCCTAAATACTGACAGAGCAGTGGAACAGCAGACTTAGAAAAATCATAACTCTCTAACCGTTAATCGGATTTGAGTGAACTTGGCGGCCACTGAAAGCTAAGACAATAACCTACAACTCTCTAGGAGACCAAAACTCCAGATTCATCCTCTAACCACACGAAATTTACCCCGCAAGCTACTGGACGAAAATTGCATTACAGCAGGCCGACTACCATCTAAACAAAGACTAACCAAAATCTCTCCCAAGACTAACTATCCTTCAAGAACAGCGTGTTACCCTTGACGACGCTGCGAAGCGAACCCGGATGGCGATCCTTCCTCTTCCTCTTCTCCCTTCTCTTCTCCCTCCTTTCTTCCCTCCTTTCTTCCTCTATGGCGGCTGCAAGGAGGGCTTCTTCTCCTCAAGGCCGGCAGCAATGGAGGGAGGTTGGGGCGCAAGGGGAGGAACCAGGAGGTGGTGCGCAAGGAGGTGGTGCGCAAGGGAAGGAGAGGAGATGGGGGGCGGCCAAAGGGAGTGGGGGTGTGGGAGATGGAGGCTGCGGCTAGGGTTGGGGAGGTGGAGTGCTGCCCCACCTTGGCCGCCACCCCTAGGCCACATGGGCGGCCCAAGCCAGTTGTGCTACAACAGCGGTCAACCCCTCTTTAACAATTAAATTAAGAAATCTTCTGTTGGTCCTCCCAAAAATCCATTGAAATCCTTCTGAAAGTTTAACCTCTCCGATTTCTTGTTCGACACAAATTGAGGGTATTACAGTCTTCCCCAGCAGCGATTCGACCCGAATCTAACGCCTAAACCTCAAAGGGAAACGAAACTAGTAACTTAACAACAAAGGGTATGTACCTTAAGAGAATAAGTCTGGATATAGCTCGCGCATATGAGACTCCGGTTCCCAAGTGGCCTCCTCTCGGTCACTGCGACCAAAGCACTTTGACATACTTGAGTTTTGTTCCTCAATTCTTTCTCTGATCTTTCGAGTGACTGGTTTGGACTCAAAGGACAGGTCTGCTCAATTGTTAGGGGTTCTAATGCAATATGATGTTCGGGTCCCTCAAGTATTTCCTCAACATGGACACATGAAAACATTGTGCACCCACGCATAGACTCGCGAGTCTAAGCGATAAGCCAACTTCCGATTCGAGCCAAGATCGTGAATGGTCCTATGTACCTTGGGCTAAGCTTCCCTCAGTGCAGAACCTCACCACACCTTTAGTGGGGACACTTTCAAAGCACTGATCCCCACTTCAAATTCCAAGTCTCTTCTTCTCACGTGCATAACTTTTTATGCGCTCTGAGTGTTAATAGGTTCTGTCTCACGAGCCACTCGCTCTGATCTTTTGTACCCAATCCGGACCCAAAGCGCCTTCTCACCCCGGCTTCCCAGCAAAGTGGTGACCTGCACTACGCCCATACAAAACCTCGAGCGGAGCAGCTTTTATGCTTGAATGATAGCTGTTATTATAAGCAAATTCTGCTAAAGGCAATTGATCCTCCAGCTACCCTTCCAAGACAAAACACAAGTCCGCAACATGTCCTCGAGTGCGGATAGTGCGTTCCGTCTGCCCGATGCATGCTGTGGATGGAATCTTGTACTCGAGCCAATTTGTGTGCCCAAGGCACTCTGTAAACTTTCCCAAAACTTGGAGACAAACTTGGCATCTCAGCCGGAAATGATGGTCTTTGGCACCCCATGTAATCTCACAATCTCCGCACATAGATGGGAGCTAAATCACTTCTTTGAGTTAGTAGAGCGAATTGGTATAAAGTGTGCGATTCTTGAGACGATCCACTACCACCCACACTGCATCCTTACCCCTTGGTGACCGGGGTAATGCAACTACAAAATCCATAGAAATATCGTCCCACGGCCATTGCGGAATCTCTAAAGGTTGCAACAACCCTGCAGGACGTTTATGTTCCGCCTTCACCTGTTGACAAACACCACATGAGGCCACATAATTAGCTATGTCCACTTTCATCCTTTTCCACCAGAAATCCTGCTTTAGATCACGATACATCTTCGTTTCACCGGATGAGCGATTATGCGAGTGCGATGTGCCTCTTTGAATGTCATCCTTGACCTTCGCTGCGTAGTACACAAAGCGGCCCTTAAACCGCAACGCACCACACCCATCAAACTGAAATCTCCGTCCTTGCCCAAATCCAACGCCGCCAACCCTTTGCAATAATTGATCTTCCTGTTGTGCCTCTCGCACCCGCTCTGGAATGGCCGACTCCAAGATCAGCCGTGTTTCAACACGTGCAGTCCCCGCATAGCAAAATGATATACCCATACGGTCAAAGTCAGCAATGAGATAATCCAATGTAGCGGGCGTTGCCTTGCGACTAAGAGCATCAGCCACCACATTTGCCTTTCGGGATGGTATTGAATAGATAGATCATAATCCTTAATTAGCTCCACCACTGCGCGCCTTAAATTCAGATCTTTACGGTGAAAATATACTTAAGACTCTTGTGATGCTGTAAAAACATCACAACCCTCACCATACGAGATAATGCCTCCAAAGTTTGGGGCAAACACTCATTTGCCAACTCTAAATCATGAGTTGGGTAATTGCATTCATGCTTCTTGGTGCCTTGGCGCATAAGCTATCACCTTCCCTTCTGCATAAGGACACAACCCAACCCAATCAGAGGCGCATCAGTACATGTAAATCGCTTCCCAAGCTCGGGAAGTGTAAGGCGAGGCGGTCACGACTTTTCCTTAAGGGTTTGGAAACTCGCTCACGTCATCATCCCACTGAACTTCACATCCTTCGTGAGTGCGGATAAGGGTTTAGCAATAATGGAGAAATCACTGCACAAAGCGCCGATAGTATCCCGCCATGCAGAAAGCTTCTCACTTCTTTGACATTGGTTGGCGTCTTCCATTCTACCTGTAGAAATCTTACTTGGATCAGCTGTGATTCCCTTTTCATTGATGACATGCCCCAAAAATCCCACTTGACGCCCAAAACTCGCACTTTTCGGTTTGGCATAAAACTTATGCTCCTTAGTGTTTCAACACAAGCCTCAGTGTCGCTCATGTTCACCAGTCTTTGAATATATCAAGATATCATCTATAAAGACTACCACAAAATCATCCAGTATTCATGCAACATCCTGTTCATAGTCTCCATGAAAGCGGCGGGCGTTCGTTAGTCCAAAAGACATAACTTTAAATTCAAAATGCCCATACCTTGTAGAGAATGCCGTCTTCTCAATATCCTCCTTTGGACAGGATTTGATTATAACCTGATTGAAGGTCAATCTTTGAGAATACCTTGGCCCTCTCAATGATCAAATAGATCTTCTATACAAAGCAGAGGATACTTATTCTTGATGGTTAAGCGGTTAAGAGACACGGTAATCAATACACATGCGCCAACTACCATCTTTCTTCTTGGTAAATAGAACAGGGCTCCCCATGGAGACACTGCTGGGGCGTATGAGATCCTTTGCTTTTAAATCATCCAAGCTGCTTCTTTAGTTCCTCCTGGAGCGGACGGGCCAACCGTGGGGTCATAGAGGCAGTCGGGCGCTGGTACCAAATCAGTTCGAACTCTACGGGACGAGGTGGGGCATCCTGGTAGTTCTGCTGGAAAAACATCCGGGAACTCCCGAACGACCAAATTTTCTTCTGCTGCTCTGAGATGAACTCGGCTTCTCCACTAGAGACAAAGAAACCCATTCTTCGCCGCACGCCACCGGAAAAGACTAGCCATCACAAAAAGTGAGTGAGATGGGCGCTACATTGGAATACTATCTCCGCCCAGGACGGAGCTTGCGGGTTATTGTCTTCAAAAGCAGGAAATAATGACACGGTAATTATGCAACGGTCCATCCCCAAGATGACATCAAATGGCTCCATCCTCATAACCATCAGATTAGCAATGAACTCTTCTCCATCTAACGAAATCACACAACCGGGACAAAGCGTAGAGCTAGAGAGAATTCCCCGGTGAATTAACTAGAAGCGGTGAGCTATTGGCTGCAGACTCAAACTCGCCTTACTAACAAAATCTAGTGATACAAAAGAAAAGGTAGCCCCGAATCAAAGCAGAACAAGTGCCTCTCTGAATCCACCAGAGCGTACTGTCACCACATCGGGACGACTCACCGACTCTGCCGTCGGCATAGCGTGAGAGGCTAGCTTTGGGGCGGTAGGGGCTCCAACACCACTGTGCGGTGGTGCGGGAAGCTGCTGGAGGTGCTGAAGGTGCTACTCTGGAAATGGAGCCACAGGAGGCGGCCAAAAATACCACAGCGGTGGAGCTCCTCCGGGAGCGAGGAAGTAAGGCGAGGCGGTGCCCAAGTTGGAGTAGGAGTAGCCGCTAACATCCGAACCGACCCTCGAGAAGAAGGCTGGCGGCAGCGACATCGCACGAGTTCCCACTTGATAATCTTGGCGGGATTCGCCGACAAACCAATGCCTTATGGCCCTCCCGACCACAATGGCGACAAGACCGAACCAGTGCACTCAAGCTCTATGCTCACCGCCGCACTTAAAGCACTTCATGCCTTGCCACAGGACCGGACGTAACCTAGGTGCAGTGCGAGACGTTCGAGAAGTGGAAGAAGGCGTGCCCTGTGAACTTGGTCTTGAATGACCTGCGGACCTTTGAACCTCTTGGAAGTAGGCCTGCAGAAGGTCCCACCCCCTTGCCAAAACCCTCTTACGGTGCCACCGCCCCTCGGATACCATAGCGCCTTCTCCTCTGGCGGCTCCTCACCAAGCTGCATCTCGGTTCCATGCCCCCGGCTTGTTCGACCAGGAGCTGAAATCCCGCAACTCAATGCTCCCAAAACCTGCCGGAACTCTTGCACGAGCCCCGTGAAACCTCTTGGCTTTCCTCATCATTTGTAGCCACAATGGGAACAAAGCGAACAGTTGTTAAAACACGCCGTACTCATCCTTGTCATCTTCCCTGCTTGAAGTTACGCAGAGACTTCCATTCGCTCCACATATGAAGCTGGATAAAACCTCTTCTGAAGTGCTCAACAAAATGCTCCCGTAATGCTGGTCCATGAGCTGCTTGTCTGGTCATCGAACTCCTTCCCACGGATATCCTTTGCCCCTTCAATTGGAAGGCCACGAGTGAGCCCTCATTTGGATGTCATCCCGAGCTCGAAGTGCCTCTCCATGTGTCGCGACCAATTAGGCTGCGTCGGCGGCGTGCGACCGTCGAAAGTGTCCGGCCTCAAAGCGTTCCATTGATGTAATCCCATGGCATACGCCGCGGTGCCCCTGCGGGGGCCACCACGAGAGCGACAACAGCGCGGTGGCGGGCACTGGTTCTCTGTGCCGCTGAAGCAACCTCTTCCTCGACTCCGAGGCTAGCTTCTCCCACTCACGAATTCGAACCTCTGGCGGGGCGATGCACGGCCTCGCCGCTCCTGCCGGCCTCGACCACGACCTCGGCCTCCACCCCTTGCCATATCTAATCATCACGACAAAACAATCAAACAATAAGCAATTTCATCATCTAGGACCACAAGAGAAATCAAAAAATCTCAAAAACAGCATAATGCAATGCATTAACCCATTCCACCTCACATGCATAGTGTGTCAAATTTAACCTTTCATATTCCACGGACCTCTGACCCGCTCGATACCAAGCTGTAACACCCGATCCGCCATGAGCACTGGAATGCTACTAAACAAACTCTAATAACTCTAAAGAAGACAATTCTAATAAAATTTAGTGAGAACCTCCCTTGTAAAGTTAATTACATGAAGGTTCCAACACACAGAATAATCAAATATTAATTAAACTTTCATTCTACATCATCAAAGAATAATCAGAAACATGCTAAGAATCCATCATAACTAGAGAGGTATATCATTCCACTACTCTTCATTATTACATTTAATCCATAGCATAAAACAAATCATAATACTCAAAGATCAATAACTCTCTGAAGATCAATCATCCTTATTTAGTTCATGTGGTATGTGTGTGACTAGCAGCCTATTTTCCCCCATGCATGTCATTCTTGTCTCGGGTACCTAAACAACAATAAAAGCAAGAGTGAGTCCATAGACTCAGCAAGTACATTAAGAAATCATGGCAATAACACACATATAAAGGGAATTATCATTAAAAAAACATCTCGTATACAAATGCAATGCTCAAGGACTTTTATCTTTAACTACGTGTACATTACACTGTAATGCGAGTATCGACCGCCGCCGCATGCCCATGCTGTCAGGCGCTGCGCCACGAGGACCAATTGCCCGTTACTCCGCAAGTAGCGGGGACCTCGAGCCCACACTCCACGAGTGAGGATCTCGGCCCGTCACATTCATGGCGGGATCTCAAAGGAAACATACTTGGACACTACGTGACCAAGCCTCAACATGATATCTCTATGCAAATGCTTATCATGTAATCATCATCAAATTACCAAAGTACAACATCACTTAATCATAGTAAAGCATAAGCATCATTTGAGCAATAACCATACTTAAGCATTCATTAAGTATACCATCTTGCAACACATCCATACAGCAAATAACACACAATTTAGACAATCATTCAAACAACAATGCACTTGCCTCAACCGTGCGAAGGTGGATGTCGGGAATGAGGTACTGCTCCCGGAGCCAAACCCACACCTGGACAACAATTGAGACAGGCTAAGGCTACCATAAGGGCCTAATAACAAAATCATAAACACAACATGAGTACATTGTCCACTAAACGCAACCCCCAACGTTAAAGCTAGCTGTCAGATTTCCTTTCCAGAGAACAGCCCCCTTCGAAAAATCATAACTAAATGTACAGAAATCCAAATGGAGTGATCTTGGACATTCTGAAAAGGTTATTGAATTCCCCTTCTAAACCTAGTTGGTGAGGTTCTCTGATTCGGCCATTTCCTAGTCCTACCAATCTAAACAACAGAATATCAATTTTCACGTCGGGTCTCTGGACAGCAACATTGAAACTATCATAACTTTCTCTACGTTCGTCCGAATTTCATGATCTTTAGTTTTCCTGAAAGCTAGAAGGATTATCTACAACTTTCGTTATACTGGGGTTCTCAGATTTCCACTTTATCCATCACTTTTAATTGGTTTTCTACAATCTGCCTAAATACTGACAGAGCAGTGGAACAGCAGACTTAGAAAAATCATAACTCTCTAACCGTTAATCGGATTTGAGTGAACTTGGCGGCCACTGAAAGCTAAGACAATAACCTACAACTCTCTAGGAGACCAAAACTCCAGATTCATCCTCTAACCACACGAAATTTACCCCGCAAGCTACTGGACGAAAATTGCATTACAGCAGGCCGACTACCATCTAAACAAAGACTAACCAAAATCTCTCCCAAGACTAACTATCCTTCAAGAACAGCGTGTTACCCTTGACGACGCTGCGAGCGAACCCGGATGGCGATCCTTCCTCTTCCTCTTCTCCCTTCTCTTCTCCCTCCTTTCTTCCCTCCTTTCTTCCTCTATGGCCGGTGCAGGAGGCTTCTTCTCCTCAAGGCGGCAGCAATGGAGGAGGTTGGGGCGCAAGGGGAGGAACCAGAGGTGGTGCGCAAGGGAGGTGGTGCGCAAGGGGAAGGAGAGGAGATGGGGGGCGGCCAAAGGGGAGTGGGGTGTGGGAGATGGAGGGGCTGCGGCTAGGGTTGGGGAGGTGGGAAGTGCTGCCCCCACCTTGGCCGCCACCCCTAGGCCACATGGGCGGCCCAAGCCAGGTTGTGCTACAACAGCGGTCAACCCCCTCTTTAACAATTAAATTAAGAAATCTCCTGTTGGTCCCTCCCAAAAATCCATTGAAATCCTTCCTGAAAGTTTAACCTCTCCCGATTTCTTGTTCGACACAAATTCAGGGTATTACATTTACTGTCTAGAACGTATGTCAGATTCTAACGGTAGTATTGAGCTGTGGGCTAAAATTTGTTAAAGGCATAATATGATGGTCGACCCAACTAGACTTTTGAAGGTTATGCTCTTATCTTTCCAGATTGATAAAAATCATGAATTTTGATTCATCCATTCGAAAGTTATGAATTTTCTTATACTGCTGTATAGTCTATCTGTCAGGTTATAGTTCTAGATGTTCATCTAATTTTTAGACTTAGAGCTTTGCCGAATTGGAGGTTCTCGCCAACTAGGTTATTGTAGAGGATTTCACTACTTTTCTAGAGAATCTGAGTTTTCTCTTTGATGAGTTTCAGAGCAGAAGTTATGTAACTTTTAATACTGTTGTCAGTGTAGTTCCTGTTAGAATTTGTCTAGCTTGAGTAGAACAAGTAGATAAACCTTAGGTTTGGGAAGATGAGATAGAAGCGTTGTGAGTAACGTCTTGATATCACGTTGTTCTTATTTGAGGAATTTAATGGTATAGGAGGAGAGGCTTCGGGATTAGTGGCATCATCCTTGCCTCCTAACGCGTCGCAACGTGAAAGGCAAGTACAATTGAATTATCTTGATTGCTATTTGTTCCACTTGATTGATGAGTGTGCAATGGATAATTCCGGTATTACTTGTTTCCCTTCTAATTGATATACTATGATTCTTCGATAATACGTTTACGTTCAACATATTCATTCATCCATTCATTCATGTTTCACCCACGGGAGTGGGTAATGAAGCCCCATCATTCCAACATGGGTAAGTATATTGTGAAATGTATTGACTGATATCTGTTTGTAATGCTTGATGCTCATGCTATGATTAAGTTCTATGGATTCTGAGTAATTCCAATAATTCTTGTTTCTTTTCATGGATGTTAATCCATGCTTCATAGGATTATGTCTTTCATATCCATGAATTCATTCATTCATTCATTCGTTCATGTTTCACCCACAAGAGTGGAAAGTAAAGACCCATCATTCTAATATGGGCACGTAAGACCCACCATTCTAATGTGGGCAAATTGGATCCCTGTTATGAAATATTCTTCATACGGACCTTAGATCCCCGTATTTTGGATAATGTAGGCCTGAATGAACACCGACGGATGTTCACTGGCTATACCGGTATAAGCAAAAGTGAAGAGCATGCATACCATTCTTGCATAAGTATTCTACCCTTCTGTTTCATATTCAGACATTATGAATGATATGTTCTTAATTCAGTATTCTTTGCATATTATTCTGCTGTACTTGTTGAGTTGTGGACTCATTCTTGCCATTGTTTGTGTGTTTTAGGTAAACACTAACGATGGCATGCTTGGGAGGGATTAGTCACGGATCACTTCACTCACTTCGCATTTCACTAATAATTAAGAGACTTGTTATCATCTTTCATTTGATAATATTGGATGGTAATAATGGAGTTCTGATGGTTTGTGTTAGAGAATGGTTTTAACTGGAAGTTCAGGGGGTTTTAAACATTTGAGAGAACTGGGCTGTGGGCTGAAAGCCCACAACACCTTGGCCCATTAGTGGAGGAGGGGGCAGCCAAACCTAGAAAGTACTGTAGCTCACAGGTACTGTAGCGCCGACGCGTCTTGTAGCAATGGGAAGAGTAGCAATCCCCTTCCTGCTTTGCCATGCCAAGAGGAGAAAAGAAGGAGAGAAAGGAAGAAGAAGAAAGGAAGAGGAAGGGAGAAGGAAAGAGGAAGGAAAGAAGGAGCTTAGCTGGGTCTCGCGTTCGTCATCTCGTTCTCAAGGGTAACCCATGATCTCGTTCGATTAGTCGTGTAGTTTTGCGTTTTGGCAATGTCGGTATTATATCGGTTTCTGGCAATCTGTATTGCTCGGCTGTTTTGAGGATGTTAAGTGCAAAATTTGATCTGTCCATCTCCTAGATATTTGTAGGTCACGTCTTTAGCTTTCAATAGAGTCTTAGATCACGTCGTTTGGATGAGCGGTTCAAAAGTTATGAATTTCGTAGCGCCGCTGTTCTGCAAATTTGTCGGTATTCTGACAGGTTTTAGTAATCTGACTGGAGCGATCAGTTAAATGAACAATTAGAGAATCTCAGTATAACAAAAGTTGTAGAGAACTGTCGTAGCTTTCAGGGAAGGTAAAGAACACAAAGTTTGGACAAACGAGCTAAAAGTTATGATAGTTTTAGTGTACTGTCCAGAGAACCCGACGTGAAAACGATGTTCTGTTAATTGGCATTTTAGGGGTATTAGATGGCCGAATCAGGAAGGGCCACCAACTAGGTTTAGTTGGGAATTTGATAACCTTTCCACGAAGTTCAAGAACACCTCATTTGGACTCCTATACTAAAAGATACGAATTTTTGAACATGACTGTTTACAGAGGGTTAGTTCAGCATTTAGAAAATTGGAGTCGGGATCGCGTTACAAGCTATTGCTAGTTAGTGCTTGCTTGTATGGGTTGTTTGGTCCATTAATGTTGTCTTAGTAAACTTTTAAATGAATTTTAGGTGGGGGAGTGGTCCCGAAGGCAGCACCCTCTTCGCATCCTCCGTTCTTACGCGGTTAAGGCAAGTACTTGTTTGCTAGTATTGTGAATTATTGTGATGTCTATGGATGCTAGGATGTTATAGATGTTGTTAACCATGATTATTAATGTTGTGAAAATGCGTATGATGCATGGTTGCTTGAGTTTTGCATGTCTATGAACATGTATGATAGAAGTATGAATAAGTTAAATTCATAAATGATGTTGCCGAGGAGGTATGATTATGATGATTCAAGACTTGTGCGTATGCATCATGTTGATAAAATAAAGACTTGGTCATGTGGTGACCAAGCATTTATTGAATCCCGTCATGTATATGGCGGGCTTGAAATCCCCACACTTGTGGAGTGTGGGCTTGAGTCCCCTTTACTTGCGGAGTATTGGGCAATTGGTCCTGTGCTTGCGAGCACGGGCATGGTATCTTGGCGGCGGTCGCATATCTCGCATTACGGTGAAATGCGATAAAGAGTGAAAGAGAAGAGTTGCATTGCATATTCGCATACATCCCTCATGAGATATGTTTTCGAGTAAAGCTTTGGAATGGAATGTTGATGCTTTAAATATGAGTTTAATGTTTCATTTTGATATTTCTTTGAGTCTTTGGGCTCACCGTTGCTTTTGTTGTGATTTTAGGTACCATTTGCAAGGACGACATGCATGGGAGGGAGTAGACTTGAATTGGACACACACACTGCCATCCACCTTTTAAGTTGATAAATTTTTAGTTCATACCTTAATAAAGAGCAAAGCGCTTAAAATTGATTATGATTATGCTTCGTGAATTGGATTAAGTGTAATAATGATGAGTAGTGTCTTTTGGATACCTTTGAATATGCTAGTTGCATACATGTTTTGAATGCCTATTGATGATTACGAATCTTTGGATTATTTATATATGTTTTATTCAAATGTTGGGACCTCACAGTAGTTACCAATCTGAGGAGGCTCTGCCAAAAATTTGGTAGAATGTTTTGGCTTAGAATTGTTTAATGTTAGTTTGGTAGCATTCTAGGCTCATGTTGGTGAGGTGTTACTGATTGGTATCGAGAGCGGTTTGTAGGTCCGTGGTGAATAGATTAACAACTTAGGTAACTTAATTTGCTAAAAATTTTGTAATGATTAGTGAACAAAAAAACTTGACACACTAGTGCAGATAGGATGGAAGGGTCAAGCATTGCATTTACGTTTCTGTTATGTCGCATTGATCATTCTTTGTTATGAACCGATTACGAATGCTTATGATATGATTATTATGATAGCTCTGTAACTATAGTGGTTGTTGAGAGGTTGAGGTCGTGGTTGTGGCCTTGGGCTTTACCAGGTTACACCACCGTTCGTGAGTATGAGAATAGCGAAATGACTACCTCAGTACCCTACAGTACATGGTGAATACCTTTAGAAAAGTTGTTCAAAGTTGTTCTCTTCTTGAGCTTGATTTAGACCAGTGCAGGTATAGATGCGGATGGTGAAATTTGTTGGGATTTCACTTGGTCTCTGTTGTGTCTTGGGAGTTCGCCCTTCTTATTGGAAAATATGATTCATTTATTAGCTTGGTGTTCGAGATCTTTGAAAGTTTACATTGCAAGTTCTTTATTATGTGAAAGCGTTGGCTTTATGTATTTATTTTGGATTATTTGAGTTTTGAAGTCAATGCCTCTTTTCCTAAAGGGAGTTAAAATCCTTTTGTGAGATTCTAATATGTTTAAGCGAGAGGTTTTAAACATAGGAGTTCATTGATAAGGTTTGAGTTCTCAAGTCGGATCTGCGGCGTGGTGCATGATTGATCGTAGCCTAGATCTTTGGAATTGGAGTTGATTAATGTGATGTTGTCATAGGGTATTTACCATTTGGGTAGTGACAAAAGTATGTCCATACCTAATTGGGGACATAAGAGTTATTAGGAAGTATGGAGCGTTGATGAAATTGGTTTGATCACTATGGGTAATAAATTTAGTAAGTTTCTCTCGGTAGATTGGATTTTTTGGACTCAACGGATTAACCTAATCCTTTGGGATGGATAAGTCCGAAGGTGTTAGATTAGTGTCATAAGTGGATAGTCATCTTGGAAGTTATCTTTCATGGATAAATATCGATCATATGTAATTGCTAGGTGCAATTATAAAGTATCAAAGTATGGTGTCGAGCATCGCTAAGAGATGAAGCGATGGGATGTAGTTGGCGATCTTTGTTTACTTGATGGTGGAGTGGTAGGATAATAGTGTGTCCTTGATGAGAAGGTTGATCATTAAAATGGTTTAGGTTGTTAAACCGGTTGAATTACTTGATCACAATGGATAACTCTAATGCAGTAGGAAGGAGAGATAAGGATGTATTTGATTGTTGTCCTAGTGGATAATAATCTGGAAAATTGCCTTTAATTGGTTGCTTGATGGTCTCATATTCGCTAGTAGGAATGCGAGATAGAGGAAGGATCATAAATTCTCCTATGATTGTATAATTCATTAAATGTCTACGATAGCGCTAAATTGGAAGTTGTGTATAAAATGAGTGTGAGCATTACTAATAGGTGAAGAGTTGAAAAGAAATATAATTTATTCATGTGTATCTCATGAGGAATGTGACTTGTGGTTGCATGCCTTTGTTAAAAGAGTTGACGATAATGATTCTTGTTAATAGTTTCTTATCCTTGATGTTAATAAGATTGTCAGTAAAGGGTTGTGACTTGTGGGAGTGGAGATGATTCTTTTAGAAAGAAGGTAATTTGACCGCCTCTGTAATATCGGTTAAATAGAAAGTTTGGAGTTTTGCATTTGTGAGCTTTTGGTAGTTCATGCTTAATGTGGTGGCTGAAATTGATGAGAAAGGCGAGGTGGGAGATTATTCTGATGGGTTCTTAAGTGATTAATGTGAATTGTTTTAGAAGTACTTCTTCTTTGGTTGGCAAGTGGTGATGTAAACAAAGGAAATTGTTTTCTCTGTTAAAGAGAAGAAAAAATGGTGTACCATAAGTATTTGAGGTTGGAGTTCAAGATTGTAACTTTGCAACTTTTTTTCGTTGCAGCTTAAGTGTTTCTTGAGTTTCAAAGCGGTGTTTTATTGTGATTTATTGTTGTCCGAATCTACCCTCTTGTGAACTTGTGCCCTCCAATGTGGTCTCGTCTTTTGTTTTTGAGATCAACGCTATTTGACTATTTCTCTTGGGTCTCGTGCTCACTTTGTGAGGAGTAGTGTTTCCTCGTGTGTTAAAATTTGTAGTCGTTTGCTCTTTCCTATTGAGAAAAGTTTAAGAAGTGGGTGCAAGGTCTTTCGAGGTGTAATGTGGCGATTGGTTGGTGGTGGTCAAGTACATGATCGCAGTGAGAATTATGGGGCCAAGCTATTGGAAGATCGGTAGAAAGTGATTTGATTTTGTCCTAAAACTCTTGAAAGGAATTGGATTTAAATGGAATGATTGTTGTTGAAATAAAACGATTAGTGTTACAATTAGTGAAACCCATAGCGAATTATAATCCAAGAACCTTCAATCATGTTGGAAAGTTGGGATTATCGAAAGTCTAGAAGCTCGATCAATGTGTTAGAGTATCGCGATTGGGTAATTTTGCAAGGTTAGGTATGTGATCTATGACGGTGTAGTTTAATGAGATGTAGGATTAGCGAAGTAATTTAATCGTAATGTCAATTGATGGAATAGTAGGTAAGGTTGAGATGTCGCGGTATGCCTGATTTTAGTGAATAACCTTCAGGAGATAGAATTCTTATAAAAGATAATTTGGTGAGAAAAATATTTTACATATGAATGATAATGTTTGAGTATGTTTAGAGTGTTGGAATTCTAGTGAGTGAATCTGAAGTTTTCTCGATCTTTTATACTGAAAAGTTGGTTGTAGGAGTCTTGGAGGTTGAATTTGGGCATTGCATTTTTATGCTAGAATATTGGTTGCCGGTGGTTATATGTGAAAGCGATTAGAATAAGAGTGGATTCCAAATAGTGGCATGATCATTGATAGTATCCTTTCGGTGTAGTAAATGAGAGTGTGTCATATGAATTTCAAATTGGTTATCCTTAATGTATTGAGGGATGTGATGGTGGGTGAAATCTATATTGAGTTGTGTTGAGAATTATTTTTGTCAAAGTCATTCATTCGGTAAAGAAGTTGGCTAGAGTGTGATATTGTGGGTTGGAAGAGTCTCCCTGCATAAGTGTGGATTTTGTGTTCGGTAGAACATAGCTTTGAGTTGCCAATTTAAGAGAAATGAGTTAATATGTTATGTAATGATTTAGGATCCTATGGTTTAAGAGAAAGTTAAATTTTTAAAAGAAAGATTGTGGGAAAGGGTGTGATCTTGGATAGTGAGATATTCTCTTAGTTCTTACTTGAACTATGTGATTATGATGGATGTCAATTATAAATTGAATTGGTTCTTGTCGGTATGTGTGATTCCCTCCGATTAAAAAAATGGTTAATCTGGTTTTTGAGTGTTTTAGCCTTTAGCTTGTGTGGCATTTATTTCTAAACTATCTACTTGGAAAGTAGAAAAGATTTCGTGGTAAATCCATTGATTTTGGATTGGGCTCTTCTAAGGAGGATGGTTTTGAGTTAGATGCATTATGACTCTTTTGTTTAAGTCCTTGGATAAGTGAGTTGGTAGGCAAGTTCTTTGTGCATCCCTTGTCAAAGGAGAAGCTACTTGCATAGGTAAAGTGTCGATCGAGAGTCGGAACAAGAGTTCCGTGTGTTTTGTGCACACGTGTACTTCAGTACCAAAAGGAAGTTTAACTAGGGGTGTGTTGGACAGGTTCCTTAGTCACGGCAAATTGTAGATTGACATATCGCTAGGACTATCTCGAAGTACTTGCGCGAAGTATGCAATGTCTTGTATATTCGGTGCTAAGAGAGCACATGAGAGGTTGGAGCTTGAGGCTTTGTTAGGTGTTGTTGAGTAAGACCTTACTTTTGAATCCGTATGATGAGTGTACTTGTCAAGGTCGAGACTAGTGTTGAGGTGAAAGACGATGGTATCCGTCAAGGTGGTGTGATCCCATAAGTCCACGAGGAAGTGACTTGGGAATTAGAGTCTTGCATGCGCGAGCAATAATTGGAATTGTTCACGTGAGGTGTGTGGTTTTGTTCGTAAATTCTAGCTGTGATTGTTCTTCGGGTAGAGCGATGGAAAGAATTCGGGGTCGAATTCTGTTAAGGGGGTAGAATGTAATACCCGTATAACCTTAGAGACTCAATTGAAAATTTGTGTTAGAGAATGGTTTTAGCTGGAAGTTCAGGGGTTTTAAGCTTGTTTGAGAGAACAGGCTGTGGGTGAAAGCCCACAACACCTTGGCCCATTAGTGGAGGAGGGGGCAGCCAAACCTAGAAAGTACTGTAGCTCACAGTGCTGTAGCGCCGACGTACTGTAGCAATGGGAAGAGTAGCAATCCCCTTCCCTGCTGCCATGCCAAGAGGAGAAAAGAAGGAGAGAAAGGAAGAAGAAGAAAGGAAGAGGAAGGGGAGAAGGAAAAGAGGAAGGAAAGAAGGAGCTTCGCTGGGTCTCTGCGTTCGTCATCTCGTTCTCCAAGGGTAACCCATGATCTCGTTCGATTAGTCGTGTAGTTTTGCGTTTTGGCAATGTCGGTATTATATCGGTTTCTGGCAGTCTGTATTGCTCGGCTGTTTTGAGGATGTTAAGTGCAAAATTTGATCTGTACATCTCCTAGATATTTGTAGGTCACGTCTTTAGCTTTCAATAGAGTCTTAGATCACGTCGTTTGGATGAGCGGTTCAAAAGTTATGAATTTCGTAGCGCCGCTGTTCTGCAAATTTGTCGGTATTCTGACAGGTTTTAGTAATCTGACTGGAGCGATCAGTTAAATGAACAATTAGAGAATCTCAGTATAACAAAAGTTGTAGAGAACTGTCGTAGCTTTCAGGGAAGGTAAAGAACACAAAGTTTGGACAAACGAGCTAAAAGTTATGATAGTTTTAGTGTACTGTCCAGAGAACCCGACGTGAAAACGATGTTCTGTTAATTGGCATTTTAGGGGTATTAGATGGCCGAATCAGGAAGGGCCACCAACTAGGTTTAGTTGGGGAATTTGATAACCTTTCAACGAAGTTCAAGAACACCTCATTTGGACTCTTATACTAAAAGATACGAATTTTTGAACATGACTGTTTACAGAGGGGTTAGTTCAGCATTTAGAAAATTGGAGTCGGGATCGCGTTACAAGCTATTGCTAGTTCGTGCTTGCTTGTATGGGTTGTTTGGTCCATTAATGTTGTCTTAGTAAACTTTTAAATGAATTTTAGGTGGGAGTGGTCCGAAGGCAGCACCCTCTTCGCATCCTCCGTTCTTACGCGGTTAAGGCAAGTACTTGTTTGCTAGTATTGTGAATTATTGTGATGTCTATGGATGCTAGGATGTTATAGATGTTGTTGACCATGATTATTAATGTTGTGAAAATGCGTATGATGCATGGTTGCTTGAGTTTTGCATGTCTATGAACATGTATGATAGAAGTATGAATAAGTTAAATTCATAAATGATGTTGCCGAGGAGGTATGATTATGATGATTCAAGACTTGTGCGTATGCATCATGTTGATAAAATAAAGACTTGGTCATGTGGTGACCAAGCATTTATTGAATCCCGTCATGTATATGGCGGGCTTGAAATCCCCACACTTGTGGAGTGTGGGCTTGAGGTCCCCTTTACTTGCGGAGTATTGGGCAATTGGTCCCTGTGCTTGCGAGCACAGGCATGGTATCTTGGCGGCGGTCGCATATCTCGCGACACGGTGAAATGCGATAAAGTGAAAGAGAAGAGTTGCATTGCATATTCGCATACATCCCTCATGAGATATGTTTTGAGTAAAGCTTTGGAATGGAATGTTGATGCTTTAAATATGAGTTTAATGTTTCATTTTGATATTTCTTTGAGTCTTTGGGCTCACCGTTGCTTTTGTTGTGATTTTAGGTACCATTTGCAAGGGCGACATGCATGGGAGGAGTAGACTTGAATTGGACACACACACTGCCATCCACCTTTTAAGTTGATAAATTTTTAGTTCATACCTTAATAAAAGAGCAAACCGCTTAAAATTGATTATGATTATGCTTCGTGAATTGGATTAAGTGTAATAATGATGAGTAGTGTCTTTTGGATACCTTTGAATATGCTAGTTGCATACATGTTTTGAATGCCTATTGATGATTCGAATCTTGGATTATTTATATATGTTTTATTCAAATGTTGGGACCTCTGGTAGTTACCAATCTGAGAGGAGGCTCTGCCAAAAATTTGGTAGAATGTTTTGGCTTAGAATTGTTTAATGTTAGTTTGGTAGCATTCCAGGCTCATGTTGGGCTGGGGTGTTACAGAGGTTATTATTCGTTATGACCTGGTTGAGCTAGTGAATGCTTAATATTCTTCGTATAGACTCTTGATAGTTTAATCTTGAATAGTTCAATATGGTTGGGTATTTACGTGTTTGTTATGTTGCTGAAATCTAATTCAATTCTTATGATCAATCTATTGTTTGTTGATCCTTACCTATGAATAGTTGATAGGTTGCTGAAATTATTTCGTATTGTTGATATTTGTTAGACCTTTAAGTAATATCTTGGCTTCCGCATAACCAGGGTGTTACAGCTGGTTTGCATGTGTGGTACATGGGAAAGACCAATAAGATGAGGACACAACGCCTACATGTTTCACCGTTAAGTACACGGCAGGGCATTTTCTCCACGAGCCCGGGTTCTTTGTGGTGGGCTTTGACAACTTGTTCGATCTCTACAACCTCGACGCTTCACTTTTAAGATGTTGGATATTGTAGGTGTATACAATTACAATCTACATTCATGTAATACCGACACATGTTCCTAGAAGCCAAATGAAGAAAAGAACCAGTTGGCTTTCTCGATCCACACTTGATCTTTGAGCAATGCATCAACGACAATGCATCCTACGTCAAGGATTACATAACAACGGCACTGCATGCTCACAGCGACAAGGAGTACATACTTCTACCCTACAACCATGTGTAAGTGCTTCACTCTTTACTATACTCATTGATTTGCACTTCATATGCAACACGAACTTAGTTTTAAGGGCTATGGTGGCATACATGTGTAGGTATCACTGGATTCTAATTGTCATTATACCAAAGTGGAACAAGTTAATATACCTTGATTCCCTAATCAAGAGCCATCATGACTTCACACTAGTACAGCAATTAAATGACACGTAAACTCATTTTATCCATAAATAACTCTATGTACCCTTCGTTTGCAATGGCCGGGGCTAACTTTTTTGAATCACGTAGGTCGTTCACCGCGTACATTGCCCAAGGAGGGAGACACGTGGAAGGGAACACCACACTGCGACATGTGACGCAATTTTTGGTACCCGCTTGTAATACCCCAAATTTTGCTTAAGTTGGAAGGACAGAATTCGGGGAGGAGATGTAATACTCCTGAGTAATATTAGAGAGAGAATAATTATATTTAGAGAGAGGGACCAATTAGAATAGTGATTCATCAGAAGTTTGGAGGAGTTTTCTGCAAATAGCAGACAACCTGGGCCTGGGCTAGAGGCCCATGGGGCCTTTTGGTGGCCGGCCATAGGGGGGCGCCACTCTCCCCCTTCCTAACCCTAGCCGCCCCCTCCTCTCCCCTCCAAGCCTCCACCCCCTTGCGCCTCCACCCCATCCACCTCCTGTCCAGCACCTCCCCTTGCTGTCCATCCCCCTCCACGGATGATTTCCCCTCCATTGATGCCGGTCGAAGGAAGGAGGAAGAAGCCCTGGTGCTGCTGGCCATGGTGGAAGAGGAGAAGAAGAAGAAGAAGAAGAGGAAGGGTCCTCGTGGATTTGATCTGCGTCTTCCTGGGCTCTACAAGGGTAACGAGATGCCTTCCCCGCTGTTTGATCCGTAGTAGATGCGAAACCGATTAGAATTGTTGGATAAAAGTTTGGCTGCAGAAGATTCGATTCTGTCCAGTACCTTGCGTGGGTAATTTCGTGTATTTAGAGGCTGAATTTTAAGATTCCATCTCCTAGAGTTATGTGGCATCTGTCGTTATCTTTCAGTAGCCATGAAGATCACTCAATTCCGAGGTCTGAGTCAAAAGTTATGGTCGATTTAGTATCTGCTGCCAGAAATCTGACGAGAATAATATGTCTGGGTATTTCCTAAAATATGAAAGGGAAATTGGTAGAATATGAAAGTTAACACAACTAGGTTATTGTAGATAATTCGATAACCTTTTCAGATTGATAAAGAACGATCAATTCGGAGTTACCTATTAAAAGTTATGGTCATCTTAGTATTGCTGTTCGAACGTGTAGGCAGGTTCTGTACTGAAAGTTCAAACAATGGTTAGCCTATTATTTTGGCCAAATTGGATTATCGTGTCAACTAGAGTATTGTAGATTAGTCAGTTAAGAATCTACAGAAATTGGGTTTACCTCTTTTCGACTTCCAGTTCATGAGTTATGTCAATTACCGTGCTGCTGTCTAGAAACGGTATATGGCAGGAAACGTTGTTTTTCAGTTTCAGCTTTGTAATCTCGTCTTGAGTCATCAGGGACGCGGTGTAGAACGCCGATTAGTAGCGCTGGGTTTATTATGTCCTTATTGAAATTATTTTACTTGTTTAGTAGGTGAGGCCTCAGGTTTAGGAGTAACACCTTTGCCGGCTAACGCGTCGCATCGTGGAAGGCAAGTACATTGCTAACCCTAATGCTTGTATGATTATGCAAGTAAATGTAGCGGTTGTGCTACGGTTTAACTCGTTATTCTTACTACTTGCAATATACATGTTTTTCATAACTTGAAGTTATATGCCATGGTTGCATGTTTTATGGATGGGGTCGTGGTAGCAAATAAATATTCATTTTTGCCATGCGTTGGAAGAGTTATTGGTAGTCATGTGGTAATTTGCTTAATGAGCCAAATGCGGAATATGAAAATAAACTCAAGGTGGACATATTGATAATTCCTCGTGGTTATATTCATGATGATCATGTTGTGGTCTATGTGGTAGAGTTCCCTTTAGATCGATTGATTTTGATCTTGGTGAATCGGGTGTGGCTTATGTGGTAATGGTCTTTTGACACAATGGTATTGTGCTTAATGAGACACATGTGGATTATGAGAAAATATTCATGATGAGTATGTTGTTGACCTTCGTGGTTAAATTCTTGTGGTTTATGATTATCATATCATTCATGACATATCATCACATTTGCATTGTGGATGTCGCCGCTTATAGCCGTGACCGTACCGGTACAACATCGTGCATTGCCGTAGCACGATGCATACCTTTACCTTGTTGGGTAAAGGTGTAGTGGAGCATAGCATACATATGCATTACATTGTGGAAAGATCATTTGCGTACTTATGCAAGATATTGTGGTGAAGTTATATTACAAACAACTGCAACTTTATAGTTGTAATGTGGAATTGGCTCATGAGAGTCAGTTGTGGTGTGAGGAAAGTGGCTATGGTCGTGGTTTGGGGTTCATCCCTTGTGGTATGGTAGTGGTTGTGATTGTGGCATGAGATTCTACTCTCTTGTGGTAATTGTTGATAGCAGTTGTGGATGCGAGAAATAGTAAAGTTATGAGGTAAAACATGTTAATACTTTATTGTCATTGGTAGTGGTAGTGGTGAATAATATGAAGCAATTGATCAAGATTCAATTGTTAATATTTTACTATCATTGGTAGTAAATATGGTTGAGGCTATAATTGTGATCATTATGGGAATTGGATATTGATGCTTAATATCTTTGTAGTTAAATTAGCTTGTAAATGGATGTGGATTCACATTATGGATGTGGACATATGGATACTTTAATGATGTTGTATTTTTGTTTGTAGTCTGAATAGCCTGTTAAACAATTTGCTTGCTGAGATTTTTTATCTCACCCTTGTTTCCCCCCCCCTAGAGGTGATTGTTGAGCATTCATGGGATGGGTAGAGGGGCACCACAATAATGCACTTGGTTCATCAACTCATGTTGTAATAAAGTCGACGAAATTCTAGCCAAATGCTTAACTATTTGTGGATGATTATGTTATTTAATAAGGATGGACTTGTGAACCATTCTTTGATTAATCTGCTAGAGGTTGTTTAATTATTGAACTTGTTACCGTTATCTTTATTCCCTTAGTTGTTTATGCTTCCGCTTAATGCTTCTTGTCTAGAGATGTTGCGAAATAATTTATCTTGAAATTATTGGCTAGGTCAGAGTGGTTTAGTAGCATTCGGGGTAATGTGGGTCTGGGGTGTTACGGTTGGTATCGAGCGAGCTTTAGGTGCGTGGTAATTAAAAATATTAAATTGACACCTTTGGTGCACGTAGGATGGGATGGGACAAGCATTGCATTCATGCTTTGACATGTTATATTGATGATTCATGCTTTGAGATAATCTTTATGTTTATGATTTGTTTATATGGATGCTTTGGTGAGGATAGTCAATGATAAGAGGTAGGGATTGCGGTTGTTGCCTTGGGCATTGCCGATTTATACCCGTTCGTAGTGCGGGATATTGATCTGATTACCTTAGGTAACTTAGTTGCGGATGTCATGGGTAAGTTTCTTAGAAAAGTGTTATCCTCCTTGAATTGATGTTGGCGATTCACGGCCTATTGCAGTTAATGATTTTCTCTCGAGTTATTTGTTTATTGCGATTGTTGGGTGCCAATAGGCCTCAATTGTTCTTGAGACCAAATATTGTTTCTTTACGATTGATGGGTTGTTTCTTTGCTCGTGGCAGTGCTTTTAGAGAGACCGGTATTTGTATCTTTCTCATTGGAAAACATGACCCTTTTATTCGTTTGATATTTTGAAGAAAAAAAAATCAAAGCTTTATGTTGGAAGTTCGTTATCTGGTGGAAGCCTTGGCTCTATGCATTTCTTCTGAGTTATTTCGACTTTTGAAGTTTGATTTCTCCCTAGAAGGGAGTGTTAAAATCCCTTTATGATGTTTTGTTGTGTTTAAGTAGTAGGTGGCAATTATGTAAATAATCGATAGATTGTGAATTATCAAGTTGAAAAGTTAGTGTGGTACATCATTAATTTCTACTAACATCCTTAGAAGTGAAGTTGATTATTATGATGTTGTCTGTTGTAGTTTCTTGAAGATTTGTGGCTAAGAATTTAGAGATACATGTGTAGAACTCATGCATTTATTAAGGAATATGAAAAACAATTGTTTTGACTATTGTAGTTGTTTAATTTTCCCAACTTGTTGGATAGATTGGATTGATCGATCTTAAGTAATTAATCTGACCATTCAGGATGGTCAAGTAAGGAGGTGTTGGAATATTGCCTTAATAAGATTAACCTTTAATATGTTCTCTCTTTACATACTTGATGAGCATGTACAATCTATTAAATTTATGTAACTTTTACCATGCTAAATTGTTGAAACATGTATCTGAGAAATGGATGAAGGTTGATGTATTGACTTGTGGAATCTTGTCTTATAAAGTGGTATTATTGATGTTTAAAGTTATTTTATTTTAATATCTTAACATAAGGTGGAGTATTGAATCATGCTCTTTATTGTCTTTGTGATTGCAAATGAGAGATAGGATCATTAATGCTATCTTGATGAAAAATTAATAATCAATTATTGTGATAATGGCTAGAGTGTAATTACTTTTTGCTAAACTAGAGTTGAGCATCGATCTGAGATAAATGTATGAAATCTAATAAGAAATTCATACTAGCGTGTTTTGTGAGGTTGTTATGTTCTAATATCATCTTGTTAAAGAGTTTGTTTTAATATGATGGCTTATGCACTAGGTTTAACTAGATTAAGTAGTTGGAATCTTATTTGGATAATAAGAACATGATGAAGTGATTTATGGTGTTCCTTTTGGAAAAAATATGAAGGAGTGAGATGATATGATGATTTTTTGCAAAGAATGTTTTATCTTGTTGTGAATACAATCCATAGCTGTAGTTGTGATTATGGTGTTGAATGTTTTAAAAGAAAGGAATTTGTTAATTCCATAATACTAATTGAATTGAAGGGTGTGAGATTTACGGTTGGAATCTTTTGGACCTTATGACTTGTGTGATAGCCGAGGTTGCCTTGAGTAAGCGACATGTTGAATGATCTTTTGGTTTTTATCCGAATCTCGTGTTGTGGTCTTCAAGCATCCTTTGTTGGAATTGGCGGGATGCTATTATAAAAGAAAAATTGTTTCTTATTGAAAGAAAAAGTTGTACTATAAGTATTTGAGGTACAGATGATCTATCTTGTGTTTTCCAACCTCAATGCTATCTATTTTTTCCTTGGTCTTTTAGCTCACGTGAATGATAGCAATTTTCGTATCTTGGAATTTATTTCTTCTTACCTCTTCTTCTAAGAACATGGTAATTGTTGTGGGTTGCGAAGACTTTTGTTGCGTGATGACAACTTAATAGTGGTAGTGTAGTGATGTTTTGTAGGAGCCTTAAATATCACAATATTTAAGATATAATGGATGATATATTATTTTCTTGGAATAATCCTTGGAAAGGGTATGTTTTAAATAGAATGTTTATCTTGGAGCCAAGCGATTTATTGATGTTAAGAAATGAGTGTTTGTTAATTGTGGTATAGTAGGGCGTTCACACGAGGTTTTCCTATCTTATATGGGAAGTTGGTTGTAAGAACTTGGAAGTGAGTTTGGGCTTCACTTTTTGTTATGCTAGAATTTTTTTGAGGCCCGGTGTCTCTGTGTTGGAATAGTGGATCGAGTAGAATCCAAATAGTGTGATGATCGGGATAGCATTCTTGAGGTGCGGTGATTGAGTATGTGTGGGTGTGATATGAATCCGAGTTGTTATCCTTAAGGACTGAAGTGCGTTAGGAATTATTTGTCAAAATAATTCATTGGTCATGGTTTTGGCTAGAGTATGATTTGCGGGGCAGTGAGAGTCTATCTACAATGGTGTAGATGATGTACTCAATTGAGCTAATTGTTGAGGCGTAGTCTTTTCCAGTTAGGAAAGAAATTGATTGTTTTAGTGCATCGAGTGATTTTCACTCTTAGCTTAGGTGGTGTGGTTTCTCCAATTGTCTACTTGGAGAGTGGAAGATGTTTTGTGGTAAATCCTTTGATTTGGACCGTGGTCCTTTGAAGGAAAACTAGTTGCTAGTGTGATGCTTGATAATCCTTTTCTCTTCTGTTATTGGGTTATATTTGTAAAATATATCGTTGTGCTTCTAGTAGAATTATGTGAGTGGAATTTGTGATCAAATTATTGAAATTGGGTATAATGTGTTATCCTGAGTATATTTAATAAGAGGAACGTGTTTTAAGAAAGAGGATGGTTTTAGAAAGTGGTCTTAATAGTTATTGCGGGAATTTTTGCCAATGGCAGGACACATTGGCGCTCAGAGTGACCAAAGAGTTATGCGGATGTTCAGCTTAGACCAACGTGAATTGTGAACTCGCCGGAACTGGCCATGAGGAAGAGGGCCATCAAGTATGTGAAGGCCCTCTGGACGAATCAGTCCGAGCGGGAGACGATGTGGAACCTTGAAGACCGGATGCATAAGAAGAGCCCGAGCTCTTCGAGGCGAAAGAGTACCCGTAGTTATGGTTTCCTTGGGATGCTCTATCCTTTGATTTTTATTTCCTTGATTGTTCTTTTGTCTCGTTCGTTGAGGAGTTAAATTCGAGGACGAATCCTTTTTAGGTGGGGAGAATGTAATACCCCAAATTTTGCTTAAGTTGGAAGGACAGAATTCGGGGAGGATATGTAATACTCCTGAGTAATATTAGAGAGAGAATAATTATATTTAGAGAGAGGACCAATTAGAATAGTGATTCATCGAAGTTTGGAGGAGTTTTACGCAAGCAGCAGACAACTGGGCTGGGCAAGAGGCCCATGGGGCCTTTGGTGGCCGGCCATGGGGCGCCACTCTCCCCTTCCTAACCCTAGCCGCCCCTCCTCTCCTCCAAGCCTCCACCCCTTGCGCCTCCACCCCATCCACCTCCTGTCCAGCACCTCCCTTGCTGTCCATCCCCTCCACGGATGATTTCCCTCCATTGATGCGGTCGAAGGAAGGAGGAAGAAGCCCTAGTCTTTGGCCATGGTGGAAGAGGAGAAGAAGAAGAAGAGGAAGGGTCCTCGTGGATTTGATCTGCGTCTTCCTGGGCTCTACAAGGGTAACGAGATGCCTTCCCCGCTGTTTGATCCGTAGTAGATGCGAAACCGATTAGATTTGTTGGATAAAAGTTTGGCTGCAGAAGATTCGATTCTGTCCAGTACCTTGCGTGGGTAATTTCGTGTATTTAGAGGCTGAATTTTAAGATTCTATCTCCTAGAGTTATGTGGTATCTGTCGTTATCTTTCAGTAGCCATGAAGATCACTCAATTCCGAGGTCTGAGTCAAAAGTTATGGTCGATTTAGTATCTGCTGCCAGAAATCTGACGAGAACAATCTGTCTGGGTATTTCCTAAAATATGAAAGGGAAATTGGTAGAATATGAAAGTTCACACAACTAGGTTATTGTAGATAATTCGAGAACCTTTTCAGATTGATAAAGAACGATCAATTCGGAGTTACCTATTAAAAGTTATGGTCATCTTAGTATTGCTGTTCGAACGTGTAGGCAGGTTCTGTACTGAAAGTTCAAACAATGGTTAGCCTATTATTTTGGCCGAATTGGATTATCGTGTCAACTAGAGTATTGTAGATTAGTCAGTTAAGAATCTACAGAAATAGGGTTTACCTCTTTTCGACTTCCAGTTCATGAGTTATGTCAATTACCGTGCTGCTGTCCAGAAACGGTATATGGCAGGAAACGTTGTTTTTCAGTTTCAGCTTTGTAATCTTGTCTTGAGTCATCAGGGAAGCGGTGTAGAACGCCGATTAGTAGCGCTGGGTTTATTATGTCCTTATTGAAATTATTTTACTTGTTTAGGAGGTGAGGCCTCAGGTTTAGGAGTAACACCTTTGCCGGCTAACGCGTCGCATCGTGGAAGGCAAGTACATTGCTAACCCTAATGCTTGTGATGGATGAATGCTTGTATGATCATGCAAGTAAATGTAGCGGTTGTCCTACGGTTTAACTCGTTATTCTTACTACTTGCAATATACATGTTTTTCATAACTTGAAGTTATATGCCATGGTTGCATGTTTTATGGATGGGGTCGTGGTAGCAAATTAATATTCATTTTTGCCATGCGTTGGAAGAGTTGTTGGTAGTCATGTGGTAATTTTCTTAATGAGCCAAATGCGGAATATGAAAATAAACTCAAGGTGGACATATTGATAATTCCTCGTGGTTATATTCATGATGATCATGTTGTGGTCTATGTGGTAGAGTTCCCTTTAGATCGATTGATTTTGATCTTGGTGAATCGGGTGTGGGTTATGTGGTAATGGTCTTATGACACAATGGTATTGTGCTTAATGAGACACATGTGGATTATGAGAAAATATTCATGATGAGTATGTTGTTGACCTTCGTGGTTAAATTCTTGTGGTTTATGATTATCATATCATTCATGACATATCATGACATTTGCATTGTGGATGTCGCCACTTATAGCCGCATGGCAAATGCGGTACAACATCATGCATTGCCGTAGCACGATGCATACCTTTACCTTGTTGGGTAAAGGTGTAGTGGAGCATAGCATACATATGCATTACATTGTGGAAAGATTATTTGCATACTTATGCAAGATATTGTGGTGATGTTGTATTACAAACAACTGCAAATTTATAGTTGTAATGTGGAATTGGCTCATGAGAGTCACTTGTGGTGTGAGGAAAGTGGCTATGGTCGTGGTTTGGGGTTCATCCCTTGTGGTATGGTAGTGGTTGTGATTGTGGCATGAGATTCTACTCTCTTGTGGTAATTGTTGATAGCAGTTGTGGATGCGAGAAATAGTAAAGTTATGAGGTAAAACATGTTAATACTTTATTTTCATTGGTAGTGGTAGTGGTGAATAATATGAAGCAGTTGATCAAGATTCAATTGTTAATATTTTACTATCATTGGTAGTAAATATGGTTGAGGCTATAATTGTGATCATTATGGGAATTGGATATTGATGCTTAATATCTTTGTAGTTAAATTAGCTTGTAAATGGATGTGGATTCACATTATGGATGTGGACATATGGATACTTTAATGATGTTGTATTTTTGTTTGTAGTCTGAATAGCCTGTTAAACAGTTTGCTTGCTGAGATTTTTTTATCTCACCCTTGTTTCCCCCCCCTACAGGTGATTGTTGAGCATTCATGGGATGGGTAGAGCGGCACCACAATAATGCACTTGGTTCACCAACTCATGTTGTAATAAAGTCGATGAAATTCTAGCCAAATGCTTAACTATTTGTGGATGATTATGTTAGTTAATAAGGATGGACTTGTGAACCATTCTTTGATTAATCTGCTAGAGGTTGTTTAATTATTGAACTTGTTACCGTTATCTTTATTCCCTTAGTTGTTTATGCTTCCGCTTAATGCTTCTTGTCTAGAGATGTTGCCGAAATAATTTATCTTGAAATTATTGGCTAGCTGTAGAGTGGTTTAGTAACATTCCAGGGTAATGTGGGTCCTGGGGTGTTACATCGCTAGTACACAATAATCCTATATCACACTTCGTAATGATGCATCTCAAGCTGAACAAACCTATATATGTAATTCTATTTTTGCAGTGGCACCAGTAGCTACAGGGCAACGTATGAGGATTCTATGCTTGCCGCCATATGCAAGAAATCATGAGTGGTAGGCCAAAGGATCTAGAGGTTTGTCAATCTCACAATAATTATTTCCTACCTATCAATTAATATATATAAGTGCTTACGACTTTACTCTTCCTAGCGATATGGCATCAACATCCGTTTAAGTACAGTCCAACTGAATGAACTCTCTGAAATTTCGAGGACAGGTTGCCACCTTCTTAATGACGGAGGTCATTGACCTAAAAGGAGAGTTTCACGCAGCCGAGACTGAATAAAATTTTTAGTGACAAACAATGTTTTCTTATTGTATCTATGTAAACATGTTATAAAAAAATTATGACAATTTATCTATAATCAATTTGTAAATTTGTTTATCTGTGATATATATGTGTATCTGTGATTGATATATGTGCATCTGTGATATATCTATGTATTTGTGTATTTGCTTGTATTTGTTATCTACATATTGTTTCCAGAGGACATGGCTAGCATTTCCTTAGGTTAGTCGAAAAATAGAAAAATTTCTATATATTGAGCGAACTATCACTACCAGGTTTTGTGGTATAAACTGTCTATGATATGTTGGCCATCACAAACGGTTCTGTGAACCAACCATCTATGATATGTAGCCCATCACAGACGGTTGGTAAACACAACCATTTGTGATGGCCGACATATCAAAGACGTTTGGTAAACACAACCGTTTGTGATGGCCGACATATCATAGATAGTTTCATGGTCGAAGCCATCGTGATAGTTGGTGTTCACAGATGGTCATTTATACGAACCATCTGTGTTGTGACTTATCACAGACAACTCAAAAATTGTCTGTGATAATCACCTATTATCACAGACGCAATAAATCGACGGTTCAGAAACCGTCTGTGTTGAGGGTTTAGAACTATCTATGATGACCCTTTGTGTGGTAGTGATATCATGTACAAACTTATTGGTCGCATCAAAAAAGACAAGTTGTACAATAGTACTTATAACTTCTGGTTTAATTTTAGGTTATCAAATGTGAGAAAAATACCTCTTTATTTATGTTATCCCGTTGCACTTCATCAATTGAGTTTGAATTTAAAATAACTATGTAGCGATATACTGCTTTGTGCACATAGTTCTTTAGAGAAAATTTTGTCTAGACTTCCATTTCAGAATTTGAAACTGAAAATGAAATTGCATTTTTAGACCTAAGTCACTCTTTAAATTTGAAACCATACTTTCAAAGCTATCTATTTGTTCAATATAAAGTTAATTTTTCAAGCATACAAATTTACATATTTTGGACACAAAATCATAAATAAAGTTCAAATATAAAAAAGTGGATTAAACAAATAGGTATTTGTTTCGCACCAGGAAAACTTGAGTTTAGCACTCCAATTCCAAATAGATGCCATTTTAGCAAGTTGGTTTTGGTTTGCAAATATTTTTTGTTTTGATTTTATTATGAAATATTTTTCATAAATGTCAATATTAATTGGTTACTGGTAGTTATGTTAGAGAGGTCATTATATAATTAATATGGCAAAATATGTCCAAAACTAACTATTTTCTTATTCCTTGTGGATGGAAGTAAGGCAAAAAGGTAAATTGGATGGGAGGGGGTAGGGATGGAAACGAGCCGAGCCGGCTCGAGCCAGGCTCGCCCAAGCTCGGGTGAATAGTGGGATCAACTCGGATCGGCTCAAAAATGAGCTAAGAGGGAGGCTCGGCTCGGAATTAAGCTCTAGCTAGCTCGCGAGGGCTTGCGGGCCAAGCAACTGACAGGCCAGAAGCTTGCTCGAGGTGGCTCGCGAGGGGTCGTGTAACACCCCAGGACCCACATTACCCTGGAATGCCACTAACCACTATACAATTGAACATAAGCGGAAGCAAAACAACTAATGGACACAATAATAACGGATGGAGATCAATAAATTAAAACAACTACTAGCAATTTAATCCAAGAGTAATCCACAAATTCATCATTAATAAATCAAAAGAACACTCGCCAATAGCTAGTCATTAGGCTAGTTTCCTCTCAACTTTATTACAGCATAAATCTATGAATTGAGTGCATTATTGTAGTGCCGCTCTACCCATCCCAGGAATGCTCAAGAATCACTGAAAGGGAAAGAAACAACAAGGGTGAGATAAAATCTCAGCAAGTAAATTGAGTAACAGGTTATTCAAATAACAAGCAAGCTACATCATAATTTATATTATTGCATGACCGCAACCACATTCCACTTTCTCATTCAATAAACCACATGGACTAACATGAGTCCTGCCACATAAGATTTCAAACATTGGCATAAGTATGCATTTCCTCCATCCACAATTTTAATGCAAATGCATGCCATGCTCCACTGCACTCTTACCCATCAAGATAAGAGTGTGCATCGTACTACGACAATGTACGATCTTTGTCACCAGTCTGATCGCGCCATAAGCGGCGACATCCACAATGCAATGTCATGATATGTTATGAATGATATGATACTCATAAACCACATAAGTGTCATCCTCATAAGGGCACCAACAAGATTAACTTTTATTACTACCACACAGCCACTATGGAAAATACATCCATGATCCACATTCGGTACATAAAGCAACCACCTCATGACCACACGCAAGATATCCGAAGTAAAACATTCAATTATTAATTGCTATTATCACCTCATTTGTAAGTCAACCAACCATGGCATAATACTTCAAAATATGAGAATCATATAGATTGCAAGTAGTAAGAACAACCAATTAAACGGTAGTAACACTGCTACAATTACTTGCCTTCCACGATGCGACGCGTTAGCCGGCCAAGGTGGTACTCCTAAACCTGAGGCTTCACCTCCTAAACAAGTAAAATAATTTCAATAAGGACATAATATACCCAGCGCTACTAATCGGTGTTCTACACCGCTTCCCTGATGACTCAAATCGAGTTTACAAAGCTGAAACTGAAAAACAACGTTTCTTGCCAAATACCGTTTCTGGACAGCAGCACGGTAATTGCCATAACTCATGAACTGGAAGTCGAAAAGAGGTAAACCCAATTTCTGTAGATTCTTAACTGACTAATCTACAATACTCTAGTTGACACGATAATCCAATTCGGCCCAAAATAAAAGGTTAACCATTGTTTGAACTTCCAGTACAGAAACTGCCTACACGTTCGAACAGCAAAAACTAAAATGACCATAACTTTTAATAGGTAACTCCGAATTGATCGTTCTTTATCAATCTGAAAAGGTTATCGAATTATTTACAATAACCTAGTTGTGTGAACTTTCAGATTCTACCAATTTCCCTTTCAAATTTTAGGAAATATCCAGATAGATTATTCTCGTCAGATTTCTGGCAGCAGATACTAAAACGATCATAACTTTTGACTCAGACCTCGGAATTGAGCGATCTTCGTGGGTACTGAAAGATAACGACAGATCCCACATAACTCTAGGAGATGGAATCTTAAAATTCAGCCTATAAATACATGAAATTACCCACGCAAGGTACTGGACAGAATCGAATCTTCTGCAGCCAAACTTTTATCCAACAATTCTAATCGATTTCGCATCTACTACGGATCAAACAGCGGGGAAAGTATCTCGTTACCCTTGTAG
Source organism: Ampelocalamus luodianensis (assembly GCA_036346255.1). NCBI lineage: Eukaryota > Viridiplantae > Streptophyta > Magnoliopsida > Poales > Poaceae > Ampelocalamus > Ampelocalamus luodianensis. Next base: position 187,941 of record JAYEVH010000393.1, read on the forward strand.
AGCCCTAGGAAGACGCTGATCAAACACCCCGAAGAACAACCCTTCTCTTCTCCTCCTTTCTCCCTTCTTCTCCCTTCTTCTCCCTTCTTTCTTGTGGCCGGCCAGCAGTAGGACCTCTCCAAGGAGCAACAATGGAGAAGGTGGAGGAGCAGCACCAAGGGCTTGGGCCGACGCCAATGGAGGGGGGGAGTTGGGGCAGCACCCTGTGGAGGAGGCTCAAGGTGGAGGGAGGGTGGCGGCTGCAAGTGGGAGGAGGGGAAAAGGGGAGGGGCGGCTAGGGTTTGGGGAGGGTGGCACCTCCCCCCCTTTGGCCGGCCACTACAAGGCCAAATGGGCCAAGGCCCAGGCCCAAGTGAGTGCGAAAAAACAGAAAAGCCCCTCTCTTTTCTTGTTTTGAAGATTTTCTGAAATAAACTTTTCCCCGATTAAATTTAATTATCCCGATTAATGGCTTCTCACACTTCCGGAGTATTACAGGTCGGCTCAGTTGCTCAGCTTGGCGAATGCAGAAACAAAGCCAAATGATGAAATGCAGCATAATAGACCACATATCACAAGTTAATATTAGAACAGAGGCAAGAGTTCAAAGTAATAGGACATCATAAACTTGATTTTGCAAACAAGACAAAGCAATATCCAAGAGTCCAAAGTAACACTGCAAAGTTTATGTTTAACAGTCCATACTTAACACTTAATCTCTAATTAAGAGTTCTAACTTCTCATTCACAAATAGACTTCATAGTTTGCAAAAGGTGTTGTATTATACAAAGGCCACCAAACAAAAGGTCCTCTTGTCAACATGTCATGACTTCATCTTGTCATCCAAATTCCAAAGCATCCAATGAGCCTACAATACACAATTTAAAACAATGAATTAATGTAACGAATTATTACATTGAAAAGGAAAAGAGCTTAATTCATAGTACAATTATAAGTTGTAAAGTGCTATGTAAAACTGAGATGAATTATCTGAATTTTCCAAGCTTTTTTTATAGAAGTATATGCTTTTCCAGATTGAAGTATATCCTCAATTTTATTGCCATTTATAGAAATTTTGGTCTATGAAAATGAATGTGCGAAGTTGAAGGGCATGTGTGAATTGAGTGAATGATTTATTGCTATCTATAGAAATTCTGGTCATATCTGTGCAGACTCTTGTATAGAATCGACTATGCTATAAGTTCAGAAGCAACTAAACTCAACAATATCATTATATCATCATGTGCACCTCTTATCCAGCTAGAGGCACACACCAAATACTAAACCATAGCCAGATGTAGAGAACTCTAATAGTCATCTAGCACTCTATCTTCAGCACTGAAAGTTGATTCTGAAGATACAGTGCTAGCTGGTACAGTCAAGAAATTCTTAGCCATCTTTGACACTACCAGGAATCTATATGCATTCAAATTCCACCACTCAAGCAATTTGAAGCCCTTGTTATTTAAACTCTCATTCACTTCATCTAGGTAGATGAGCAACTCTAACTTTGAAGGCTCGGTAGAAGTGGAACGTAAGAATGACTAAAACTGAGATGAGACTGAGGATAATGAGCTACTTGTACCCATAGTTGAATAGGAGGTTACATCACCTCTATTAGCCACCTTGTCATTCCAATGATCCATCTCAAACTGTGAATACAAATCTTTTAACTTGACCTTCACATCATCAAGCTCTTTTGCAGCTTTTGAGGGATCGTACATTTGGTTGAAGCACCAACCAATGAATCTCATCTTAAACCTTGGATCAATAATAGTAGCAAGGACCATGGTATTGTTCTTTTCTTCCCAATACTTTTCTAACATTGCAGCAACCATTTTCTTCAAATGATCATCTTCAAAAGTAATTGTAGCTCTTAATGCAATCTTGACATTAACTATGTAAGGATAAAAAATATTTGTTGTTGGATAAGTTGATCCAGAAAATACATTAGTCACTTCAGCCAAGGATTTCAATATTGGTGCAATTTTTTCATACAATGCCCAATCTTGGCCCGATAGCTATCATTAGTAATTTGCATCCGTGTCAGCATAACACACTAAAGCGTCCTTATAAGCAATGCAGACTGACAACATTTTGTATATGGAACTCCATCATGTGGACACATCAAGGCTCAACCCAGGACCAATTTGCAAAGCAAGTGATGAACAAATTTATAAGAATTTGTGTATACGAGATGGAGACTTCTTTATATACTTGATTGTTTCCCTGAGCTTATTTTATCAAAAGTGCTAATGGTAGTAGGCCATCATTTATGACCAAGTTCACTATATGAGAACAACATTGAACATGAAAATACTTAACAATGAAACGAGCTGATCCCCTAGGAACAAACTTGACCATTAAACTATGTACAGTAGTAGCATTTGAGGAAGCATTATCAAGAGTAACTGTGACAATCTTATCCTCCATCTTCTATTCAGTAATGCAATCAAAGACATCCTGAGCTATGACAACCCTGCTGTGTGGAGGATCCAACTCAATAAAGTTCAGCACACAACATTGCATAACCCAATTTTTATCTATATAATGTGCTACCAAACTCATGTAGCAAAGGTTTTGCTTAGAGGTCCACAAATCACAAGTTAAACTTATATGAGAGACACTTCGAGACTCTTCATAAGGACTTCCCTCTCTGATCATAAATCTTGATATATTCACTTCTTATTGTCTTTCTACCGATGAATTGATACGATGGATTTAAGTAACTCATCAAAATATTAAACCAAGTGTGCTCGACCATTCTAAAAGGATACTCATGGACAATTATCATTTTAGTAATAATTCAACGAGTTTCATCTTGATCATGTTCACTATGAGTGGCAATAAGAGGTAAACTAGTCTCACCTACCGTGGCAAGACCAAAGTTGAGCTCAGCTTAAGCTTTCAACTTAGCCACATTGTTCAAATATGACATGCACTTTGGTATATGCCTCATCAGATGTGAAGTAGCACCCCCTTGTTTATAAGACATGAGTATATAGCAAAACCTACACTTTGCCCTTGTATCGATCTCCCCTTTCTTTATCTTGGATAGAACAGTTACTACCTTAAAAATCTTCTAAAATCTGATATTTGTTTTTGTCTCCCAATTGCCTTTGGAGATCCCTTTCGCCTTTTTGCCCCCCTCTTTGATCTTTCTTGAGACATAGTATCATTTTTTTGTCAAAGATATAGTTGTTTGTTCATCATCATTCGAACTTGAAGAATCCATCGAAACATGTCCTTGTTCCCCCTCCTCATCAGATGGTAGACCATCGTGATCATCATTAGCCATATCCTCCCAATCTGCATCCTCGCTCGACGATTGTGATAAAAAATTGGTAAAAGAGTGAATATATGAATATATGAGTAAAACAGTCAATATATGAATATATGAGTAAAACCATGAATAAAACAGTGAATATATGAATGTATGGGTAAAATAGTCAATAAAACAATGAATATATGAACATATGAATAAAACAGTGAATATATGAATAAAACAGTGAATACATGAGTGCATGATTCATGAGCGCTACGACGCGGTGGGCGGGGCGAGCGGTGCGGTGGATGGGGCGGGAGAGGAAGGGGATCGGGATAGGGAATTGGGGATCGGGACTTCGAGACGGGAGTGTAGGGTTAGGGTTAGGTTAGTGGCTTGGGCTTGGCTGGGCCTGGGGGCGATTAGGCCTTCGTGCGCCATCAAGTAGGCACGAGGCTCATGAGCCGTTCGCGAGTGGTTCGAGCTCGGCTCGATTTTTGTGGGCGCCCCGGTTTATTGGAAATGTACTTAATTAAATTCATACTGTAGCACAATTATTAATGAAGGAACAGTACTGTCCCTTTATTAAAGATCATGCTAAAAGCATAAATTTAACAAGTGACAATTCCAATAAACAGGATCCCCGAATATATATATACCACAATGGTTCCCAGGATCAACGACCATTGCATATATATCCTTCAACAACATTGCATCAAATACATACAACTCATACATTGACATAATTAAACGTAAATTTACAACATTTGGTTTAGTACTACAATTATTAAGTGACTTGGTCACTTCAAAAGTCTAACAGCGGAAGCAAAATAAAATGGCGACATCCACCAATGGCCCCATCCACCCGCAGGCGATTGCGTGGAGGAAAGAAATAGCTTTACTCGTTAGCTTCACCCTGATCGGCGCTAACGGGTACTTCATAAAGGTAACCATCCTCACCTACAACAATAGGTGATAGTACCTTGAGTACGGAAGGTACTCAGCAAGTCGTACACAAACTAATAAAAGAAAGTGTTGATTAGAGCCTATTCAAAGGAGTAGAATTTATACATGCATAAGGTTGCAACAGTAAGGTACAATGGTTAAATTTTGCATAAAGCCATACATCTTAACCTACAAATGCTAAATTTTAATAAAGCAATTTAATAAAACAAAGTTGGGCCAGAACAGTAAGTAAAAGAATTAATTGTAAACAGTACAGTGCATGAATCCCTCATGCAAAACCAAGAACCGAAACCAGTTTTGTAAATCAAAACTTCTATACAGGTGACATCAATTCAAGTTATCGTACATGACCGTGGACACGGCTATTCGAACAGTTTATACCCTGCAGGGGTGTACATCTTTACCCACACGACATAGCTAGCCCGTTGCCTTCGGATGCCTCCGAATGATGACATACTTCCTTTGGTATGCCGACCGGGGAAACTAAGATTTGGTATGGGCGGCTGTGATAAATAGAAAGGTTAAAAGATTTTAATCGGTAACTTTTAATATGGACCGTGCGATTTCAATTGGTCGATCGAGATTTAAACAGAGCCCGAAGGAATCTCGGGATCTACTTTCAAATCTGGACGTTGGATTGGAATCCAACGGTCAATTAAAAGGAATACACGTCATTCGATTAGATGAGATGATGCGGCACCGTTAGATTGGATTTCTACGGTCGAGATAGGACAAAGAACCGGATGGTCCGATTGCATACACAAATCTGGACCCTACGATTAAAATCCAATGGCCCACTAAATTTGGGCCTTAACTGCGCTCGATCAAAAAGGAGCGCCGTAGGATTTAAATCCAAAGGCCCAGATAGCTGCGCGCCTTTTATTTCAAAATGAAACGAGCGACGCGGTTAGATCAAGAATGGACGACGGAGATCGAGAGGGACTCCGGAGTCGTCCGAATGCATACATCGCTCTTGACCACACGATGAAGATCTAACGGCCCAGAGGAGCGCAGGCCTTATTAGCACGCGGTAAAAAGGAACACCGTGAGATTTGGATCTGACGGCTCTAAGAAAAACGCGCCTCTAGGTTTAAAAAGAAAAAGGCGCTATTTGTTGGATCATAAATGAACGGTGGAGATCGAGAAGGGCTCCGGAGTTGTCCGATTGCATACACTGATCTCGATCGTTGGATCAAGATCCAACGGCGGAGATCAAGGCGCACACGTGGACAGCTCGCGTAACGTTGCGGCCTCACCCGTTCGATTGAAGATCAACGGTTCACATCACGCGTGGGCTTCGGGTTCGCGCCCGAACGTGACAGAGCCGGACCAGTTGCACTGGGTTGGACCCAAACACATGGCTCGAGTCGCTACAGTGATGAGGGTCAGGTCTAGACCAGATTAGTTGACCAGAATCTATTCAAATGCTTAAAAAGGGTTGACTGGGGTTTAAAAATAGCAAATAAATTTGTAAAATCATGAAATTTTTGCTGGAGGTTACTGGGATGATATATTTCCCAGATAAATTTTAAAATCACATGATCACTTTGTAAAATGCATAAATATTTATTTTAGCCCGAAAATATTCATTCAAAGACAGTTATTTTTTTTAAGCCAAGATAATTTCTAAAAATGCAACAAAAATATTTTCAGCCAAGATAATTTATCTAGGCTTTAATAAAAACACTTCCCAGTCATAATACAAGTTTTATCTTGTATTCCTTTAAGACTTTAAATGGTTCTTTAGGATTTTGGCTAAAAAGGAAGGTTTTTAATTTGTAACATACTTCCCAAATTGTAGAAATGAACAGTAATGCTATGAACAGCTCCTCATTACTGTTCATAAAGCATTTTATTTCTGTTTATAAACTTGGGGCTGTTACAATTTTTTTTGGGAGCTGGACAGGGGGCTCGGCTCGGCTCGAAAATTTACGAGTCCAAGCCAAGCCGGCTCGTGAGCTTCGAGCTATTTTCCCAGCCCTAGAGAGGGTGTGATTTAAAAATGCTTTCTTAGCGTATGTAGCACATTTGTATAAACAGTCTTTTAAAAGTGCATGAGTATAGATAAGTCATTCTAAGTTGAAATCAAATTAATTGTTTCTCTAGTTGAGGTAACTAAATCTTGCACTCAACTCGCACCTTGTTAGATTGTATGTCGATGGACGTCGATGTTTTTTTTAAGAGAAAACATCGCTATTGTTCCTAGCTTGGTGGTGCTCTGTATCTGTCATGGACTGGATGCTTGGATTCAGTGATTGCTTCCAACGGTCCAGCATTCATGAGAGCTACGAATCAAAATGGCATCGTTATCCAAGTACTTGCTTCAATTATTTCAACAGTATGTTGCATTGTGTCAATGATGTGATGCAACACCTGCATGCATACGGTTCTTTCCTCCAAGAATACGAGTTTTCTTTACATAATTTTTTGTTAAGTTTTCAGTAAAACCAGTAACTTTAATTTACATTACAAGAAAAAAAAAGTAAAATCGGTGTGTGAAGTGGCATACTGCTAGTTTCTCGTGCAGAATAGTTAAATTTTAAAAATAAAAACCGAAGAGGGAGATATTCAGGTGAAAATTACACATTTTGTGAAAATAGTGCAAATTCCATTAAAATCAAATTTGCAAGTTAAAAAAATAAAAAATATTAGCTGTAGGTAAGTACACAATCTTTATCCATGCAAACATTCATGAACAAACTCAAGCACGTTTGTGAGAAATGAAAAGAATGCGACAGGTAACAGTGTGCAACCGTGGTGAAAAGTAATTGACACTATTTGCACTATTTTGACAAAAGTCGTGATTTTCACCTGATATCTCCCGGACCACACAAGCTCGTCGAAAAATTATATAGTTACATAATCACAAAGATACAACTGAAAATAAAAATGAGTACCACCAAATGCCAAGGCTATCACGTGAGTCTGTAGCAGTATACATTTTTTTTATCCTCTCAGAATATTTGTGGCCCAATGAATAGATCCAATTCGCATGCGTGTCGCACGTGTGGAGAATTCGTTGCCTTTTATTCTCTGGAAACAATTCATGACATCTGATAGAAACCTAAATATCCGGTTCAATATCATCCTGCACGGCTGCACAAACAAACGCTTTTCCCTCCCGGCCATCCCGGACGTTTCAAAGCAAATTCAGACGTCACAGCCACAAACTTCTATGGAACACATGTTAAAACTCCGGAAACACCGCGTATCCTGTCTGTTCATCTGAGAGTGAAAGTTCAGAACATTCATATGCAGGTTCGAGGGAATGTTCATGGAACAGCCCTAGATTCACCTTGAATCCTTGCAGGTACAAACTGGTAGGCACTAGGTACTAGGCAGCAAGACCTACAGAACAAACATGGCACATTTCTTCCTCACTTGACACGGGAAATATGTGCCTAATTACATAACTGAGAAACAAATGTCAAAAGTGGCCCCTTTACAGATCACAATCAGAAAGATAAACAACTTTATTAGGGAGTTGAATTGACATCTCAACTGCTCACAGAAGCATGACATCAGTTAATCGTCGTATTGCCTTGGCTAACTTCATGAATTTGCTTTTGCCTTTACTTCCCCTGATTAGAAAAGACAGAAACCAAGGCCAACAGAGAAAGCAAAGGAAAAATATCTTATCTCGATAAGCCATTCAATTTGGCAATTTGTATCCTTGACAGCCACCAGCAGCTGTCCAGGCGAAACTGTCAAACATGAATCCAAAAGCAATGTCTTATTCAACGTCAAGAACATCTGGTGGAGCTCACACAATGAGGATTTAGGGAGGCACAGCAATTTCACAGCATTACAAACATGCTTTTTTTTCCTCCTCTGTTTTCAAGATGCTCAATCAATAATGCATCTGAAACTGACGGCGGTCTCGGAATAAAGTTGAAAAATGAGTATTTCTGGTTCTGAAAAGACAGAATATCGCCCTTTTACCATAAACCACAAACATTCTCTTGGGCCACCATCGAAAGGTGCATGAGGAAAAGGTTACTTATCTGTTGCCAAGACTTCACAGTATAGTCCATTCATATGAGATAATAACTGAAATTTTATGAAAGAATAAAAAATAAAGCACCACATCCAAGCATTTGATACAGACCCAAGTGTTACTCCAACTTTGAGTTGTATTTCTAACTCATAACCTGAGGTTGTATGTTGTATTAGTGTTGTTTTAATGGATGAAAAAGAGAAAGAACATGTATTGGCCTCGAGGGAGGAGAGAGAGGAAGGCGGAGGGGAAGAAATCATGGTGCATGTGGCGCATGGGAGTAGACCGAGTGTAGGGCATACAGCATACAGGAGGAGTCGGGCGGTCGTGATCTGGGCCGTGTGAGCGCATGTGTGCAGCCGAGTGCGCGCCGTGCATGAGCGTGGACCATGTGCGACGTGAGGAGTGCGTGGAGACATGAGCAAGCAGGAGTTTGTGCTGGAGTTTGTGCTGTGCAAGATTGAGCCAGAAGGAAGTTGGAAAGAAGAAATCGAGCAGGAAACTATGCGTGCAAGTAGAGGGAAAAAAAACTCAAAACTCGCGAGCTAGCTCCACTCGTTAAGGATTCGGCTCAAACTCGGGCCATAAACGAGTCGAGCCGAGCTGATATTTCTACTCGTTATCTTAATGAGTCGAGTTCGAACTAGCTCGCGAGTAACTCGTTTAGCTCGTTTATATTAGAACCCAACCCAACAAACATAGTAGCCTAACTATAACAGGCCCAACCTAAGCCTACTAGCTCAGCTCAGCAAGCTGCAACCCTCTCCTATACACATAACGCCCGACCTCTGCCCAGCGCTCTCTCCTTCTGCGTCCGGCCCGGCTCTCTCCCACGGTCCCAAGCCAAACAAATCAAACGAGCCAGCTCGCGAGTTCATAACGAGTCGAGTCGAGCTGAGCTGATATTTTTGCTCATTTGCTTAACGAGCCGAGCTCAATTCCTTAACGAGCTTGACCGAGCTGAGTCGAGTCGGCTCATTATCCACCCCTACGTGCAAGCCAGAAATTTTTCGGAGTGGGAAAAGTATGAATCAACTACTAAAACAGAATCCAGTCCGAGTTCTTAATATATTTCCTTATCTATTAGTTAGTTTCCTTTAAATCCGAGTTCCATTCTTATTTTATTCGACAGTTTATTTAAATCCGAGAGGAATACTTACGTGACTACTGAGTCATGTACCAGGGGAGTCCGAGTTCTATGTTACAAACGTGTATGATTCGGTTACACAAGGGAAATTCTAGTACAGGTTTGAGTCGGCCGGTTAGCCTACAGTTGTGTGCGTGCATGAGGGATATATAACACAGCCGAGGCCTCTTGTATTTTTAGACATTTTTGCGTTGAAGAAAATACTACAAAATCGCAGGTGGTTTTGGCAACCATGTTGTGCGTGTGTTCCTGAGGTTTTCACATCTAGTGTTTGTGAGAGTTGGCGCAAAAGGATATGTTGTTCTTGAAATTGCCCACGGAATCTCTACGATTCAATTTTCTAATTGGTGATCAATCTTTTGTTCACGGTTTGAAAGACTACGACTGATTGCTTCTACTTCGGTTCCTGCTGATCTAGTACGATTCAACTAAGTTATCAAGCTTGTTACTACGCTGTGAAAGTCGTGTTACTGCACAACAGACATTATACTACTACACCACCGTCAGAGTATTACCGCACGAAAGATTGAGTGTTACTATAATACCGTCGGAGTATTGCTGCACTTTTATTGTACCATGAAAGATCGGGCCAAAACAACATGATCCCGCTAGTTCGCTAGTTGGATCTTCATCAGCATTCCTCTAGAAAGAAGATAACTTTCCTCCCACCTGCATCAGAATCGAATTCCTTCAGAACTTAAACATCTAAAGCAAATCCAGGCACTGATCAGATGCAGAGTCAAGTTTCACAGGTTGACTAAAACTCTCCCCATCTAGGGTTTCACTAATTGTATTTTTCTGGCAATCCATAACCACACGGGCACGGCATCATCTGTGAATTGATGGTGAAACATTCTCCTTGACGCTAATGATTGCGAAAACGTGATGAAATCTGTACCACGATTCTCCTTGGAAGTATCAGCTACTTTCATGTGAACAAGCAATGTACAGCTTGTGTAAAGTAGGCGAAGGAAAGACGAAACTGGAATACTGTCATCTTTCATGGCTTTGAATAGAAGGGATTTCTTTTCACATCATCGTGTGTTATACCAAATTATCAAGCTCATTCCTTATTATGCTTCCAATGGCAAGAGTAAACTATTGTATTTCCAAGGAGGAATTTTGGGTATTTCCAAGGAGGAATTCCAAAATTGTATTATTTTTGTCAACGATCCGCATAGTTCCTGTCAAACTTACATGTAAAAATCAAGTTATAGGGACATTTTTTTTAGAACACACAAGGTATAAGGACCTATGATCCTGTCTGAATGATACTACAATCAAGAAACTGTAGGAGATCTGTTGGACCGAAAAGGCGACTAGAGGGGAGGTGAATAGGAGCTTAATCAATTTTTTTTGCTTCAAGAACTGATTCAAACGTGATATTGACTCCCATAGCTATAGGAACTACGAAGATCAATATATATAAGTATCGCGGAAGACTTGTACTGAATCTCCTTCAAACCCCCAAAAGAACCGATCACAAACACAAAAATCAGCCTAATAAACAGTACCAGCGGTCAAACCGGTAAACAGCGCACGGTCAGACCGGTGAACAATAAACGCGCGGTCAGACCAATGAACAGTGCATGGTCAGACCGATAAACAGTAAAATCAGACGAATAAATAGTAAACAGCCTGAAAAACGAAATCGAAAATCGATGTAACTTTTGATCCGTAAGGCCAAAACTCACGAAATTTGAGACACGCCTTCTCTAAGATATTAGGAACCTATTCCAATCAAAGATTACAGGGATACATGCCAAAGTTCCTATCTTTTTTAGTTTGAACGAAGTGTGCTCCAAAACCGAGAAAAAAATCGAAATATTGATGATCAAGATGACCCTAGATGGGTTCGCACATGTTGCAGTAAGTTAGATCACGGCAAGAAACCAATTAAAAACTCGCGGATCAAAAAAAGACTCAAAATCATCAAATAAAGAGAAAGAAAGCAAATAGACTCATCTTTGAGATAACTTTCTTTGGATTGATTTGATATGGTATTGGTTTACAGCCACTCCATCAATAGAAGACAAAGCTCAAGACATGAGCACGAAATCAAACCAAAACTCTCTAGAACCCTAACCTCCAACTATCTTCTCCCTAAGCACAAGAACAAAAACTAGGGTTTTCAAATATGAAAGGGTTGAGGGGGTGCAGCCACCTCTCTCCTCTATTTATAATGGAGGCTAGACCTTCTAGAAGAGTTTCCCTAATGGGCTCCCATTAAGGTCCAACACAAACGGGTCACACACGCACGTATTTTACAGCGTCGTCTTTATCTCCTCTTGACCTAATCCGCTTCTCCACGCATCATCTTGCGCCGTGGGTTGGCAAAAAGCCACCAAGGCGGTATTTGGTAAGATTACCAAAATACCCCTTCTCGGCCCTTCTTCAAAATCCGAGTCCAATCTTCGCGAAGCAGTCGCATGCTCCGCCACGTGTAGGTTGATCCAACGGCTCTCATTATGTCGGCAAGTCTCTCCGATCCGGCTTCCACCGAAACCACCATGGCACTTGTACCGACCCCCGCACCGCTTGATTCAACCAGTCGCACCGAACTGCCCGTTCGGTCACCCTTGTCCATTCTGCACCATGCTTGAGTCCATTGACCTCACCCGGCATCGTCGATCGTTCTGAACCTCAACTCTTCAAGCCTAGTCCCGATCATCCTCGCCGTTGATCGTCGTTGACCACCAAACAACCTGCACAACAATAGACAAGCAAACCGAATCCAGGAACAAGTTCTTCACAACTTGACCCATGTTAGTCAAAACATGCATCATGCAACACATATGCTATGAAACCCATGAACTTGACCTAAGAGCATTCCAAACTACGACGAAAATGCATGTTCGACAAACCGTTAACGACATTGCCAATTGTAACATCATCCAAAGATCATGAGCATATCCCCATGATATCCACAATCTCCCCCTTGATGAACACATTGCCAATTCCCAACAAATGTAAATATTGAGGTTTGAAATTGTAATTACCCCCGTTTTACCGCAAAAGCACAACTTGGTCCATATGCAAGAGAAAGCAATGAAAAGACCAAGTTGACTTCAGAATAGCATAGGCAAGTGAGATAAGGCAAAATAAAGCAAGAAAGCTTCAATTTCCAGAGACGAGTCAAAAATCTCACTTAAGGTCCATATGAAAGAACAATTGTTCAATGTGACCTTCAATCATTGTGAGGATCCAAGAAACGCAATTAAAATTCAAAATAGCAGTAAGATCATAAGAATGAAAATATGATACTCCCCCTCACTATGATCATCATTTTTCCAGAAAATTTTATTTTCTCCAATTTCTCCAAAGAGCTCCCTTTTTCACATTTTTACTATTTCTTCTCCCCTTTGACAATGGAGTTATCAAGGAATCACGCCTTCCTCTCATCCAGAGATGACAACTGCAGAAATGAGGCAGAAGCATAAGAAGGAGCATGCATGAAATGAAATGTAATGGAGTGGCTTTATATTTTTGTATTTTTTAATTTTTGATTACAAGAAGCTTTGGAGATTACCCAAAAAGAGCAAGCTAGCATTTCTAATCTCACTCAATACATATCAAGCCTATCAGCGCTAGCAAGATCATGTTAAGACATATATATCAAAGCTAAGTAAGAATGCTCAAAGTAAAGCGATGAATTGTAATAGTTTAAACAAGGTTTCAAAATTAACAAGTTCATCAACAGAGATCCTAAGGTGATAATGGCCTTGTCAGAATGTCAATGTGAGATCCAGAAGCTAATAAAGATCACCTAACAGACAAAAATTCCAGAATTGAATCATTTCGCTCAAATTGTCTCAATCGCCCAATTTTTCAACATTTTTCATTTGCAATGAATATTGAAGTTGATAAGAGGCCTATCTTAGTAAAGAAGATCTTAGACTAGGAGCCATCCACAATCTCTTCCTAAGATTCAACCAATTTGATAATTTATTTTCTTAGCCATGTGCTAGATCTCAAGCCTTGCCGCGACCATCTCAAGCACAAAAAGCTTAAAAGAGTGGTCTAGGTCATCCAAAACTCCCCTTGAGTTCATGCCTAGTGCAATGGCAAGCCGTCTCAAGAGAAAGAATTGGTGAGATCAGTTTTTTCGCACAAAAAGAGATCATTTTTCATTGTTCACAAGAGCAATTTTAGATTCTTAAAAGGACAAGAAGCTCAACAGATGTTCAATCTTAGATTTAAGAGCTAACAAAGCAATTTTGACAGGGTCAATGTCACAAAAGGATCACTAATTGTGCAACTAGCTAAAAGATCCACAAATTGCAGTTTTTAGTTCAAGTTGTCTTAAAGTTCTAGTTCATTCAGTAAAGACTTAGCTACACATGTGAAAGCATGATAATTCTAGCAAGTCAAAGAACTAGACACGATATTGAGCAGAATTGAAATACTAAAGCTCAAGAGGGTAATAAGCAAAGTTTCATCATTTTTAAAAGACAAGCAGAAAAGCTTATATAACAATGCATCTTTTTGGATTTTCATATGAATGCAATATGATACAATGAGATGTGAGAAAAAATCAAAAAGCCTAAAAAGATCAAAAAGTTCAAAAGATGATCAGGAAAGGATCAAATGAACAAGGTAAGATTAGAAAAGATCAAACTCCCCCTCAAACTAACCCATAGGGATAAATTACCCCTAACTCACTTCTCAAAGTGGCAAACCTAGTTGGATCTAAAGGTTTGGTGAGGATATAAGCCAACTGAGCCACGGACTCCACGAAATGCAGCACAATATCACCATTCTCGACATGGTCTCTAAGGAAGTGATAGCGAATGTCTATGTGCTTGGTCCTAGAGTGTTGCACAGGGTTTTTAGCAATATTAATAGCAGAAGTGTTATCACAGAAAAGAGGAACACTATCAAAAGACAACCCAAAGTCCTTAAGAGTGGACACTATCCACAAAATCTGACTACATCAACTAGCAGCAGCTACATATTCAGCTTTAGCAGTGGATTGTGCAACAGAGGATTGCTTCCTAGAAGACCAAGAGACAAGAGAAGTGCCTAAGAAGTGACAAGTGCCAGAGGTACTCTTCCTATCTAGCCGACAGCCTGCAAAATCAGAATCAGAAAACCCTCGAATGGACAAATAAGAAGAGCAGAATACCAAATGCCATACTGGAGAGTAGAATGTAAATACCTGAAGATGCGCTTAACGGCTTGGCGATGGGAAGTCCTCGGAGACGCCTGAAACCTCGCATAGAGGCAGACCGCGAAGTGGATGTCCAGTCTTGAGGCCGTTAGGTAAAGAAGAGGGCCAACCATGCTACGGTACTCGCGTTGATCCACGGCTTCTCCTTCCTCATCTGGATCCAAAGCAGTCAAAGTCGCCATGGGAGTGGCGATCGGCTTGCAATCACCCATCTCGAAGCGCTTGAGCAGATCCTTGGTGTACTTCGTCTGATGGATGAAGATCCCTTCCTTGCATTGCTTGATTTGAAGTCCTAGAAAGTAGTTGAGTTCTCCCATCATACTCATCTCAAATTCTCTGGACATGGTCTCAGAAAAACTGGAAACAAGAGCATGAGAAGAACCACCAAAGATAATATCATTTATATAAATCTGAGCAAGTAGGAAGTCATTGCCATGCCTAAGGATGAAAAGAGTCTTGTCTACCTTACCCATCTCAAACTCATTCTTAAGCAAGAAGGTCTTAAGTCTATCATACCATGTGTTGGTGATATGCCCTAGAGGCAATCATGGAGATGATTGTATTACGTCTATGTTTATGAGTTCTTGAATAAATGTTATTCTGTTCCTTGAATGAATCATTAGTTTTGAAGATCAACGAGTATGTGACTTGTTGGTGAAACACTTCGAACTTATATGATGTCGTTCTAGAAGTATCCCTGATCGAATGTCACTGATCGGAACACCAGTGACTCTACGACCAGTACATGTATTGATTGATGATCATGTCTTACCGGTCATGGATATAGGGATATCGAATCAATAATGTAAACACATGTTAGAGAACATGGGGTTGGATTGACCCACCTTGAGACACTATAGAGATTGTTATGATTCTATATGTCATTAGTTGGTCTCAAGCAATGATGATGTATAATCCTTAGACCTAAGATCAACATGGTTCCCTACATGTGTAATAGCACTCTTAGGGGTTGCCAACGCTGCTCAGAATCGGGTAGTTATAAAGGTAGCTTTCGGGTATGCTATGAAACATGCGGAGGGATGTGACTGGTCGGATATGGGATTTGCCCCTCCTAACATAACGGGAGAGATGTCTCCGGGCCCCTCGAAGTGATCGGATAAAGAAAGTGCATGGCCATGCCGCTAGTAGTCGAAGTGTTCGACCACATAAAGTTATCCAACAATTTGATCAAGAAAATATTGAACAGTCCATGGATGACACATTATCTCACCTGGAGTTCAAACCAGATATCGTGAGGCAAAGGGAAAATACTAGAGTAAGTCGCTTAGTTCGATCAGATCCAGACAAGTCGTATGGTGATACGAGCAAGTCGTAGACTGATCGAATGAAGTCACATAGTGGTCGAAACCTGGTCGTAAGGAGTTACGAACTGGTCGTGACCGAGTGCGAACTGGTCGTATAAAGATAGGACCTGGTCGTAAGTGATGAGGACCTAGTCGTAGATCATATTGCATTAAGGTTCGTCTGATATAATTTGTGTATATTCGGGAATCGTTATGTCCTGCTAGGGACCGCTACGACTTGTGGTCCGAAAGGGTTTCCGAGTCACAACCGATTGTACATAAACCTAACGGGTCACACACTTAATGGGATGGAACAAACCAGTACGAATATGATTCGTTAAATGTGTTCGGATAGGATCCGACACGGGGCACTATATAAGGAGATGCTTGAGGCTAGTTTTCGGGAAAAAAGAGAGACACGTGAGTTGTTTCCACCGAAACCCTAGCCGTCATCTTCTTGACAGAGCCTTCCCGTGCGACTTGGTGCTAGCACACCGCGGCGTACGGTTGTTCCTTCTCGGGGCGTGTGGATACCGAGAGGCGCTCATCGCGGTCATTTGTTGCGCTAGGGCGATCTGCGATCTTCACAACGAAGCGTGGAGGTCGCTGGAGTAGGCGATTGACTACGAGGACGTTGGACTATCATCTCGACCACTACATCGGCGCGTCCATTGTCGGACTAGCTCCCGACTCGACTTCATTTGCGCGCGGCGTGCGGTGGTAATGATCTGTGATCATCTATCTTGCTTGGCATCCTGGTTTACGTGGTAGAAATTTTAAATTGTTGCTAGCGTAGCCTACCCGTATCCCTTCAGTGGTATCAGAGCCATCCTGCATAGTTTTTGATCTAGATCGGTCGCATATACTGGATATGTGACAGTAGTAGATTGGATCTATTACTGGTTTGGTTTGATAACCTAGATTGGTTCATATGGATGAAATGATCTAAGCACTGGTCGATAGGATCGATCGTTGTTCGGCGATTGTAGATGGGATTTTCGAGGAGGCACAAATGAAGAGCACCATATGATTCATTTGACCTTTTTCGACTACCTTGCCTGTTACTCCTACCATCGGAGTTCCGCCATCGGAGTACGTCGCAGTGTGTGGTCGTATCAAGGCAGTGATCAGATTGGTTCGGAACAGGGTTAATATGATTAATCCGATGATTTCCAAGACTCGGATATGTGAATGAGATTCATGTCTCGGGAAAATTTTCCGAGCGCGCTGCCCTCGACCAGCGAGGGGCGCTGCCCCTTCGAACCCTGCCCGCTAACCGCCGTGATGGGTTTTTCCGTACCATGCGTTATAGATAGTATGTCTTCATATTGCCCGATAGAATTAGATTCTATACATAACTTGTTTTTGCAGGGTTTAATGTGAATAGTATGGCCCATTGTGTATGTGATGCATGAATGGATTTTCATGGCCTACGTGTCATGCTGTGAGATAGCCATCGAGCTACATATTATTGTATAACGGCCTGCGTACCGACATGTGATGCTTGAAATTATCCAATGTAATTCTGTTGGATCGAAAAGGCGACTAGAGGGGGGGTGAATAGGAGCACGATATCTTTTTCTCCCAAATTCAATTCAATACGAATCTCACTCCAATAGCTATGAAAGCTATGAAGATCAATCAATCATGCAAATGAAGACTTGTATTGAATCAACTCAAAACCCAGTAAAATCAACACAAAACCAAAACACGAAGGCTCGGGTGATCGACCTCTCACAAAGGCGGTCGGACCGGTTAACTAGCGATCGATCAGTGAAGCGGTCGGACCGATTTCTCGGCGATCGGACCATTGGTTCAATGAGCGAGAAAACAGCCCGACAAACCGAAATGCAAATTGATCAAACTTTTGATTCGTGCGTCAAACTTCGTGAAATTTGACACACACCTACCTAAGTATGTCGGAACCTATTCCAAGCAACGATCGTGATAATTCTTGCCAAGATTCTGAACTTTTACAGTTTGGCGAAGTTAGGTCAAAACCGAGTCAAAGCGAAAATATGATCTTGAGACTTGCTCGTGGGTGATTGATGATCCTAGATGTATTCCCACACGTCACAGCAAGCTAGATCCGTCCGAAACTAAGCAAAACTCGCGGATCAAAGAAAGACTTAAATCATCAAAGAGAAAGAAAGCAATTGACCTCATCTTGAAGAAACTTTCTTTGGATTGATTTGATATGGTATTGGTTTACACCACTCCATCAATGGATGACAAAGACTCAATACATGAGCACGAAATCCAATCCAACTCTCTAGAACCCTAACCTCCTCCTCCTCTCCTAAGCAAATTAGGGTTTCTAAACAATGAAACGTCGAAGGTCGGGGAGGGTGCAGCCACCTCCTCCTCTATTTATAGTGGAGGCTTAGGGTTTCTAATAGAGTCTCCTAATGGGCTCCGTTAAGGCCAAAACAAAGCGGGTGACACACGCACGCATTTTAAGCGCCGTGTTCATATTGTGCGGCACTCGCTGCTCCGCCACGTAGGTTGATCCAACGGCTCATCATGTCGACAAGTCTCTCCCGTCGGCTCCCACCGAAACCACCATGGCACTTGCACCGACCCTGCGCGCGCTTGTTCAACGATCGCACCAACGCGCGTTCGGTCACCTTTGTCCATCTTGCACCATACTTGAGTCCAATGACTTCACCCGCATCGTCGATCGTTTTGAACCTCAGCTCTCCAAGCCTAGTCGATCATCCTCGCCGTTGACCGTCGTTGACCACCAAGCAACTTTGCACAACAATAGACAAGAAAATCGAAATCGGGAACAAGTTCTTCACAACTTGACCCCGTTAGTCAAAACATGCATCATGCAACACATATGACATGAAACCCATGAACTTGACCTAATCGGCAACCATCGCCACCACATCGGTGACGACGTAAAGTGAAAACCGGTCGACCGCGGCCTTGGCCTGCTCGATTGCGCATCGCCGATCGCCGCCAACCAAGGCGATGGACCGCCACCAAAGGACTTAGCCAAAATTTCAACACTGAAATCCGCAACCTCTCCGAAATTTAAAACGAATAGAACTTTTGACCGAGGCTCCAAAATTATGGGACCAAGTGCGATAGAATCTCCTCACTTGCCTACACCTCTATTTTTGTGACCTCAAATTCAAAACAACTTTCATGGCGGTCGTGCCGCTCGGTGGTAGCGGTCGGACACGCCCATGGCGGTCGGCGCGCTTTGGCGGCCGGACCGCCAACTTGTTCACCCGATACACCACTTGAGGCATGGCGGTCGGCAGCCACGGGGCGATCCCGATCGCTCGAGGCCCGAGAACTCGAACTTTGCCAAAACTCGTGTTTCGCAAACCTTCAACGTCATTGCCAATTGACACATCATCCTAAGATCATGAGCATATCCCCATGATATCCACAATCTCCCCTTGATGATCACATTGGCAATTCCCACAAATGCAAGTTTTGAGGTTTGAAAAGTAAAAACTCAACGTTTAGCGCAAAGGCACAACTTGGTCCAAATGCAAGAGAAAGCAATGAAATGACCAAGTGGCTTCAGAATAGCATCGGCAAGTGAGATAAGGCAAAAGAAAGCAAGAAAGCTTCAATTTCCAAAGAAGAGGAAAAAATCTCACTTAAAGTCTATATGAGAGAACAATTGTTGAAATGACCTTTGATCATGGTGAGGCTCAAGAATTGCAATTCAAGTTCGAAGAGCAATAAGACCATAAGAATGCAAATAAGAAACTCCCCTCACTATGATCCTCAAATTTGAAAAACTTCAAATTCTCCAATTTTCTCCTCTTTTAATACTTTTAAATCCTCTCCCTTTACACATTTTGAAATATCTTCTCCCTTTGACAATGGAGTCATCAAGGAATCACGCCTTCCTCTCGTCCGAGATAACAAATGCAGAATGAGGAAAAGCATAAGAAGGAGCATGCATGAAATGCAATGGGTGGCTTCATATTTTTGTATTTTTCAATTTTGATTTCAAGAAGCTTTCGAGATTACCCAAAAGAACAAGCTAGCATTTCTAAAATTGCACAAACAACATATCAGCCTGAAAGCGCTAGCAAGATCATGATAAAACATATATAACAAAGCTAAAGCTAGAAGGCTCAATGTGTAGGATACGGGTAGGCTCGCTAGCCATAAAACAAAATTTCTACCACGTAAACCGGGATGCCAAGCAAGATATATGATCACAGATCATTACCACTAGGCGCGCGTCACGTGTGTGAAGTAAGTCGAGTAGCCTAGTCCGACGATGAACGCGCCGATGTAGTGGTCGTAGATGATCGTCCAACGTTCGTAGTCGATCGTCTCCTCCAGCGGCTTCCGGTTCCATGTGAAGATAGCGGATCGTCCTCAGTATAGCGGCGACGCGCAGCAGCGCTCACGGTATCCACACGTCCGGAGAAGGAACAACGAGCACGCGGTGTGCTAGCACCAAGTCGCGCGGAAGGCTCTCAAGAAGATGGCGGTTTAGGGTTTTGGTGGAAACAACTCACGTGTCTCTCTTGTCACACCAAAACTAGCCTCAAGCATCTCCTTATATAGTGCCCTGTGCCGGATCCTATTCGAACACTTTTAACGAATCGTATTTGTTACGGTTTGTTCCATCCCATTAAGTGTGTGACCGTTAGGTTTATGTATGTCGGTTGTGACTGGAAAACCTTCCGATCACGAGTCGTAGCGGTCCCTAGGAGGACATAACGATTCCGAATACACACAAATTATATCGGGACGAACCATAATGCAATATGATCTATGACTAGGTCCTCATCACTTACGACAGGTCTTATCTTTATCTCGACCGATTCGTACTCGGTCCTGACCAGTTAAGTAAACCCTTACGACCGGTTTCGACCACTCTGTGATTTCGTTCGATCGGTCTACGACTTGCTCGTATCACCATACGACTTATGCGGATCGATCGAACTAAGCGATTTACTCGATATTCTCCTTTTGCCTCACGATATCTGGTTTGAACTCCGGTGAGATGGTGTGTCATCCATGGACTGTTCAATACTTTCTCGATCGAGTTGTCGGATAACCTACGTGGTCGAACTCTTCGACGACCACTAGTGGCACGGTCATGCACTTTCTTTATCCGACTACTTGAGGGCGGAGACATCTCTGTTATGTTAGGAGGAGCAAATCCATATCAGGCCAGTCATCCCTCTGCATGTTTCATAGCATGCCGAAAGCTACCTTTATAACTACCCAGTTATGAGTAGCGTTTGGCAACCCCTAAGAGTGCTATTACACATGTAGGGAACCATGCTGATCTTAGGTCTAAGGATTATCATCATTGCTTGAGACCAACTAATGACACATAGAATCATAACAATCTCTATAGTGTCTCAAGGTGGGTCATTCCAACTCCATGTTCTCTAACATGTGTTTACATTATTGATTTGATATCCCCATATCCATGATCGGTGAAACATGATCATCAATCAATACATGTACTGGTCGTAGAGTCACTGGTGTTCCGATCAATGACATTCGACCAGGATACTTTTAGAACGACATCATATAAATCGAAGTGTTTCACCAACAAGTCACATACTCGTTGATCTTGAACTAATGATTCATTCAAGAGCAGAATAACATTTATTCAAGAACTCATAAACATAGACGTGATATAATCATCTCCATGATTGCCTCTAGGGCATATCACCAACACAATGTAAAGCAATAAATTTTAGCATTTTAAGCAAAGCTTCAAATCTAGCAAGTCCATCAACAGGATCCTAAGATGATCTTGTGCATGTCAAAATGTCAATGTGAGATCAAGAAGCTAACAAAGACCACATTAAGAGACAAGCAGTCTGAATTGAATCATTTTGCTCAAATTGTCTCAAACGACCATTTTCAATGTTTTTCATTTGCAATGAATATTGAAGTTGATTAAAGGTATATCTTAGTGAGAAGATCCTGGACTAGAGCCATCCACAAACTCTTCCTAAGCTTCTACGGGCGACAAATCTTGAGGTTCATGTCAATTGTGACAAGCAATCCCCATGAGATCATCCGGATCATCAAACTATCTCCAAGTTCATGTTTATGACATGCGAGTCTCGTGATAATAGTTTGGCACATTTTAAGCACAAGACAATCTTTAACTTTGATTTTTCATTTTTCACAAGAGCAGATTTAGATTCTTAAAGAACAAGAAGCTCAAGCAATGATCAATACTAGATTCAAGAGCTAACACTTATTTTGGAGAGGCCAATGTCATAAAGGAGCACTAATTGCATAACTAGCTAAAACATCCACAAATTGCGGTTTTAGTTCAAGTTGTCTTAAAGTTCGCTCATTCAGTATAGACTTAGCTACACATGTGAAAGCATGATAATTCTAGCAAGTCAAAGAACTAGACATGACATTGAGCGAGCATTGAAATACTAAAGCTCAAAGGGTAATAAGCAGCTTCATCAATTTTAAAAGACAAGCGGAAAGCTTATATAACAATGCATCTTTTGGTTTTTCATATGAATGCATTGATGAAACAATGAGATGCACAAAACTTAAAGAGCCTAAAAGATAAAAAAGATCAAAAGAAAATACCACTAGAAGAAGGTATCGGAAAACAGAAAGCTCAAATGAACAAGAAAAGTTCGAGCGTGAGCCAACTCCCCTCAAACCAAACCGTGAGGATAAATTACCCTAACTCACTTCTCAAGGTTGCAAACCTAGTTGGATCTAAAGGCTTGGTGAGGATATCGACCAACGAGCCTCGGACTCCACTAAATGCGGCACAATATCACCCTTCTCGACATGATCTCTAAGAAAGTGATAGCGAATGTCTATGTGCTTGGTCCTAGAGTGTTGCACAGTTTTTAGCAATGTTAATCGTAAGTGAAGTGTTATCACGAGAAAAGAGGAACACTATCAAATGCCAACCCAAAATCCTTAAGAGTGGACACCATCCACAAAATCGACTCGACAACTA
>JAYEVH010000416.1:0-173622 GCA_036346255.1 Ampelocalamus luodianensis
AAATGTTTTGTTTAACAAATGCATACCGAGGAGGAGGACAGACGAGGCCGGAGGTCGTCGGGTGGACCGGCGGAGGGAGGAGGCCGAAGGGCGCGGCCGAGGGCGAGCAGGCGGCTGGGGCTCGAGCATCAGTCGTGGGTGGAGGAAGGAGGCGCGGCGAGAGCCCGCGCCGAGGCATCGGCGAAGGAGGAGGCGGCACGAACACGTGGGGGAGAGAGGAGGCCGAGCGAGCGCGGGCCCGGAGGACTGAGCAGGTGGTCGAGGCCTCGTGCCCGGGCGCCAGCGGTGGGTGAAGGGAGGAGGCGCGAGCGAGCCGGCCGCCGAGGTGTCGGGCGAGGAGGAGGCGTGGACGGAATGTGGAGGCGAGGAGGAGGGGCGGCCGAGGCGGTCGGGGCTTGGGTCATCTGGGCCAAGGGATCACAAGGGGTTGGGAGGGTGGCGTGGGGAGGCCGAGAGAGGCGGCGTGGGTGCTGGAAAGGAGTGCAGAGTAGGAGCCGGAGAGGCGGCGCCAAGGGATTTGAGGAGGTTAGGAATTTTGTTTCTCAGGTAACCTAATTTTTATCACAGCAAGAGGTTTTATCAACCGCACCTAATTATTGAACTCTGCCTGCACCGAGGATCTTCCCATTTGTGATAGAAATTTTGTGTCTTGGTCTTACTGAATGCCCGATGCATATTCAATCAGTGTATATTTTATCTCACACATAGTTTGCAAGCAAAAGAAAATACTATTACAAATGATACTCAGTCCTTTTGCCCATTTTCACCAATGAATGTTTGTCCTTGATTATATCCATATTATTAGAATTACAACAAAGAAATATCATATATATCTTTCCTACTATGTAATTACTAATTTATTTTTACTAGTAGTATAACATTAGGTTTTAAATGGGTGATAAAATTTATAGATTGCCCTAGCAACACCTCTATTAAGTGTTGTAACGTACATTACAAAGTGTTGTAACATACTAGGGCTGGGTATATTTAGAGATTTCTACACTTAGGTAGTAGCAACATTAAAATATATGTTGCAGTTGAGTTTTTCTACAACACATGTTATATGCATTGCAAAGTGTGTGTTAGAATAGATTGGTCCTGTTGTAGTGTCCGCTGCTACTCTTTAATAATAATTTGTTTATTTTTTACCTATTTCGTTGTATAGAAATGATTTTAATTCATCGATGTTGTCTCTGTGTGAGCTAGCTACTAATCATGTGACTAGTTTAAAATACACAGAGGGTTCGAATTTGCATGTTCGGGTCCTGACACGTACACCCATGAGCTGGCCGTCGGTAGGGGGCGCCAGACCCGGCTGGATCTGCCCCTGATTAGTGGTCAAAGTCAATAATAACAGTTCTTGTGAGTAGAGAGGGTATGAGGGAGAGGTGGGTATTGCCTGCTGACCTAGCACAACTGCTAGTCTGGACACATAGTCAGCACAAATAAGCCAGGTTGGTATTGCAATTAGATTAGATATGCACCGGATTGGGAAGTACAGTGACTTATTTGTCTAGTTTTGTACTAGATGGTGAAAACTAGACTTTCTTGAAAGTAGAGGGATAATACGGATTTATTCCTAAATCTCGTATACCCAGCTGGTAGCCTAGCCTTCGGTCTTTGCTACCGTTTCTTCAGTTCAGCCCGTCGATGGGAGCACGCAGTTGCCTATCTCTGTAAACAAGGGAAGAGACACAAGTAAGATCACCATTTATTACTTAAACAAGAGCCTGCAAGAAGAGGTGATTAGCGTAAACTCACTTGGTGCCTGGTAGACAATGGAACCGGCGCCGCCGAAGTCACACGTGCCGCCCGCCCTCCCGTTGCGCTGGTAGTAGTCGTTGAACGCGTAGGACGCGTGCGCGACCTTGGTGTCGGGATCGAAGCACCGCGCGCCGGGCTGGATGGCACTGCAGTCCGCGCCGTGGCCGCACGCGTAGTCCAGCGCCGCCTGGAGCCGCGCGTCTCCGACCGCCGCGTTAGCCACGCACCAGCTCGCCCTGTTCGGGTCGCAGGTGCCTATCTCGGTAAACAATGCAACAAACACCCAGTAAGATCAGTTAAACCATCATGTATGTGGTGTACAAACAAATTAAAACTGTCCCGCATGGAATCAATGCAAGCCCGTACAGCAACTGAATTGGCTGGAAAAAAAGGCCTAATGATTACGGTGTGATTTTGTTTAGTTTTGTAGTTTCATCTTGGAATCTCTGAAAAATTAGGAACAAAATAGTGTTTGAGAAGAATTTTTCTAAGCAATCAGTAGAAGTGATTTTCAAATTTATGTCTTATTTGTAGTCCTGGCGGGTTCTCTTCAGAGGGGATGATCGAATTAAGATGGACTGTTTCGTGGAGGCTGTTGAAGATTGGACTAAACGGTTCTGTAATATGGATAATCCTAATTGTCTTTTTGTTATTTCCTAGTTTCGGTTATGTTGATGTTATTTTGGTCCTGAATTGTAGGCTGGTGATCCCAGTTCTTTTGGTTTGTGTTTTCGTTGTAAGAACTCTTATATGTTTTCTATAAAAATTTGGGTTTCCCTTTGTCAAAAAAAAAAAATCACCATGTGATGGAGTGACAAAGCAAGGTGGCACGTACGGGATGTTTCACATTTTAATTTTAGGCCCCCATGCAAGCTTTTACACAGACAGCGTAGTGTACGTAGGTTGTGCAGCCCAATTTACATTGGAGCTGTCTATTTCTCAATCAACTGAAAATAACTTCAATCACAGTCGATTTTTTCACCATTTGGATCAAGATCCAACCATCCTCATCTCCTCCACACCTTATATATAGACTACCTCTCCAAACCCTAACTCATTCACTCCTCCCACCCCACCCTTAGTCGCCGCTGGCCCCACCGCCTCCCACTGCCTCACCAGCGCAGGCGAGGCCCGTCGGCGAACTCCTCCCCCCGCGTCGCCGTCGCCGCGGCTCTTCTTCTTCCTCTCCGGTGAGATGCCCCTGTGCCATCCTCCTTCCTCGATCCGATCGCTACCACCGCCTCCAATCCACTTCGATCTCGCTGACCTCCACCATCCACTCCCCAAAGCCCGAGACTCGATGAACCCTAACGCTAACTCACCGCGGTATAGTGACCGGAGGAAGAAGCCACCGACCCTCCCGAGCACGAACTCCACGCATGATCCAACCAAAGGTGAGAAAAATCAATTGAGATCTCTTAAATTTTAAGTCTGCACCTCATTTTACAAACACTTCCATAAAAAATCCATGCAGGTTCTAAGAAACGAAGATAAACGGGAACAAGCCCTATATTTAATAATAACAAAAATAAAAGGAAACAATACTCACCGAGAAGTATTTTTTTTTTAGAAAAGCAAATCTATTATATATTAAAAGTCGATGACATGACTTTTACAGCGGCTAAGAAAAAAGAGAAGTATGCTAGAAATTCTCACAAGAAAAGAAAGATCCTTAAATCAATGACTCCTAATTTTAAAGACTTAGATTTGATAGCTGTCTTAGGGCATGTATAATAGTTTATCTGTTAGGATTGTCTCTAAAAGTTCCAACTCATCTACAGACCACCGTAGAGACAATATCTCCAATAATTTATCTATCAAATTATTCATTTTCAACACAACTTCTCCCCTTACACACTCACCATTTGCGATGGTTTGTGTGCTCAGTTTGTCTCTTATATAAGAGATGACACATTCTCTCTCTTCACATCTTCTCTCCTCCAACTAGAATTTTGAGTGACATGACAGTAAAAGACGGTTGAGGTGACCACTATTGGAGATGCCCTTAGAGATATATTAATTTGAAAAAGATCTAAAAACATCTAACCCTTAATTTGGTGGGCCTTAATTTCAAAGTCTTAGATTCAGTAGTTGGTTTATAGATATATAATTGTGAAAAATATTTAAAAGCTAGTACTATGCCTATTATATATTAAAAGTTGACGATATGCCTTTATACCTACTAAAGAGAGAGATCTTAAAATAACATTTGCTAATTAAATATGAAATCAAATATCTCAAATTAAAATTTAGATAGCTAAATATAAATTTTAAATATTAAAATTATATAAAGTTATGCTATACTACACCAAACCAGGCAATTGGGTGGGCTGATCGGCTAATTATAAGAATTAGCTACATTTGACCTCAGCTATGTTCATGAACGGCCGTTTACAGTATACCTACATTTGCTAACACGGACGTGATAGATAGTAGCATTTTAACGTCAAGAAGCAAAACAATCAAAAATGAAAGCACATTTGCACAAACGATGAGCCAAGAAGAGATTATGCATGAGCGAACTCACTTGGTGCCTGGTAGACAATGTAAGCGGCTCCGGCGAAGTCGCACGTTCCGCTGGCCCGGCCTTTGCGCTGGTAGTAGTCGTTGAATGCGTAGGACGCGTGCGCGAGCTTGGTGTTGGGCTCGTAGCATTGCTTGCCGGGCTGGATGGCGCTGCAGTCCGCGCCGTGGCCACACGCATAGTCCAGCGCCGCCTGCAGCCGCGCGTCCCCGACCGCCGCGTTCGCCATGCACCAGCTCGCCTTCGCGCCGCCGCCGCCCCCACCGTTGCCGTGAACGAAGTCGATGTCGTACACCTTCTGCTCGTTCGGGTAGAACAGGCCGAAGTTGCGCTCTGTGGCTGGCCCGTCCTTCCCGTTCTCGTTGAAAAGGGAGAAGATGTACACGGAGATGTCGGCGTCCGGGCGGTAAGGGGTGCCGGCGTTGTCGGCGAGCAGGCTGTACGTGGTGCCGGCGTTGCCGGAGAGCACGCGGCTGATGAGGTTACCGTTATACGCTTGGGCGTTGACCTTCGAGGCCGCCCAGTTACCATCGGAGGGCCACCCCGTCTCCGAATTGTGCACGGGCACCCTTCCCCTGTGGTGCCCCGCCCTTGCTTGCGCGTTGACCGTCGAGGCCCCCACGCTACCATAGGAGGCCCTGTCCATTGCATAGTAAACGGCGTCGAGCTGGGCGTCAAAGAGGCTGTAGTACGTGAGGCCGGTCCCTGGTCGAGCACGCCGGCGTTGGGGCGGAACGTCGCGTAGTCGAGGGAGATCTTGTCTGGTTGATCCGAGTATGCGTAGAATGGGTAGAAATTGACCATGAGATACGAGCCGGTCTGATCCAAGAAGTCGAGCATGGGATTCATCACCGACTGCGCAATGTCATCCCGGAACGCGCCCGCTGACGGCGGAACGACTCCTGAGAGCAGTGAACGGGATCGGCGTGGACACCTTCACGGCGTCAGCCAGGCCCAAACTCGCCAGCGCCGCCTGCACGTTCTTCATGGCCGGGACGAGCTGCGGGGTCAAGTCATTTGCCTGGTCGAACACCTCGTTCCCCACGGCCACACCATGGATCTGCGTGGCCGGGTAGTACGCCTTCACGTTGGTTGTCGCCCACTGGAGCGCGTACGATGGATCCGCGGCCGCAGAGGCCAGCTGCTCGTTAGGTAGCGACACCATTAGCTTGATGCCGGTGTTGGCCAGCGAGCTCAGCACGTTCGGGTTGGTGTCGTACACCTCACCATCGTGATGCCGTTCTGCTTCAGAAGCTGCACCACCGATGCTGGGTCCGGCAGGTCGTTCGCCACCCTCCGTAGCACACGCCCACCTCGCCCGCCTCTGCAATGTACACCAAGAAAAATTGCCATTGTTACCAAACTGCACGTGCCGTTTATCCCCAAAACAGCAGTCTTTGTACGTCGCCGCGATTACCTGCACGGGAGAAGAAGAGCAGTGGCAATGTCGCGCCGAGGAGGACGACTAGGAGGCGAGTGAGCGCCATTCTGTGATCCTAAAGAGGCGAGGGGCAGAGCAAAGACGATGCGAGGAGTGGGAGATGAGCGAAAGGGTGGGCGGGAATTTATAGCCGACAACAAGGTAAGGTCGGGGCGCTGCACTGCGCCTGGCCGCCTGGGGTGACGGTGCAGCTGTGAACGCTATCTTTTCCTTTGGCACGAGACTACGAAGTACATCTCAAATAGTTAGAGATAAATTTATTTTTAACATATACCATATCATGTTTAGAGATAATATCTTCAATAGATAGATTTTAGCACACTCTTCAACATTTATATTTTATAATTATTTTTTAAAACGAGCCTACATATTATCTAGAGTAGATTAATATATCATATCTTGTTTCGTGTGTACGACAGTCTCTTCAGGAAGAGACGACATATGCTCTCCACCCCCTCTCTCCTTCACGTAGAATTTTGTTAACATGACGTAGCTAAGAAACGATAATAAATATACCATTAGAGATGCCTAACAACCAAGATGGCCTGATTAGGGCGAGAACCGCAGCGATTGATCATTTGTCATTTTTCCATTAGATAGTGCAAGTGGCAACTTTGACAAGTCCAACATGCTACGCCGTTATACAGTAGCACTTTGGGATTTTTTATATATTTGCCACTTCACGGACTATCCTTTTGCCACTCCAAAGGTTGGAAAACTCATATTTTGCCATTGTTGACCCAATTAAAGCAATTTCCATGCATCTTCGTATTTTAATCCCTAAAATGGCCCTTTTGTCCATTTGCATTATAGCTCATGGTTGTGGTTTACGTGGTCCAATCGAACCAATGCACTTTGGTCAGGAAGACAAGACAAGCAGGCCTGGTACATGTGGATAGTGCTGTTTATTCGGTATTTTTGATAAATATGGTTCGGTAAATACGGCAGTGTTAGTTCGGTAAATATGATATTTTTGAAAATATGATTCGGTATCGATAAAATCTAATTTATTTTGGTACGATATAGTTAAATATCATATTAACTAAAATTGACGCGAATTGCGAAAGATGTAACGGGATAGCATGAGTGCACGGTGCATGCGATGCACTGGCCAATGGCCACTGGCACTCTGCATGGTACATTGGTGCCCAGCAGCCAAGACCACCGCCGTCGCCTAAACGCCTCACCCAGAGTCGGCGAGATAGCAGCCCAACGCCAATGACAAGACACAATAGAGCAAGCTAGCTTCACAGAGGCAGACAGACAGAACTTCAAAGATCGCACAAGGGCACAACACAGCACCTAGCACCCGGCAGGCGCCAGCCTCCAGGCAACTCATGGTAGGCTTCTGCTATTTTGGCAGGTTTGCAATGAAGGAAACAACATGACAAGGAATAACTGACACTCCAACAATATCAAATTTTCACCACATATATTTATAATGGGGTCATGCTACAATATACATAGTACATGTCCTTAAATTGACACTCCAGCGATATCAATAAGGAAGATAGTGCTTGTCTGCTTGAACTGAATAATCAAAATAAGGTCAAGCTTGAACTTTGCATAATCCTCATTCATTTTATTCATCTTAACCTGTCGAATCTATGGAGTATAGATTATGACTGGTACAATTGGTTAGATACTACAGCAATAGAGAGCATGGATTTTTTTCCACAACTTCAGCAATCTTATGTGAAAAGTGAAAACAACAGTACAAGCAATCCAATCCAACATTAAAATTTAAAATGTTCAAACATAGTCCTTACTCCATAGTTCATTAGTTCTAGTTGAAATGTTTAAGTTCCAACGGTCCAAATAGTAACAAAAGATTACATAGTCCATACATCTTCATTCTTCAAGCATCAAGCTCGATCCGAGGAGAAGACATTTGTTGTTGGAATAGCATCGTCAACTTGGCCTTCTATTTCAATACCTACATGACACAAAAATAATATAATAAGTTGAAGCAGTTTGCATCACTCTTGAATAGAAATATTATGTCTAGATTATAGCACATTTTCAAAAGTAGTCAAATCCTTTAAATTGGCTTCAATGTTGATGCACTTTGAACGACGCAACCAATCTTGTGCACATATCAAGCATGGAAGTGTTAACGGAGTTAAAGAGCTTCTAAAATCATCGAGAACACGACCACTAGTACTAAAGGCTGATTCAAAAGCATCAGTTGATATGGGAATTGCTAATATATCATGAGTCATCCGTGAAAGGATAGGAAAACGAGGTGAGTTGCATTTCCACCAAGAAAGAATGTCAAATTCTTTAACATCATCTTCTGCATCTTCAGCTAGGTACTTCTCTAATTCAGATTTAGCACCACCCCCACTGGTAACTTTTATTCTCTTGTTATATAAAGACCTCATAAAATTTGTAGATGCACTAGTTGATTGCTCAATAGCACTAGTTGATTGATCATTATCAGTACCACTACAATGTTTACCACCTTGGCTTCCAACTTGAGAGTACTCATTCTTGTATTCTCCAAAAAGATCTAAGATTGCCTTTTGTACCTTCACCCATATCTTACCACCTTTAATATGGTCATATATCTTGTTAATTTGCCACTAGAAAAAAAAAATCAGATTGCTTGGTCCTTACATAAACATTAAAACAAAAACAATGTGACATTAGTGAGTGATCAAGAACAGAAGCCATATCTTGTTTAAATACAAAAAAAAACTTGTACCTAGGATCAAGAATAGCAGCAATAAAAATTAAATCGTTCATCTTCTCAGGATCCCCCCAAATACTCATCTTAACAACCATGTCTTTGAAGGTATTATCACCACCATCTTCGCGTTCAGTCCATTCGCACAATAAATAATTTACACCATCAGTATCAATAGAGAAAGTGTTGGAAGTAACATATTGAGTGCTAGAAACCTTTTTTGTAAGGTTAAATAAATATTTTAGAAACTCCTTGAAGTCTTTTGCATACACCCAATCATCATGTTTCAACTTCATTCACACCCAACTCTGCCTTGTAGGAGGGGTCCTAAAGTTCAAGCCTTTCAAATGCCTTCTCAAACCCACATCAGTCTCTAACATAAGATATGTCGAGTTCCACCTAGTGCACACATCAAGAGATACCAAACCTTTTTATTCTACCTTGTTGATTTGCACACATCTTTTAAAGCTATTCATTCTTGCAGTGGAGCTTCTCACATATTTGATAGTATTACGGATACGAAAAATAGAAGGAGCCACTGTCTTCAACCCATCTTGAACCATAAGATTAATAATATGAGCTACGCATCTCATTTGAAGATGACAACCTTTCGCAAAAGTACCACCCCGATTTTTCAAAGCACTCCACATGTAGCTAATAGCACCATCATTTGAATTGGCATTATCTATGGTAATAGTGCACACATTCTCAATGCCCTACTCAAGCAAACATTTATCTAGTGCATTTCCTATGTCTTCCCCTTTATGGCTATCTACCAAACAGAAGTTACGTATTTTTTTAAGCTGCCAATTGATATCGATGTAATGTGCCATGCGAACCATGTAATTCTGAAGAGTTAAAGAAGTCCATGTGTCGGTTGTACGACTAACCGTTTGATGAGAGTCCTTAAAAAACTTTTTGAGCTTTGCTTTCTCAACCTCAAAAAGGTGAAGAACATCTCTATACATTGTTGTCCTAGATGGCACACTGAATCGGGGATAAATTTTTGCAGAACTTGATGGAATCTACTTGAAACTTTTGTTAAAACCTTTTTGAAACTTCGACCGTTTAAAACTAAAACTTCTATGAAACTTTTTCATCGTTGAAACTTAGATGAAACTTCATGCACTGTATTAAAACTTCACGATACGTTGCTATACCGTTAGAAGTGCTTCCAACGGTATAGCGTTGTGTAGCAGCTCCCATTAGACTTAGTATATTGGCAAGTCATGAAAGACCTCGTTTCGGTGTGGCAAATTTCTACCGTCCCCTTGCAAATTTGGTTGCGTCACGGATCCACATTTCACGAAGAAACATCTAGTTTTGTAGACGAGGGTTGTTTACTAAAGATTTGTTTCTTTCTCTATTCTGAATCTCTGTGTGATACGGTGCCCGCCCACTATGATAGTCTACCCTGTATGGAAAAGGACAACAACTTCAACCTGCATTGCCAAACGGCGGCACTGCCCGTGTCTGAATTGGACGGGTCAAGTCACCGGAGACCAATGTGGGTGGTGCGCTCCGCGCCGCCGCCACGCACAACGGCTTGCAAGCCGTCACATCCTGAACCCCGCCCAACCCACTTCGTGCGTTGGCTGGGTGATCCTCCGACCCACTTCGGCTTGGGTGCTCTGTCCTCATCACTGACTCGATCTTGTTGATCGACATTTGGCGACATGAGTACATACAAGGGAGCTTGTGAGCTTTTCCAACATTCAGCCCGCGCATGCACGCTATCAAGAATTCATTCATTGGCACGACTTAGTTAAGATGTTCTTGGTGCATGACAAGCTGCGAGAACGTGAAACCGAGCACTGCCCACAGTCCATCTAGAATAAACTCAAAACGAGACCAAAGTCACGACTCCCGTCCGATTAAAAAAGGAGTATCTGCTCCCCACACCTTCCCAGCTCACGACACTATCCTGAGCACAAATGGAACACAAAATAAATCGAGAAAAAAATACAAATTGAGAACAAAAAACATAAATGGATTCGACACCCCGTCCGATTAAAAAAAAACTGCATATTCACTGCCAGTACAATGAGAAAGAAAAAAAAAATTGAACCCAAAATCACATAACTGATTTGACTCCCGCCCCGATCAAAATACTTACAGATACGCTCCCATGCGGCCATGCCTCTCAGATCTCACGACTCTATCTCGATTAGCGATGCACTTTCTATAGAAGATCAAGTACGATTTTTCCCTAAATAAACTATTTTTAATCATTTTACAAAAACAATATTTATTTCTGTAAAAAAAAATAAAACGTAGATTATTTTTGTAAAATAATTAAAAAAATATATTTAGAAAAAATCAAGCAAGTGCCCTCTCTCGCTGAATCCTTCTACCTATCACTCAGTCTCCCACCGAGTTTTTGCCATAAATATGACTGTTAATGCCATAATTAATAAAAATGAGGCTCGACCCGACGTAATGCCACAACAAACAAACTGGCCTCCGACACACGTCCAAATCCGGTCTTCAAGGGCTGAACTCGTTCTCCACTGTTCTAAGTGGGGCGAGAGGGACGCCTCCATTGCGCCACGTCGTCGCTGTGATGCCCAGGACGGAGCAGCTGTAGTCGTGCCCCCCAAGCACTTCCTTGGCCCTCGGCGCCCCACGTGGCCCTCGCCATGCCTCGCGCGCGTATTCCACCGCCAGCACGGTCATGAGCACATTGCAAGATGGAGTCAAACTAAGGGCGGCCCCAACAAGGCTGAGTCAGCTAGCTATTTGAGTGTACAGTCAGCATACATCCTACGTGGAGGAAAGAGAACGCAAAAGAAATCGAGCCGCGACTCTCCGTCGCTCATCTCGCACACAACACGATGTGCCAAATCGCGGCCAAATCGCTCGCTGCTAGCTTTTTCACTCGCTTACCGCGATTCCGCGATCACGCCGCGCGCAAATCCTCCACCGCTGCGCGCGATCCTCCATGGTCGCTGCGCAAAATCCTCCTCAATCTTGCTAGTCCCGCCTCCTCCGATTTATTTGTGAAATCGCAAAAGCAAGGTCACCCTCACCATATCCTTCAGATCCAACATAGGGAGCGGAGAGGCGCGCACGGAGGTTTGGAGAGGGCTCGGCGAGCGGAGAGGGCGCGCGCGAGGCTAACGCGCAGACGACGACGACGCCGCGAGGGCGGGTAGAAGTCGTGGTCGCCGGTGATGAGCCGGCGAACTGCGGCAGATGGCTCCGCCACCACATCAGACGGATCTGCCTACTCCCGCCCAAAGATATCGCATCGCTCGCTCCTGCTCCTACGCTGATTCATCTTCTCTTCCGCGCTTTTTGTGGTGGTGTCGCTCTTCCTACTCCAGAGGCCAATCTGTAATCCACTTGAGATTTATTTCTTTATACAAGACTACTCAGAGATCCATGTGAGCTGTGCAAAAACTGCATCACGTGGCTCAAGGCCCCTCGGTGGCGGTGGTTCACCTGCCTGTCAATCACGGCAAGCATGGAGGCACTACTCCATCCATCCCAATCTTGTCTCCGCAGAGTTTTCTATTTTCTTGTGCTTTTGAGAAGGTTGTTTCAGAGTTAAGGTTGTATGGCGATGCAAGTATTGCAATGTGGAGTACAAATCGAACTTACTCTAGGATAAAAATCACTTGCTTCGGATATCGGAGGTGGAATCAAGATGTGTATGTGAACTCGATCGTAACTCGACTCAAGATGTGCATGTGCATGTGAATTAAAATTATGCTTCTCTCAAAGATGGTGGCTGGACCTTTGCCACAAGCCACACCTTCAGCACCACATCCACAAATTGGTAAGTTTCGCTTTTATGTAAATTTCTTGTCGTGACCGGTTGTCGCTTTAGTATGTTCGAAACAGCTAGTTCACTAGCTATATTAGTTTCATTAGAAGTAACGATATGGGTTGCTTGATTTTTCAAGTGGTATGGATTACTATCCACCGGTGGTTTTATAAACTTTTACAAGTGGACAACCATTCATTCCTCATGTTTCGCACCATGGCCACCTATGGAAAGGAATCTCAATTAGCACCACCAAAAATGACTCAGAAACCAAAATGCTAAAAAGAGATTGAAAGGCAAAACTATCATCAACTTAGATGATGGAAACGATGGTGACTACAAAGCGCCTTGTATTTGATGCAGATGAGGACGAGAGGCTAGTAAGTAAAATTGTATCACTCACTTTCTTTTGTACCTTCACAAATATATTAACCTACAACTAATCATGTATGCTAATCAGTCGTTGCATGGTCGATTCATTGAATGACCCAATCAATGGGAATTGCAAGAAAATGAGAGCTATCTGGGTGATGTACATGACATGTATAATAGCACTACACCTACAAACCGAATAAGAGAGGTGAAACATCTCAAAGATCTGCAAAAATTAAGAGATGGGTGGGATTTTTTCAGCATGTTGGAAGAAGGCTACCTCAATTTATCTTAGCGGTATTCAGATGACCACTAAGAGACATGGCTAAGCGCTTTATTTGGATGACTATCCTAAGGAAGGCCCATTCACGCTTTGCAATCACTGAAAATTCTTCGTGATGAACCCAAGTGGCATGCGCTTTGGAAGAACTTGAAAACCAAATAAAAGGAGTTTGGATGATGAAGATGGGGCAATTGACATCTCGGGACATCAAAAGGTGTAGGAGAAAAGGAACGCCCTATAGGGACAAAACAAGCTAAGAAACAACGCAATGGTAAAGGTAGAGTCAACGATGATGATGTCGCATTTAGATGAAGACTTGAAAAATTCATTGACATTCAAGCTGCAACAAAAACGATGTGAAGACTTCTTAGAGGCACAGAACGCATTTCGATAAGAAGTTTGAAACAAAGAAGGCTTAGGAGGAGGTCACATCGAATCATATCAAAAACTCTTGTGTATGGACACTAGGAGATGACAGAGGATATTAGAGTGAGCATGTCCTTGCCCTCAAGATGCTAAGGGAGAAATTGGCCGCACAAAGAACTAAGGTACTTTCTTATTTTTGTTTATCGCTATTTTTTACAAATATCAACATCTAGTACCAATGTTTGGTGAATTATCATGCATTGTCATTATTATTGTCTTGCAAGTACTCAATACAGATTCAGTAGTAGTCAAACACATTAGTCCTTTGTGTGTGTGTGTGTGTATATATACATGACCAAGATAGTCTGCATCTATATATGCACAAAGAGCCCAAACTCTCCAACCTCTATACCCTTTCTAAACTTGTCTCCAAACATGCCTGATCAATCCGATGATTCTATAGACCCCTTAGAAGAGTTCTCACTGAGCAACAAGCCCTTGACTCTCTTGTGGCCGGATTTTTACGAAGATTAAGGCAAAGTTGGCGGGTAGTTCATCTAGGCGCCAAGTGGAACCGAAAGTACATCAACAGAATCGTGAAGGTGCTCATCAACAACTTGTGGTCGATTACTTGCGTAAGAGCCTCTATATTCGATGCAATGTTTCGTAGAAGATTTCGGATGAGAAGTCATGTTTTTCACGCATTGTGGATGCCCCGGTAGTTGGTCTCCTATTTCACTCAAAGGGTAGATCTGACTAATTGTTCGGGCTTTCACCATCGCAAAAGTGCACAAAGAAGAATCCGTATGCTTGCATATGGGACCGCAATGACATGCTTGATGAGTACTTGAAGGTTGCAGAGCACCGCCCTTGAGTGCTTGGAAAATTTGTGCAAGGGTGATTGATGTTTTCGGCCCGAGTACCTACGACGCCTCATACCAAGACATGGAGCATTTGCTCCAAGTTGGAGAGTCTCGTGGATTCCCTGGAATGTTGGGTAGCATTGACTGCATGCATTGGCGATGGGAAAATTGTCCAACAGCATGGAAGGGGCAATATACCACCGGTCGCTATGGATTCCCAACCATCATCCTTGAAGCGGTAGCTTCACATGACCTCCATATTTGGCATGCATTCTTTGGTGTTGCTAGGTCTAATAATGACATCAACGTGCTCAATCACCCCTTTGTTTCTTGAGGTGATAAAGGGTGAAGCTCCTCGGTTCGATTTCCACAATGGTAGGCAATACAACACGGTTATTACCTAGCCGATGGAATTTACCTGCATGGGCAGCCTTTGTGAAGTCTATAAATTCACCTCAACTACAAAAGCACAAGGTGTATGCAATGAACAAGAAGGTGCAAGGAAAGATGTGGAGCGTGCTTTTGGCGTTCTGCAAGCTCGCTTCAACATTGTGCGTCGTCCAGCATGATCTTGGAGCACAAGGATTATTGGACAAATCATGAAAGTCTGTGTTATTCTCCACAACATGATAGTGGAAGATGAGGGAGAAATGGCTAAGGAGTCTATTGATCTGAATGCAATTCCTGGAGCATCAATTGTTCTTCCTCCGTATGCAAAAGGCCTCAAATAGTAACCCATGCTTCAATGATGTTTGACGTAGAAACTCTGCTATCCGTGCTCACTCAGTCCACACTCAACTAAAAGATGATTTAATTGAGCACATTTGGCAACGTTTTGGCCATAGGGCTCCCCACTAGTCTTTTTTTTTTTTTTTATAATAACCTCATGTAAGATCTTTCGTGGAATTGTTTTTTTATTAGCACAGTTATTTATATTGAGTAAGCTGACTTACCGTTTGTTTCCTTTTTCCATAATCATTGATATGAGGTTGATTGGCATTTCTAGCGAGCTATGACTGAGGTGGTTGGGTCGAGATGACTTTTGGCTTTTGGTGCTTCTTCCTCAACGATGCAGTCAGCTGTTCAATTTGCTTTTGTGGCCTGAAATAAAGATGTATGGCTTGAGTCATGGTTATCAATTAGTTCATGATGTAGTAACGTATGGACATTTTATTTTATTTTTATGTTTAAAACCTTTGGTTGTACCCGTTGCTTATCTTTAGTTGGTCATGTAATGTATGGCTTGAGTCAAGATGTATGCAATCAGTTGGTTATCTTTAGTTGGTTACGAAGCCTCCACACAAAGAGGCACAAAGATGATGCACAGTGTATCCATGACCTCTTTGTGTGTATGGAAGTATTAAAAGTACAAATAGCTAGCAATATAGATAGCTCTTTGGACCGCTGTCTTTTTTGTTCATGACGTGGACGTCTCCTAGTTAGCAACTAGCTAGGACTGTTGCGGACGCCCTAACAAGCATCGGCAACTTGCCGTTGCTACACGACAAACGCATGAAAGTTGAGGCAATAGTTCATACAGTCCAGCTACTGTAGGTCCAGTAACCATGGCGCTGATTGGGCATCATCAACTGTGCAGGCATGGATGGCCAGGAGCAGCAGAAACCAAAGAAAATGAAAGCACATACGTTTCTTCCGCTGCATTTATTTGTTCATCGAGAAATTCCCAATCAGCGTGTATGGCCCAGACCGTGCCCCTGCCGTCCATATACACCCATGTAACAACTAACAATACTTCCATGCTTCTGTACCATTTCCTTCTTTTATTGGTGCATTGCCGTCCATATGCGTGTAAGTTGCTTCTTTTTTATGATAGTCTCGTTCAGAGAGAAATATCTTGTTAGGTCCACTAGAGTTGGCACTCACTTGCTACCGCCTATGCATGCCAAAGACCATCATTTTCTCGAGTCCAGGAAAAACTTTTCGGATCATCGATATATAGTAGGCGAAAATTTAAGAGAATATTTTCCTAAAAAAAAAGAAGAGAATATGACTCTGATGGCCTTACGTTCCGTGGGCGTAAATATATGTGTCCAAACGGACGCTTCTATGGACCGAGCATTCGGTCCAGAACTATGGACCGAAGGCCCAACTATTCCGCCGAGGCCTTATCGCTTCGTTGCATCGTCCTCAGTCCTCACCACTCGCTCCTCCTCATCTTCCCCAACCGACGCATCATCTTCGTCTTCCTTCCGCGCGACGCTGGCCGACTCCGCGCGACTCCACCCCGCCTCCCGCCGGTCACCACCCGCGGCCGCCGTCCTCGACGCCTCGCCGATGCACGTCTTCCCCGCGCCCGCCCACCCTAATTGATCGACGGGGTCGCCGCCGCCGCCCACCGCCGGTCCTACCTACCACCCGGATCTATGATGGGGGTGTTTGGTGAACCCCACCTGTTGAATTTATGGCAAATCGCAAGCATTAGCCAATGTCGCCTGTTGAAAATGCTCCTCTAAGTTACAACAGTATTTAAATAGCTAGCAATAGGAAGTTGCAAGGTTGCGAGAATCTCGGTCAGAGACACTCCTTAGATCACATTTTAGAATGGAATCATACAATCTAAAATTCTATCGATTCTACTAAAATACATGTGTTCCAATAATGATATAAGTATTTATTTGGTTATTTGACATATAACCTAATTTGATTGATAAATGTTTAAATCGTAATTTAAATTTCATATCATTCAAAGCTACAATTAAAATATTAATTTTAATAACATTGCTATTACTTGAACATTTTACATAAAAATTAAAATAAATAAATAAAATATTTTATATTATTCCAAACCTTTAAATTTTAATGTCTAACCTACTAATTACTTAGTATTTATCGTACAACTTGAATTGAGGGACAGGACACAACCAAACATCTAAATCTTTTATAATTTGAGGTGATGCATGATTCTACTCGATTCTACTACGATTCTATCGTGATTCCACCCGACTCTATAACTAGGAGTGCGATTTTACCATGATTCTACTATGTGCGACTCTAGGTGCGATTTGGATCGTATTACTGTTGTAGGATCGTAGAATCATACGTTTTTACGACTAGAGTCGCGATTTTAACAACCTTGGGAAGTTGGTCTGTAGCCAAATGGATACGGACACAAGTGTGTCTTAGCACTGATGTTTATTGATTTTAGAAGTACACACGGGTGCACATTCAGCGAGAAAACACGTGTCTGTGATCCGTAAGACCTTAGGTGCTTTCTGATAGATTCCAAGTAGGTGCTTTCTGATAGATTCCAAGCGTGTGTAGGGACGTGTACGTGTGAGTGGTGTGTATTAGGTGCGTGTGTCCACCTTGTATTCTAAAAAAAAAACTAGAAATAGCGCTGTTATAGCTAAGCGATAGCTTTTTCTAACCTCTATGCCCAAAAAATATGGCCGCAATTAGCACTATAGTTAATAGCTGTAATAGCTAGCGCTATGCTACATGTTAAGTGTTTTTCCAATCTTTCTCGCTCTATGATATATAGTCATGATACAGCTTGGTTTCAGTTGGCGACGCAAGGGAGAAAGAAGATGCAAAGACGATTCAAGATTGGAGCGTAGCGGATACGGCGAGCGGTGAGGCTCGCCTTTGGCCTTCGGTGGAAGTTGATCCCCAGCCAGAACTGGAAGCCTTGTGGCAGAGAAAGGAGAAGGAGAATTAATCTGTTATTTCTTATGCTTTTGGTTACAATCTTGTGTCCTTTATATGGAGGACTAACCACTAAAGGCATCCTAAAGGGATTGCTTACATCTGCATTATCAATAAGGGATACTACCTAATTTCTCTCATGCCAAAAGGGCTTCCTAATTTACCTTATGTCGAAAGGGCAGCTATCGTTACTGATGCAAATCTTGTCGTTGTCGGTTTGATCCAGTTCCCCTGCCGTATTGGCTGCGGTTTGTCCAGCTGACCGAAGCCGTGTCCGACACTGATATTGCTTGCCAAAATAACGATCGGTAACATTTCCGCTTTCCTGGAGAAACAGTTTGTCCTCGAGTTGCACATGAGGATAGCGCTGGCGAAATTCCGAAATGGTCATCCACGATGTGTCGTTAGACGGTAACAGCTTGTCCTCGAGTTGCACATGAGGATAGCGCTGGCGAAATTCCGAAATGGTCATCCACGATGTGTCGGTAGACGGTAGCAAGACGATCTTCCCAACGAATTAAAACTTCCCAATCACCAGACGTGAAACGACCACGAAGAACTTCAGCAGGTTTAGGAACAAAGCGAGCATTGTAAATATCGGCCAAAGGCAAAATCTCGGCTGGTGGAACTCCATGGAACGGCTTTAACAAAGAAACATGAAAAACATCGTGGAGACGAGCACAAGGAGGTAATTGCAAACGGTAAGAAACCGTGCCAATACGTTGCACAATTTGATACGACCCGAAGAAACACAGAGACAACTTTCCTATGGTCGGGCGTCCCAACGAAGCTGCTGCCTGGTGATGAAGGCGCAACCAAACCCAAGTGCGGACATCAAATTCAATGGCCCGATGAGTGAGATCATAATGATTTTTCATGGAGTCCTGGGCTTGAAGTAATCGTTCCCGAATTTCAGCAAGAAACTCGTCGCGCTCCAACAATTGTTGATCCACTGCCACACCCGGTTCATAAGCAATCAGAGTCGGAGGGTCACGCCCATACACAACCTTGAAGGGTGTAGCACGGAGGGCAGTCTGGAATGAAAAATTGTGACAAAATTCAGCCCAAGGAAGCCAACGTAGCCCACTCTTTCGGTCGATCGTCCACAAGACAATGGAGATACATGCCAATGATGTGGTTAACAACCTCAGTTTGCCCATCGGATTGGGGATGAAAAGCTGAACTGAGATGCAACTTACACCCAGCGAGACGAAACAATTCAGACCAAAATGAACTGGTAAAAATGGGATCACGATCACTCACAATGGAGGAAGGAAAACCATAAAGTCTCACAATATTGTCAAAGAAGATACAAGCAACGGAACTTGCCGTATACGGATGGCCCAAGGCGAGAAAGTGCGCATATTTTGAGAATCGGTCAACAACGGTAAGAATCACTGATTTACCATGTATTTTGGGAAATCCTTCCATGAAATCTAGAAATATCATCCCAAATTCGATGTGGAACGGGTAACGGTTGAAGTAGGCCGGAGGGATGCAAATGTTCAGACTTGTTGCGTTGACATGTCGCACAACCATGCACAAATTCTTGAACCAGTTTGCACATACCGGGATTATAGAACTGAAATTGAAGACGATGAAGTGTCTTCTGAAATCCTTCATGCCCGGCATTGTGTGCATCGGCCAAGAGTGTAGCCCAAATTTCAGAATCCGCTGGCACAAAAACACAACCATGAAAAAGAAGCAATCCATCCACAATAGACCAACCTGGTGGAGCACCACCAGCCCGAATGGTTGTGCGCTGCTGGACCAAGTCGGCTCGTGAGTTAATTTCGTGGTGAAGACGATCAAAGATATCAAAGTGCGGAGCAAAAACTACATGAACACCCGGACAGTCCTCCAACCGACGAGACAATGCATCTGCAACTGTATTCTGTCGGCCCGATCGATATTCCACTGTGAACGAATAGCCAAAAAGTGTGCTCACCCAATGATGTTGAGGTATAGTGGACAACTGCTGGTTAAGCAAGAACTTCAAACTATAGTGATCGGTACGAACGTGAAAAGAATGGCCCTATAAGTATGGACGCCAATGACAAATAGCTTTGACCAATCCAATGAGTTCTCGTTCGTAAGCGGCAAGCTTGGCATGATGGGATGCCACTGTGCAAATGAAGAACGCCAATGGTCAGTCCCCTTGGTGGAGAACAGCACCAAATCCCATGCCAGATGCATCACAGTCTACGGTGAATGGAACCTGAAAATCTGGAAGTTGTAAGACCGGCACGAAGGTAAGAGCTGTTTTAAGAGCGGCAAAGGCGTGAGCCGCCTGATCACCCCAGACGAAGGCTTCCTTTTTCATCAACTTGGTAAGTGGTGCGGCTATGAGGTCGTAGTCCTGAATAAACTTGCGGTAATAGCCTGTGAGACCAAGGAAACCACGCAATGCCCGTACGGAAGTGGGCGTTGGCCAATCTGCCATAGCCAACATTTTGTTAGGGGTCCATGGCAACGCTGTGACCAGAAATGATGTGTCCGAGGTATGCGACTCATGCTTGGCCAAAGGAGCATTTGGAACGCTTGAGAAATAACTGATGTTCAGACAATAGTTGCAATACTGCTCGAACTTGTTGGAGATGCGCTGACCAAGATGAGTTGTAAATCAAGATGTCAAAAAATACCAGGACAAGATGGCGAAGAAAAGGCTTAATAATATCATTCATAAGAGCTTGAAAGGTCGTCGGGGTGTTAGTGAGACCAAAGGACATGACCAAGAATTCATAGTGTCCTTGATGCGTGCGGAAGGCTGTCTTTCTCAATGTCCGGCAGGTACATTAGGACTTGATGATAGCCACTGAGGAGGTCCAATTTGGTGAAGAAACACATGCCTTTGAGCTCATCCAATAACTCATCAACCACCGGGATTGGAAATTTGTCCGATAGTCCCACCAAAGCGCCAAGTGTCATCCTGTTTTTTGACCAAAAGTACAGGTGAAGAAAATGCCGATGTACTCTCGCGAATAATACCTTGTTGCAGCATCTCAGACACTGCCACTCGATCTCATCATTTAAAAGCTAAGGGTAATGGTAGGGTCGAACGACGATTGGTGCAGTCCCCGCAAGGTGTATGCGATGGTCATGGTGGCGGGCTGGAGGGAGACCATGCGGCACAGCAAAGATGGGGACAAACTCCTGTAGTAAGTCATCCATGATGTCCTCCCGAGAACATGCGTGTAGGCGTGGGGTGCTGCGATCACCGGTTAATCCCTGCCATGTCACCTGATGATCGTGCCACCAAAAAGACATGGTGAGAAGGTCGAAGTCCCAGACAATCGACCCGAGGGCACGTAGCCATTGCACCCCTAGGATGAGGTCAAAACCTTCCAGAGGTAAGGTGTAGCAGTCGATATTGAAGCACTCGTCGTTGATTATCATGCACAACTAACGGTGTACCCCTGCATTGGTAACGCGATTGCCATTAGCAACCGTCACCTTCATCCCGAGAAGCGGTGTGAGAAGCACTCCAAGCTGCTGAGTGACACCATTAGCCATAAAGTTATGCGTGGAACCGGAGTCGACCAAGGCAGTGAGAGGGGTACCCTGGATGGATACCCGAAGCTTCATCGTCCGACCGGTACTCACACCTGTGATGGCGTGCAAAGAAATATGAACATCAGTGTCGGACGGCTCCTCGTTGTAATCATCATCAAGCTCGAGAAGATAGATGCCCTTGAATGAGCATGTACGATCACGAGTGAACTTGGCCGGGCAGTTATAGCATAAGCCCTTGAGGCGGCGGTAGGCCATTTCCTCAGGTGTGAGGCGGCGAAAGCAGGAGGTTGCCGGCCCTGGTAGCAGGCTGCGCTGTGGTGTAGCCAACGTCGTTGGGTTGGGTGGGCAGGCGAGCTGCTGGGAAGGCGCGGCACCGGCCAGTGGTTGTTTCGTCGGCTTGGTAGGAATTGGCGCCAAAAAATGTGGCGTCGTTGTGCCGCGCAATGGCATCGAAG
This sequence comes from Ampelocalamus luodianensis, assembly GCA_036346255.1. Classification (NCBI taxonomy): domain Eukaryota; kingdom Viridiplantae; phylum Streptophyta; class Magnoliopsida; order Poales; family Poaceae; genus Ampelocalamus; species Ampelocalamus luodianensis. The sequence continues at coordinate 21,706 of JAYEVH010000416.1, forward strand.
GTTCAGCTGCATCATCCTCACCGCGGCGTTCATAAGCCCGGGCAAGACTAATTGCTGTCTGCAAATTTGACGGGTTGTGTAATTCGACGTCGGTCTTCAGCGGGTTACGGAGTCCGGCCGTGAAAAGTTGAACTTGTTTCTTGGCCAAAAATTGTTTGGTACGACATAGCAAGGCGAGGAATTGTTGTTTGTATTCTTGGACAGTCCCGGTGCGCCGATTGAGTGTGGACAGCTGCGCTAGAATTTGATCGAGCTTAGTCGAGTCATCTCTTGCCATGGCAGCCGCCTGCTGCTCAGGATCGTCGTTGGACATGGAGACGTTTGGCTCTGATACCAAATTGATACGGCTTGATTTCAGTTGGCGACGCAAGGGAGAAAGAAGATGCAAACATGATTCGGGATTGGAGCGTAGCGGACACGGCGAGCGGTGAAGCTTGCCTTTGGCCTTCGGTGGAAGTTGATCCCCAGCCAGAACTGGAGCCTTGCGGCAGAGAAAGGAGAAGAAGAACTTATCTGTTATTTCTTATGCTTTTGGTTACAATCTTGTGTCCTTTATATGGAGGACTAACCAATGCATCCTAAATGGATTGCTTACAATCTGCATTATCCGTAAGGGATACTACCTAATTTATGTCATGCCGAAAGGGCTTCCTAATTTACCTTATGCCGAAAGGGCAGCTAGCATTACTTGCCTCTCGTGTGACTAGCGCAAATCTTGTCGTTGTTGGTTTGATCTAGTTCCCCTGCCTCTCGTGTTACTGGCTGCGGTTTGTCCAGCCGACCGAAGCCGTGTCCGACGCTGATATCGCTTGCCAAAATAACGATCGGTAACTAGTCATGTTTAGAATATAATTCAAGAAATCTGCTATGTTATGAGTTTGAGACCTAGCTACTGATGTTAGAGCTCTTTTTGAAAGAGCAGCTTATCCACGAAAAAAAGTAAGGTTAGCTATCTCTAGTTTATAAGAACAAAGGCTTCGGAAAGACTACAAAATCTATGCACTTTCGTAGATATGTATGATTTTTTAGTATTTTGTCGGGTTATATTTCTCTTGTTTATTTTATTTTATAATTCATTTAATTAAATGAAGAATATCTTGTTCATACTTAGTAGAAATTAATGGTGCCTAGTAAATGATTTTTGACACAAATTTTAATATTATGATATTATTATATTCAATTTCGAAGCTTAAGATTGTCATATTTATGTTTTGATAATATTTTAAGTTCTAAAAAACACTAGTTAATGTTAATTATATACTTCAAAAATCATGACAGCTGCTGTAGTTTTTTAACCTTACTGTGAAGGTGCGGAAATTGTGATATAAAACCTTGACTTACAGTATATAAGGAGCGTATACAATTACAAGAGATATGGAGCGGCCCCTAGAAGTGGAAATGATTAGTGCTGAAACAATACTAAGAAGGAAAAGTTTTCGTAAAGAAAACTGCACATCGGTATGAAGCACAAGAAAATAGAAATGTAGGAATTAATGGCTTTGAGCAGATGTTATTGTATACTCCTTAAAAATTGTTAGACCATGTGGTCAGGTCTAAAATATTTTAATGATGAATAATTGACAATGTTGGGTAACTAAAGTGATTTGTGTTGTGTGTGCGTGTGTGGACTTATGTCGGTCAAGTTGGGAAGAACTTGTGCCAGAAAAATATGTTGTTTTGGTCTTTGCATGTGTAGGGTAACTCGGAGGCGATCGTGGTCTACGGCGGTGACCGGGAGATGACTTGGTGTGAAGTCATGGTCCGAAGGGTCGAGGGTGTTGGTGGAGACGGTCGGGTCGAGTTGGGGCGCGCGGAGATCAAAAATGGATGATAAGTGTTGGAGCTACGGTGGTGCAGCCTGGAGGCTACGACACGTGACAATTTTGGGGTGTCCAAAATTGGTTGTGTAATCTGGTGTAAAAGTCCACGTATTAGGCCCTGTGACTATGGACTATGGGGCCGTATGTGGGTAATTAGGGGTAAAAGCTGAAGTCATTAGGGTTACATATATATATATATATAGAAAAAATACTTTCTACTCCCTGGTGTAGTTACTTCCATTTCTGATATACCATCTAAAAGAACTTGACATACTTCTTTATCACTTTGAGTATACTCATATACTAATTATAAGATACTCCAATGTGAACCACACGAAAAAAATTGCAAGAGAGTCTATAGTTTTTAGCATATTTTGTAAATACCTTCATATTCGTATATAAAAAGGAGTATGTCACATAAAAAGGAGTATGTCTAAAAAAAATATACATACCACCTCTAAAAAGGTATGAATACCACCTAGGTGGTCTTATATACTCGTATACTACACATACATACTTTCGGTTACGCAAGATACTTCCGACGTTGTGAGATACGAAATAGGGAGTAACTACATCCGAGAGAAGGAAAAAGGCTTCTATATATATATATAAGGTTTTGCTAGTTTTAAGTTGCCTGAAATTTTCTTAAATTTAAATCACTTGTTGTGACCATTGGATTTGTATAAAGATTGGTGTGTCATATGATTGGATATTAATCCAATGGTTGTCATATGATTGGATGTTGATCCAATGGTCACAACAAGTGACTTAAACATAAAAAAAATTCAGACAACTTATGAATAGACAGTCTCATATATATATATATATATATATATATATATATATATATATATATATATAGAAGCCTTTTCCTACTCCCTGGTGTAGTTACTCTCATTCCGTATCTTACAATGTAGGGAATATCTTTATGCAACCGAAGCGTATGTATGTGTAGTATACGAGTATATAAGACCACCTAGATGGTATTAACACCTTTTCAGAGGTGGTATGTACAATTTTTTAGATATACTCCTTTTTATGTGATATACTCCTTTTTATATGCGAATATGAAGGTATTTACAAAATATGCAAAAAACTATAGACTCTCTTGCAATTTTTTCGTGTGTTTTACATTGGAGTATCTTATAATTAGTATATGAGTATACCCAAAGTGATAAAGGAGTATGTCAAGTTCTTTTAGGTGGTATATCAAAAGTGGGAGTAACTACACCCGGAGTAGAAAGTATTTTTCCTATATATATATATATATATATATATATATATATATATATATATATATATATATATATATATATATATATATATATATATATATATATGTGTGTGTGTGTGTGTATGTGCGCGCGCTGGGGCAGCGACATAAAAGGAGGTTTTGTCTGGTGTATGCGTCGGCGGCTGTAGAGGGGGCGACGCTGAATTGATTAGGGCCGTCGGCATGAAGTGCTAGCGGCGGCTACTTGAGGTCAGGTGCTTGTGTCGGCTGATTTTTCTTTGCACGTGATTAGTGCTGGAAATTGGTAGGACATTAAGTGCTATGTACTGAGGAAAACATGGTGCATTGAAAAATAGCTAAGATTGTTGGTGGCTGGCTTTGGGCTGCCGGTGTTTGTTCCCGTGAGATCCAATTGTTTTCTCTCGTGAGACTTTGAGTAAGCGAGATTTTTTGGCCGACGCAAAGGGCTAGCGGCTGTGTCCTGCGGTTGTTTACATGTGGCAGGATTGTGAGAGATTTCTTCGGCATAGGAAGAGTATTGACGGCTACTGCTACTGAGTTAAATAGACAATATATTGATTTTTGTTTTCACTATTACAAGCAATAACCCCGTTCTTTAATTTGCGACAGTAACATATACTGCACACACACAACAACAACTGGTACTGTTTGACACAGAAACTAGAGCTGCTACAGTACACGTCCATCTTGCTACAGTACCAAAAAACATTATTTTCTTATTGCTGTTTTTTTTGTTTTTGTGTTCTTATTTTATTAGCAGGTTGCAAAATCAGAAAACAGCAAGATTTCGAGAAAAAGCTTCCGCTAAGAATTACAATCATTCATCCTCCTCTGATTGTCATTAACGATCCTACAAAAATAAGTATCATTCGAATGCGTACAGTCAAAACTAATTTTGCTTTGACCGTGCCAATAATATTTTTTGTGAGCATTTTACTGGCCGTAAGAAAACTATTAGTATTCGTCTAAAAGATGAAGATTAAGATTTGAACTCATCTTTGTTTGTATAGTATTAGCACATATAGGAAACTAGAATTTGATTGCATTGCTTTTGATATTGTATTTTAATTAGGCATACTTATATAATACCCGTAATATGTCCTAGATCTTGACCACAATGTAAGATCAATTTTGTATTTTTCCTGACTATTTTCTGCCACAATTTTCTATTTTGGATCACTATTCGATAAATTTTATCCCATCCACTGGAGGAGACAACTCGGGTCACCTCAACCTAGCCAGCAGTTGTGGTTTGAGTCCTGGTCATCTGCCACCAGTGCCTGGATCTAGGTTGGACCAAAGCTGGTCGAGCAATTGGGGGTGTACGCAACGAAGGTGAGTCGTAGAGCCCATTGTAACAGCTTGGCGGTGGCCTGGTGTTCATCACTACTATTGAGATTGTGCAAGTCCCAGACATAGCTGTCGACAACAAGGAGGAAGACATCCAAGTAGATGAGATCGGGTAAAGTACTCCCTCCGTTCTCAAAGTATATGTCACTGTTAACTTCGCCAAGCCAACTTGCACTTTAACGAATAATATTTTTTGAAATATTTAGTTAGGTATCATAAAAATAATATTATTAATGGTCAAATAAACAATGTCAGTTACTTGAGAAGGGAGAGAGTAAGACGGAGAGCAAGGAGAGGTGGTATTGCCCGCCGAATCAGCACAACTGCTAGCCTGGACACTTACTCAACAAAGAAGCCACGGATGGTATTGTAATTAGATTAGATATGCATCGGATTGGAAAGTACATGGGTTTATGTGTCTAGTTTTGTAGTAGATGGTGGAAACTAGACTTTCTTTATTAAAAGTAGAGAATAATATGGATTTATTCCTAAATCTCGTATACCCAGCTGGTAGCCTAGCCTTCGGTCTTTGCTACCGTTTCTTCAGTTCAGCCCGTCGATGGGAGCACGCAGTTGCCTATCTCTGTAAACAAGGGAACAGACACAAGTAAGATCACCATTTATTACTTAAAACAAGAGCCTGCAAGAAGAGGTGATTAGCGTGAACTCACTTGGTGCCTGGTAGACAATGGAACCGGCGCCGCCGAAGTCGCACTTGCCGCTGGCCCGCCCGTTGCGCTGGTAGTAATCGTTGAACGCGTAGGACGCGTGCGCGACCTTGGTGTCGGGATCGAAGCACCGCGCGCCAGGCTGGATGGCACTGCAGTCCGCGCCGTGGCCGCACGCGTAGTCCAGCGCCGCCTGGAGCCGCGCGTCTCCGACCGCCGCGTTAGCCACGCACCAGCTCGCCCTGTTCGGGTCGCAGGTGCCTATCTCGGTAAACATTGCAACAAACACCCAGTAAGATGAGTTAAACCATCATGTATGTGGTGGTGTACAAACAAAACTGTCCCGCAAGGAATCAAGCCCGTACAGCAACTTGTCATAACCTTTAAACTTTTTTGTGAGACCGTCATAACCTTTAAAATGTGGCTGTGACGGAGTAGCATCTCTACTCTATGGAGTGAGAAAGCAAATGGTACGTATGGGATGTTTCATGTTTTAATTTTAGGCTCCCATGCAAACTTTTACACAAGCAGCGCAGTGTATGTGGTGCAGACTATTTACTTTTCACCTCAGCTATATTCCTTGACGGCAGTTCGCAATATACCTACATTTGCTGACACGGCCACGATGGATGGAGTAGCATTTTACCGTCACGAACCAAAGAAATCAAGAAATTAATGTGTGCACATTTGCACAAAGGATTCTTACACGATTATTAGCGGGAACTCACCTGCAGGTGCCTGGTAGACAATGTAAGCGGCGCCAGCGAAGTCGCACGTCCCGCTGGTCCGGCCCTTGCGCTGGTAGTAGTCGTTGACTGCGTAGGACGCGTGCGCGAGCTTGGTGTTGGGCTCGTAGCACGGCTTGCCGGGCTGGATGGCGCTGCAGTCAGCGCCGTGGCCACACGCGTAGTCCAGCGCCGCCTGCAGCCGCGCATCCCCGACCGCCGCGTTCGCCACGCACCAGCTCGCCTTCTCGGGGCTGGGGCTGGGGCTGTTGCCGTGAACGAAGTCGATCTCGTACACCTTCTGCATGTTCGGGTAGAACAGGCCGAAGTTGCGCTCCGTGGCTGCCCCTTCCTTGTCGTTCTCGTTGAAAAGGGAGAAGATGTACACGGAGGTGTCGGCGTCGGGGCTGTACGGGGTGCCAGCGTTGTCGGCGAGCAGGCTGTACGTGGTGCCGGCGTTGCCGGAGAGCACGCGGCTGATGAGGTTACCGTTGTACGCTTGGGCGTTGACCTTCGAGGCCGCCCAGTTACCATCGGAGGGCCACCCCGTCTCCGAACTGTGCACGGGCACCCTGGGCCTGCGGCGCCCCGCCCTTGCTTGGGCGTTGACCGTCGAGGCCCCCACGCTACCATAGGAGGCCCTGTCCATTGCATAGTAAACGGCGTCGAGCTGGGCGTCAAAGAGGCTGTAGTACGTGAGGCCGGTCCCCTGGTCGAGGACGCCGGCGTTGGGGCGGAACGTCGCGTAGTCGAGGGAGATCTTGTCTGGCTGAGCCGAGTATGCGTAGAATGGGTAGAGATTGACCATGAGATACGAGCCGGTCTGATCCAAGAAGTCAAGCATGGGATTCATCACCGACTGCGAGATGTCATCGCGGAACGCGCCCGCAGACGGCGGGAACGACTCCTTGAGAGCAGTGAACGGGATCGGCGTGGACACCTTCACGGCGTCGGCCAGGCCCAGGCTCGCCAGCGCATCCTGCACGTTCTTCATGGCCGGGACGAGCTTCGGGGTCAAGTCCTTTGCCTGGTCGAACACCTCGTTCCCCACAGCCACACCATGGATCTGCGTGGCCGGGTAGTACGCCTTCACATTACTTGTCGCCCACTGGAGCGCGTACGATGGATCCGCGGCCGCAGAGGCCAGCTGCTCGTTAGGTAGCATCACCATCAGCTTGATGCCGGTGTTGGCCAGCGAGCTCAGCACCTTCGGGTTGGTGTCGTACACCCTCACCATCGTGATGCCGTTCTGCTTCAGAAGCTGCACCACCGACGCTGGGTCCGGCAGGTCGTTCGCCACCCTACCGTAGCACACGCCCACCTCGCCCGCCTCTGCAATGTACACCAAGAAAAATTGCCATTGTTACCAAACTGCACGTGCCGTTTATCCCCAAAACAGCAGTCTTTGTACGTCGCCGCGATTACCTGCACGGGAGAAGAAGAGCAGTGGCAATGTAGCGCCGAGGAGGACGACTAGGAGGCGAGTGAGCTCCATTCTGTGATCCTGCAGTGGCGAGGGGAGACGAGGTGAGGAGTGGGAGACGAGCGAAAGGGTAGGCGGGAATTTATAGCCGAAAACAAGGTCAAGGTCGAGGGGCTGCATTGTGGGTGCCGCACTCCCGGACTGTATCTGGGGTGTAGAGTGTAGCCGTGAAGGCTAAGATCCTGTTGGAAGCAGAAAGTTTTCATACGGGAATTGAACTGTTTTAAGTGAATTTACGTAAAATTCACATAAAATTCTTGTATTCCAAATGAAGCCTAACCTTTTCTATTAAGCCACACGATTGACAACCAAGATGGCTGACTACGGCCACAACCACAATATGACTGCATTTGTCATTTTCCCATAAGTGAGAGTGTCAACGATCAAGTTATCGATTTTATGAAATATAATGAGAAAAATAGCTAAGTATTCTTGGAAGAGAATAGGGTTGCTCTTTATTGCAATGAACTGACTATTACAGAATGCTTTTGGTAAGGCAACAGACTAGCCATATTTACACTGAGTATATTACTTGTCGTGCTTCAGTTTGCTCCAATTGTCGTGTTGGGGAGGTAGTTGCTGTCAATGAAACGCTAACTGATCGCCGGTTGGTGTCAACGGGAGACGAAACTGTGTAGTAGTTGTTATCAGTGACTTAGGGCTGTAAGCGTTGTGTGGTTTGGAACAAATAAGGTACATGTTCCATTCATCACAAGAAAGGGATATACTTGGAATCAGATCCGAGTACCAGTTCAAAGATCCTACAAACAATTAACAAACTGGTCAGGCAATAGATACAAAACCTCTCCGACCAGGGTATTCATAAAGCAACCTCTGAAATTCTCACGACCACAGGGGTCGTAACCATGGGGGTTACGACCACAAGTGTGGCAACTTTGACAAGATTTTCCATGCATTTTTCTTTTTCTAATAGCTCTTTTAGGTACCCCTAAAATGACCATTTTGCCCCCTCTGCATTATAGCTCAGGGTTGTGGCTTATGTGGCCAGATCGAACCAAGTCGTTTCATCACCAATGCACTTTGGCCAGTAAGAAACAACCCTAGAAACATGTCGTCAACCTCATCGAACCACCAATGGGTTGAGTAGTACGCGCCACCCCGCATTGGCGATGTAGAGGACATTATGCAACTACCGCATGCAACCCCTCATTATCTGCCTCGGAGAGCTGGTCGACACGGGAGTAGAGGAGGTAGGATGACTTGAGCCCAAAGTAGATCACGAATCAGGCGAAGGCGTATATGACCCCTTAAGGCTTGTTTGGATAGGGAGGAATTAGAACCAATTTCTTCGGATTGGAAATGATTTTAGTTCGAATTTCGAGCCAATCCGAAGGGATTGTCTCGGATCATAATGTATCCAAACAAGCCCTTATGTGGATAAGGATCCACTCCAAGATCAAGTATGTCGGCACTAAGTAAACCCTTATGTTCTCCTGTGGAGCACAACCGCCAATTTTCTTGTCGTCGGCGGCATAGCTCCTACACTCTCTATGCTTCGTACTGTTGGATTTAATCTTGTTTAGGAAGGTGTTTCCGTTTCCGGTTTCTGTTTTGGAGTTGGAGTCCGAGTAGGGATTTGAGTGCGTGTGTGAGTCGGGGTTTTGTGTGTGTATAAAAGGAGCAGTACCATGTAGAGTTGATGTGAGTTGAGGAGAAATAAGAAAAGACAAAAGAGGAGTTGTGCTCCCGACAAAAACGTTGGCTTGTCTCGGTGGTTTGTATTGCTAGCAGAAAAGCAGAGGAGAGAGAGAGGTGCTTCTTGATCCGTGCTTCATCACGTGAAGCAACCCAAGGAGGAGAGAGCTGCTGTTTTTGTCCAAGAGGAGGAGTCTCACGCGGAGAAAGGAAGACCATGGGAAGCAGCATTACGTGAAGACACCGTGGAGACCAGAGGGCTGCTTGGGAGAAACCGTGAAGCACCAAGGAGTTGATCGTGTGAAGGAGGTGCGGCTCCGCACTTGCACACCGAGTTCGAGAATCTCCAGATGGGAGAAACCCAGTCGGTGGACGAGTTCACCGGCAAGCTGACTTCACTGTACAATCGATTGTCTCTCTCGCGCAAGATGGAGGAATGCGTGGCGTTGAAGAAATACCGCGTGTGCTACCGTAAAAGTTCGCACTGCCGTCACCACGCTCATGTACTCCGGATCCGAGACAAAGAAGATCGAGGAGATCACCGGTTCCCTCAAGGCACATGAGGAGCTACTGAAGGGGTATCAGTCTCGTAACGAGCAGAGGTATCAGTCCCATAACGAGCAGGTGTTGCTGTTAAAGGGAGATACAAGAAGCGAGCATGGACTCGGGCATGAGCGAGGCGGCAGAGAAGGCATGGGCGGCGGCAGGGGGGTGCCCAGGGTGCACGGGCACCCCAAAAATGAATGAAAATTTTATTTAAGTAGGTATAAGCGGTATAAGCACTTAGCAGTTGGGCATTTGGATTGATCATTTCAATAATTCAGCTCATTAGGCCACCAACCAGAGCAAGTCGTCAGGCACTGAGGATCTGAGGCAGTGAGGTACCCGCACCCGCACCTTCCTAAGTCATTGTACAATCGATCACAGAAAGTACTATCACAAAAGACTGGTTGTACAAGCTAGCGAAGGCTTTTGGCATCTGTTCTGACGAAACATTTCGGTTCTTGGCGCAGCCTTTTGTTCCTGTCATGGTGTCATCTCGGTTAGCTACAATCGCCAACTCAAACAATCACTTCCTGATGCACACATGCAGAGTACCAGTAATTTATCTCTGGGTACAATCATGGGCGGAGCCAGTAGGGGTGCCCGGACACATAAAAAAATCGAAAATATTTCCAGAGATCAGTTCTGCATTTGAGCCATATTCATAGTACTCCTTGGTATGCACTCTCTTGGAAGCTCAACTCACGACCCGCTCGTACCTCCACCAGCCCACAACCATTTCATCACTCATCAGCCCACATCCATCTCTATCTCTAATACTCCAACTCCTCCCCAATTTGGTTCTCATGGCTCACGGCGGTGCGCGCGAAGAGGAGCGGTGGGTGATATGGCACCAGTGTGGGAGTAGCAAGCAGCAGTAGGTGACGCGCAACACACTAAGACCAATGGTTTTGTAGGTGCGTATGGAGCAACTTCCATTTTTCCCACATTCATATTATTATGCAAGTCATTTTTCAAATTGATTATTATAGTAATGACATGCAAAAAGATACAAGTAGATAATTTTCTCCGTTCTTTTTTTCTTAACATTTTTTTAACTCCTAACGGGCAAATTTCTGGCTTCGTTGGATGATGCGTAGTTTTTTGACAAATATAAAGAAAATTTGTAACCATATGCAAACACAAGAGTGCATGTACCATGGTGGAAACACCCTTAAGTCTTGAAGAGGTTGGTTCTGGGTTGGAACCTTGGCTATGCTTTTTTCTCGTATTTTCGCTTTAACTTCACAAAAATACAAATTTTGATTCAAAATTTCGCCAAAATAAATCTGAAAATTTAGTTACCGCGTAATCGGTCTATCATTAGGCTCAAATTTTTCGCAACCGTAGCATTTTTTCCTGATTTGAACTAATCGTATCCGACGTTACTTTGTGTGTGCACCCCCAACACCAAATTCCTGGCTCCGCCACTGAGAGAAGGACATGGAGACGGGGTTAGGCAAGGTGGTGGTGACAGATCACGTGATAAGTCACATGTCAAGTGTTTTAAATGTGAAGAATTCGGTCACTACGCGGCGGAGTGTCGCAGTCACATAAAGTGTTTCAAATGCGACAAGTATGGGTACTATGCTTCGGATTGTCCAAACAAGAAGAAGAACGATGAGGCAAACCTCACCCGAGCTTGTGAAGACGATGACGAGACAGCCCTGCTTTTCTCCTTATGTGACAAAGAGGCGCCGGTCATGGTGATATTGAACGAGGAGAACGAGTTCCTAAACTACGCATGAAGGAGCCAACCATGATCACACTGATTTATGGTACTTGGACAATGGAGCAAGCAATCACATGATGGGAGATCGCTCCATGTTCTATGAGCTTGACGAGAAGATTTCGGGGAAGGTCAAGTTTGTCGACACTCGACGGTGGAGATAAGAGGCAAAGGTTCAATGTTGTTGCAATGCAAGAACGGTGATCGAGGATGCCGATCAAATTTATTTTATACCGAGTTTGTGCAACAACATACTCGATCCGGGCGGTTGGCGGGAACAGGTGCAGGTGGTGCTACAGGATGAGTTCTTGCGTGTCTATGACAAGAACAAAGATCTGTTGATGAAGGTGAAAAGATCCCCGAACCGGTTGTACAAAATTTCTCTGAAAACTTGTAAACCTGTTTGTGTGAAGGACAGTCTGAAGGAGCCAGAGTGGAACTTAGGTATCAAACAAGGATATGGTGGGACCCAGGGGCGACACACAGTTGGCGCAGGAAGCGAAACAAGCGGAGCCTCGGGAGGTCCAGACGGCGCGCAGAAAGGCGCGCATGGCGTTATAGGGGACGGCGAGTCCCACGCGCATGAAGGGCGCGGTATACACGAAGTTGACGCAGGAAGGAGAGGCGGTGTAGCCTCAACTAAAGTATATGCGGGGAAGTGGACAGACTTGGTCCAAGAGAGAGGAGCGAGAGGCTCAGGTAATGGTGAAACCGAGGTGGTCGTGGGAGCGGGTGCTCCAGCCCAGGTGGTCGTGGGAGCAGGTGCTCCAGTCCAGGCGGGCGTGCAAGGAAGGGCGAGTTCAGTCCAGGTGCGAGGCGCGGTAAGCCTTGGTTTGTGCATGGCTCATGATGGAGCAAGCGCAGGCCGTAGGGTGGTATCGGCCCAGAAAGAGCGGCGCACGGGAGTGCACGTAAAGATGAAGACTTGAAAGTTCAGATGAGAGAGAAGATTGGCGTGATCAAGATGAAGAAATAAGATTAAGGGGGTGATTGTTGGATTTAATCTTGTTTAGGAAGGTGTTTCCGTTCTCGGTTCTGCTTTGGAGTTGGAGTCCGAGTAGGGATTTGAGTGCATGTGAGTCGGGTTTTGTGTGTGTATAAAAGGAGCAGTACCATGTAGAGTTGATGTGAGTTGAGGAGAAATAAGAAAAGACAAAGAGGAGTTGTGCTCCCGACAAAAACGTTGGCTTGTCTCGGTGGTTTGTATTGCTAGCGTAAAAGCAGAGAGAGAGAGAGGTCTTGCTTGATGCAGCTTCATCACGTGAAGCAACCCAAGGAGCAGAGGCGCTGCTTTTGTCTAGGAGGAGGAGTCTCACGCGGAGAAAGGAAGACGATGGGAAGCAAGATTACGTGAAGACACCGTGGAGACCGAGGTCGCTTGGCTGCGCCACGCCGAAGGAGTGGCAAGGACCGTGGGTGCGCGGAGACAGTGCAAGGAGCAATCAAAATTCCAACACGTACAACTGCAGCATGCTACCAGGTAGCCAAAACCACAACTTTTCTTCATCTTCAATGTTTTTGTGGATTTTTTGCTGCCAAAAGAGACTAAGGAAGAAATGCTTGCAAGTTGAAACATGCAAGGTGGAGAGAAAGCAATGAAGGGAGGGGAAGGGGAAGGGAAGGGAAGGGCGGATGAGTTGTTTTGAGGGGTAAAAGGATCATCATTCTATAAGGGTAAGAGATGAAAATCTTTACTCTTATAAAAAGAGTTGGTGGTGACAGTGCTTTGTCATCTAGCTCGCTACTTCTTGAGTTGATGAGATCTTTTGTGGACAAACACACACACACACACACACACACACACACACACATATATATATATATATATATATATATATATATATATATATAATACTTTCTACTCCTGGGAGTAGTTACTCTTATTTCTGATATACCACCTAAAAGAATTTGACATACTCCATTATCACTTTCTGTATACTCGTATACTAATTATAAGATACTCCAATGTGAATCACACGAAAAATTTGCAAGAGAGTCCATAGTTTTTAGCATGTTTTGTAAATACCTTCATATTCAAGACATAAAAAGGAGTATGTCTAAAAATATACATACCACCACTGAAAAAGTGTAAATACCACCTATGTGGTCTTATATACTGTATACTACACATACATACTCGATTGCACAAAATACTCCCTACGCTGTGAGATAAATGATATACGAATATGAAGTAACTACTCCCGGGAGCAGGAAAAAGGTTTCGTGTGATTCACATTAGTGATAATTACATATGCATAATGCTTTCTAAGTTTATAACTTATGATATTTTTATTTGAAATCATGTTGCAAAACACACCAATTAGCTAGTGCATGGAAAATGTTTTAAATTGGTCAAAATAATGGCAAAAGATGAGTTTTTCAACCTTCTGAGTTGCACAAGATAGATTACATTTGGTACAATGCCAAATCACGAAGACCACGTTTTGGAGTGTCTAATTTACAAAGTCCCCTTGCAAATTTGGCGGCGTCACGAAGAAAAACATAATTTTGCAAATGAGCTCGAGAGTTGCTTACGAAAGATTTCGTTTCTTTTGCTACCGTGAATCAGATGCGATCTGATGCCCGCCACAACGATGAATTTTTGCCGATACGGTCATTTTATGAAACGATTTACACATATGGCAACTTTGAAGTGTATTTGCAAAAATAGCACGCCGGCGCCACGGTGACCCGCGCGCGCTCCCATTGCGACACTGCGCTCGGGCGCAGCTCACCCCGCGCGCCGCCACCTCACCTCCGCGCGCTCACGCCGCGAGCCCGCCACCACCGCCCCACGCCGCTCCGGCGCAGCTCACCGCGCCAACCCCAAGAAACCGTCCTCCCGAGCGCAGCTCACCGCGCCAACCTCACCAAAAAGCGGCCGAAAAAAAAGGCAACATTGTGCCCCTAGTTAGCCGACCGGTTAGGTTAGGTTTAGGGTTAGGTTAGGTTTAGTAATTAGATTAGGTTAATTAGATAGTTAGATTCTGAAATTTAAAAGAATTTTAAAATATAGGAAATGAGTTCTAAAAATTATGAAAATTTTTATGTAGTCACGACATCGTGTACTTATTTGTGTAAATTTTTGTAATTTTATCTATTTAAAATTATTATCGCTACTTCGTATCAATTGTTATCCGTATACTCGCTTGTTTCGGAGATTAAGGTTTCATAATTTCATGTGACTTGAAATGTATTTGAGATTTGTCGGTAGTGGCCATCTTTTCCACCGCCATCTTTTCCACCGTCCTCCTCCTCCTCCTCCGCACATCATCCGCCTCATCCGTAAATTTAGCGCCAATGTTTACGAATTCGGCGCCAACGCCGCGACTCTTCTCCACTCGACTATAAATACCGAACTCGCACTCGCTCTTCGCTCATATCAATTGCGCTTTGATTCTTGTTCTTGCGCTCGTCACGAGAACTCGCAGAACGTAACATAATTAATTTTATTGGGATATTAACGCTTTTCCTTCTTTCGTCGCCGGCGCTGATTTATTACTTCCCGAAGGGCTAATTGATTACTTTCTCCAAGAGCGTAATTTGTGTTATGCTTTTGCCATTTCTCGATCAACTAGTCGTAATGAGATAATTTAGGGTAATTAATTAGTCGTAATTAGTTAGTTGACTAGTAATAAATTAGTTTAGTGCTAATTAATTAGTCGTAATTAGTTTAGTAGTCATCATTACAACGTATTAAGTAAGTGGAAATGAAGTAATCGATATTTTTAGTGGTAATTAATCAGTGTAATTAGTTAGTTTAGAGGTAATTAATTAGTTGTAATTAGTTAGTTCACTAGTAATGAATTAGTTTAGTCGTAATTAGTTTAGTAGTCATCATTACAAGATAGTAAGTAAGTACAAATAAAATACTGTAATTTTGTAGTGGTAATTAATTAATCATAAGTAGTTAGTTTAGATGTAATTAATTAGTCATAATTATTTAGTGATTGTTGTGGCTTTAGGTATTTTCGAACATGCAAGATTTGTTGGTGTTTTACGCGATGGGCTCGTGACGGGCGGACACGATGGGTTAGACCTATCGAAATGCCGCACAAGGTGGTCCAGCGGAGGGCTCCACACGATGAATATTCACGAGTCGCTGGTGCATTCGGAGGAGTTCGCCACGAGCCAACGACGAAGAAAGTTATGATCGAGGCGATCACCGCACGAATTATGTGTGGAGCTCGTAAAGGTGAATGGAAGCATAGCATGGAGGCAGACATGGAGATTGTCTCTCACCGAGGCGCCATTCACGGAAGCCTATGGTGTACGTAAATTTCGTACATAGGGCATCGAAACTCGATGATGCCGAGGCCTCTACAAGCCGCAAACGCGATCCGAGCTCAAGATGGCAGCACGGAATGTGTGCCTCTGAGGGAAGTCCGTGCCTAATTTTGTGCCAAATGAGGGGCGGAAACATGGTGGTCGGCCCGCATCGATCGCCACAGTATCTCACCGGACGAGCCTCTCGGGTTGAGTCCGACGAGGACACCGACCCAAGCTCGGATGGTACCGACGAGGACGCACACGGCCGGTGGTCCTTACGTGGCATCAAGACTTGATGATATCGCGGTGCGTTCGCTCGTACTACCACAAGAAGAAGGCTCGGTGGGGTTTGAGCCGACACCCTCTTAGTTGGGCGCTTCCACGACAAGGGGGTCGCTCAACAAGCTATAGCACGGTATGCCTCGTCCATCACCGTGTGTACCGAGTGCACCGGTCCAACCGAGAAAGCACGCGATGAAGTGCGAGTAGAAGGTCGCCCGGCAAGATCGCTTCGCCGAGCAAAGATCTTGGTCGATCTTCACGCCAAGGAGTTGATCGACCACGATTGCGAGCTTAGTGAGCCTGCGCAAAGATCGAACGTGACTTCCGCATATGTTGCAAACCTCATCACGCACCTAGTTGAGGCGACGTGTCTATCTCCCCAAGCCGTTGATGTCGGAAGTCGCCAATAAGGTTGGCTATCCATTAGCTACGCAAGGTCCGACGAGCCAAGCGAAGGTTATCGAGACTATATGCGGGACATACGAAGAGGCGTATAACCTTGTGCCGAGATTGCTTCACCGATTGCGAATCAAACCCCGCACGCATAAACAAGCTTGACCGTGAAGATGCTAGCAAAGGCCCAACCGCTTCATACCGACCGGTGTTCGGGCTTTCGCCAGCCATCGGGGCTTCAAGTTCCGCCGTCCCGTGCTAACCATGGATGGCACTTTCCTTACTGTGGAGGTACAAGGGCACCATCCTCACCGCGTGGCGGCCGATGCGAATGACCGGCTTCTCCGATGGCATTTGCCATTGTGGAGAGTGAGAACACATCCACCGGCCGTGGTTCTTGAAGAACGTGAAGAGGCGGTGGTGGGAGACCGCCCAAGGTCCGCTAATCACGCATCGCACATCGGGTTGTTGGCGGCAATCAAGACCATGCAGGTTCGACGGATCCATCTCACGGTGGAACGACATGCAATCAAGGTGGTGCATGAGGCATCTTGCATCTAACTTGTTCACGCGGTTCCGCATCGAGAACTCATGAAGACGCTCAAAGCATTGTGTCCGCAGAACCGCAGACGGAAGTTTGAGTCTATTTGGAGAGACCTCGAACACCGGACTACGAGGCATACAAGGGAGTCCACTCGAGGGTGCAACCCAAGAGCGCCATAAGCTTCTCGAGTGGATTAACGCCACGCCCCGAATTGGAGAAATGGTCCTCCTCTATGACACGACGGTGCGAGATACGGATTATGACGACCAACATGTCCGAGGTCTACAATAGCGCCTCAAAGGTGTGCGCGCCTCCTTATCACCGCGATCGTTCAGAGACATGGACTCGCATCGTTGGTTATTTCGTCAATAGAGCCACCGCAGCCAAGCGACAGATGGACGAAGGCAAGCAGTGGTCCGAGAACATGCAGAGACACATGGACCGGAAGATGGAGAAGGCCCGAATGCACGACATCCGGGTGATCGACGGCCTCAGGCGAAAGTACGAGATCAAGCTTCGGCGTAAATACGCCATGATCATGCAAGGGGAAAGAAAACAGGCATGCACCCTGGGTGATGTGGCGACATGCACCTGCAACAAGCCGAAGCTCCTCCACAAGCCATGCTCGCACGTGTACAAGGCATGTGCACAAATGCGGCAGATGGCTACACCATACATCTCTGAGTACTACGACATGCAGCACCTATTCGGTACATGGAGTGGAGAGTTTCACTGCATCGACTTGGAAATGAATTATAAGGATCTTTGGCCTGACATGGTGCAATGGGGTCCCAACAGGACTTGAAGAGAACAGGAAGGCGGCGACGGCAGACGCGGCGCTTGAATGACATGGATGCTAGTCAACGAGCAAAGATTAGCCGCACAATCAAGTGCGGGATATGCAAGACCCCCGGCACTCAATGAAGGATTGTCCCAATAGACCTAGCTCGTCCTGGCCGTTACTCGTCGTAATTTAAAGTTTTCCGCCTTCCTTGTTATGTCTCGATATTTGGATTTTAAGTTTTTGATATTAGGGTTTCATGGTTCCAAATATGCTATACTTTCCCTTACTTTGAATGTATAAAAAATGCTAAATTGCAAGTCCATTGGAGATGTCGACATGCAATGCACGCGACGCATCCATTAAGCAGTCCACTCGATAAAAGGCAACAGTAATGACATGAAGCAATCCACTCGATAAAAGGCCACCACAATGATGCATCGACCATTAAGTTACATGGTTCACGAGATTGAACATAATTGCGTAAATAAGGGGACGAGTACGGAGGTACAAGCTTCTCTGGTCGTGCCTAATGGTAGATGGTGTCTCGCGCAACCCACATAGAGTGTTGTTCACGGGGCCGCCTCAGACGTGGGTTGCCGTCATTGTAGTGGCACGCACATATGCGGCTAGGGTTCGCAAGAAGCAAAGATGTGGGATCATAGGAACTTCCTATGTTTACGACCTCCTCGTTGCCCCTCTCGCGCTGCATCTGTTGGCGGAGGTCATCGTTTTCCTTGTTGAGATCATCAATCCGTGCCTCCAACTCAAAGATTCGGTTCCATAATCTATCCACATACACCGCAACATGTCATTCATGGGGAGGATCGATCCAGCGGACAAAGTCGCATTTCACCATCTGCTGGAAAGGAGGGTTAACAGGGAGGCTCTATTCGCAGTAACGTAAAGGAAACAACTTACTAATTGTACCCGAGAGTGTGGGCATCGGAAGAAACGTCGTCCGCCATCGAAAGGGCCATCCAAGACTCGCGACGATAAATGCCCCGCTGTGTCCGCATTTCGGCCATACCGGTTGAGCACGCTTGTTCGGCATCAACAGGTAGTTAGGCCCAAAGTCCTCCCTCCTTTGAAGGGGAAGGTCTTGCTTTGGCAACCCCGGTTGGAATGGTCCTATTGTTTCGTCTGCCATGGTATGTCCTACTTTCGTCGCGTGGGGCATGCATTTTATAGCCCGCGGGGTGAGGCTTGTAGATGACGAGACCAGACGTGATGACTCCTACAAAGTAAGACGTGACAACACTCTGCGCTCGACTTTCGGATCGAAAAGACAAGACTCGCAAAGTAGGACATGACAATGCACGCAAAGTAAGACGTGACAACACTCTGCCTCTCGGCTTTTCGCATGTAAAAGACAAGACTCTCCAAAGCAAGACGTGACACTCAGAATATCCCAAGTACACACATAACAACCAAAATACGTGTACAAATATAGTAAAATAAAATCGCATAACACGCGATACTACACGGCTCACTCTTTCGAGTCACTACTCTCTGCTGTGGTGCGCGCGCGGCGCGCCTTGTTTTGCGCCGAGCATGACTCGGAGTACGCCCACCGGTCCGAGAGCGCGTGTCGGTGAGGGGGTAGGGAGACCGTTGAGGTGGAGGTGGACCGCAGCCGACTGAGCAAAGGCTCGTAGCCGACATGTCATCGTGATCACCATGCCGACTGGGACAACTCCGAGGAATTGATCCACAACGGAGGCTATTAAACCACTTTGGGGTTGCGATGCTCGCAACTCGTTGCGCGGATGAAGTCAAGCTTCGACGAGGGGCTCCGCTGCACCGAGGAGCTCGCTCGAACATCTTGTGGGGCACCGAACCCGCAGGAGCTCGCCGAACATACCGTGGGGCACCAAACCCGAGGAGCTCGCTCAGTACGCTACAAACCCGGCTGCCATTGATCGTTCCCTAGCGTCGGTAACGCTCCCTCACACGAGCCGGGAGGCCCGTATCCTCGCCATCGCCGACGTGAATCGGTCGCCCCCACGGCAATCAAGGTCGCAAGACGGAACGATGTTAGTACAAGTAAGCACTCGACGAAGTAACAACCTCGCACTCTCCGGATATGCACCGCAGATAATCGAGGCGATCACCGGTCAGATACCGGTCGGACGACGAAGTGATTCATCCCGACGAACCTACCGCGAGAACGGCATGATGTTAGCGGCATGTATGGCATAAACCAAAAATGTAACGTAAATTTGCACATAGCGACTTACCTCGCGCGCGACTGTCCCGCCGATGACCGACGGAAACGCCACGACGCCGCTGCACTCGCTAGGTCGGTCGTCTTGAAGACCTAGCGGGTGAGCACGGTCCCCACTTCGAGCCCGATGTGTGGTGTCGTCCTCGAACGACCGCAGCTCAAGTTCTTTACTATTTTCTTCATCTCCGCCGAGATGTGCTTCAAAACTTTTTTATACCCCGCTGGGGTTCTATCTGGGCTGCTGAGGGCGTCGTCCGATACGCTCTGGACGTGGAGCGCCCGCTCCAACTGCGGTGACATACGTAATGTGTTCATTAACAAAAGGTACGAATGTCGCCAATGAAATCGCGAACCGAGGTCGTAAGTGCCGTAAGGCGCCGCAAGTCGGGAAGCGATGTGACGGTCGTGCGGCGGCGAGGCTCTCTCGTGGTGCGTCGGCCGTGTCACCTCCTCGGGCTCTCGGAGGAGGAATAGTCGGCCTGCGCGCGCTCGCGGCACGCACCACTCCATATACGCACCATACGACTTATGGTCGACGGACGCCGCTCATGCCGGATATCCACGCGCGCCGTGTTTATCCATGTCATAGTCCACTTCTCCCGATGCATTTGCCGCCCGAATCGCCCACCCCACCTCGCTTGCTCGCATTTCGGAAAGATTAATATTAGAAAAGAAGATGTAAGGATCGCGAATATTACTCTGATAAAGTTTGACTCACGGTGTATCTTTCGCTCCAAGAGCTCGCCGTCCGGGGCACGAATCGGTATAGCACTAAATCGTCGACACGCTACCGCCACGCGTAAGGCTCCACCATATGTGAGAACACCAGTGGCGTGTCGCTCGCACGCAAAGACGTCCGGATGCATTGATGGATACCGCGCGCGCTACGCCGAGCAGAAATCGGGATGCCATACACACCGGATGATGTCGCCTCGCAGTAACGACTCAAACTCGCTGTGGTACAACGAGTAGCACTCGCCGGTCTTGCGCCGCCGGCCAGCAGACGGGCACCACCCACCGTAAGCCCATGGTGGCGCGTTTACTGCGCCATGTGGGGTCCGACTAAAGGGCACGGTGCACCGCTTTCTATGGTCGGCCGCCCAATAGGGAAGTGCTCCTAACTCCACAACGCAGGAGCACGTAGCGACGGCCAGGTTGGTAGCGGTGCTACAGTGTCGCTGGCGCCACATAACCCCTGTATGTGGCGCAAGGATCTACCGATCCCGGCTATACCGAGGCATTGGCCCACCCGCGCCAACCAAAGACTCGGCGATGGGGATGAAGTCGGGTTCAAAACATCCCCCTTTGATGTTGGAAACATGACCCAACCAAAGAGTCAGAATGTAAGCAACGAGGTACGCCCTAACGACTCGTCAGTGCACCCTCCGGCATTTCGAAATGCTCAACCAAGTCCGGACGCCACGGCACCCTCCGGATAGATTGACCAAAGCGTTGCTCCACCCCGCCTTCCATCCGCACTCGCAGGTCCGGAACAAGCGCACACCTCGGATCGGAGACGGGCCAGAACGACACGCCCCGTAGGGTGACCGTCATCTCACCCCACCGAAGTGGAAGGTGTGCGTCTCGGCCTCCACCGCCGACAAGCGCGACAAGAAGTTACCGCCGAGGTGAACCGCGTCGGCATGAGACCATCTCGCAAAGGGCAACAAGCCCGCTCGTTCGAGGATCGACGTAACGATCGCCCAGCGCCCACCGATCCCTCCCGCCCGGCGCCCGGGCGGAGGGCCATCCGCGTCGGCCGTGAGCTGACAGCTGCACCGGTGGTCCTCATCGTAGAATGGTTCCAGTAGCTCCGGTACAGACATGCCTAGCAACACATGCATAGAGAATATTAGTCAGAATATAGCTAATGAACATAAATGATTGTAAATTAATTTCAATTCCAAAATTTTCTGTGGTAGTAACAAGTTTCAAACCTTGTGCATGTTCTTAGCCATAGTGCATGTTCTGCTAACACCGAGTGCATGTTCTAAGCCATAGTACATGTTCTGCTAACACCGAGTGCATGTTCTAAGCCATAGTGCATGTTGTAAGCTATAGTGCATGTTCGGCTAAAGTACAATAAAAAAGGAAACCAACACAATTCTAAGCCATAGTGCATGTTCTGCTAACACCAAGTTAAAAATTTAAAATTTTACGGTCAGGTTCAACACTAACCCTAACAACAATAAGTCTGCTAACACTAACCCTAACAACAAGAAGTCTGCTAAGTAGACTAATTGAAAAGAAAAGGCTTTGCTAAGTCTGCTAACACTCTGTCTCCTCGTTTGTTTCAATTCTAAGTCTCTAACACTCTATTTCAATTTTGTTTAACGACCTCTAAATATTTTAATATTTTACAGTCGAGTTCTCACACTATGTAAATCACCGAGTTAAAATTTACAACACTAACAACAATAAGTCTACTAAGTCAACTAATCGCGTTGCTAACTACTAAGTATTCTAATTATGTGCTAATCACACTAAATCTTCCAATTTTATATTCGAACACTTAGTCAAAATATACCGACTACATAACTATAACTACTTAGTTTCTACAATAACAAACTACAATTCATCTAATCACATTCTAATCACATTGCTAAACCTACCTAAAACTATAGCCGAATGCGAATGACACTTACCTTTTCTAGGTGCTCAGACGATTTCAACTTCTCTCTGGTTGGCTTCTACCTTCTCTCGCCACGAGCTCGCGATATGAAGTGAACTACTAAAAGAACGAATGAGCCACTACGAATGCAGTCCCGCTAGCTCTCTCCTCCACTGCTCTTAAAGAGAATCGTTACCCCGCGCGCAAATTAAGCCATAAATTTCGGCTCACAATTTGAGACAAGAGGCAAGAGGTGACAGATCAATGCTTTCGGTGGAAAATACAGGAAGTGAGGGCCTCCTTTGCATCTTTTCATAATCAACACATGGCCAGGGCCTGGTTCAAATGTGTAAACAATCAACACCTGTTGCAAATGGAAGGAGTGAGGGCCTTCTGCAAATAGTTCAAATGTGTAAACAATCAACACCTGTTAGGGCCTTCTGCAAATGGTTCAAATATGGAGGCTGTGAAGGGCCTATCGTGCAAATGAAGGGCACTCATTCAAATCTTTGCTATCAACACATATTAGAATAACACAATCATATCGATTAACAATAAAATATCTAAACAAATAAAATTATACAAAATTTATACAAACAAATAAAATTTCATTACACTACACAAAAAAAATTCTTAATTTTTTCAACTCATTTTTATATTTTAAAATTACCACAAATTTTCCCTAACCCTAACCCTAATTAACCTCTCACTTAATCTCTCAATTAACATTTTTTGGCTCATTAGTAAATTGGCGCCAGACAGGAGCCGGGCGCAGCTCACCTGCGCCGGAGAGGCTGATCTTGCTGGGCGTGCCAAGTGGCGGCACGAGGAGCGCGCAGCTCACCCTGCGCCCGGAGGGGGCGATCGCGGGGGGAGGAAGGGGCGTGGCGGCACAGGCGTGGCGGCACGCGCGTGGCACAGTGAGGCGGGCCATCGGCGGCGGCGCGCGCGTGGCGGCACAGGAGGCGGCGCAGGTGAGCTGCGCCGGGAGGTGGCGGCGCGTGGCGGGGCGGTCTGCGCGAGGTGGGCCGGAAGGCCGGCGTGGCGGGCGGTGAGGTGGCGGGCTCGCGGGCGTGAGAGCAGCGCGGCGAGTAGTAGCGGCGGCGCGGGTGAGCTGCGTCTGTGGCGCAGTGTCGCAAGGAGCGCAGCGCGGCTCACCGTGCGCCCGACGTGTTATTTTTGCAAATACACTTCGAAAGTTGCCATATGTGTAAATACGTTTCATAAAATGACCGTATCGGCAAAAAATTCCCACAACGATAGCTATCCTGCACGGAGAAGTACTACATGTTGAGGAACCGTCGCTGGCAAGTTCAGTCCGAACAATTATCTCGTAGACAAATAGAGAATCGTAAGAGCGATGGAAGAACACAAGAACGAACAATAGACGAACACAAGTATGAGAGGGACTCGCAGCTTCTCTTTATTGCTCTTTCAATAATGAATTGCGTGTACATGATTTGGGGTCCTCTCCTATTTATAGTCTTGTAGATGAGGTGCCCACGGACCGGACTCTGGCCGGACCGGTTTCCTAATACTCCCCTTGGGCTCTCATTCTTCATGTCCATGCCTCGCTAAAACTCCATAAAAACCCGATGGGAAAAATTTGGAGAAAGAGTACATGTATCATGTTCCGCTATATCGCACGAATCGGCGTGGCTCTGTCGTTGCCTCCGTGGCGACACGTGATGGCGGGCTATGCCGACCGGTAACGTATCGCGGAGGTAGTGACAGCCGCTTGCAGGCGGTGCCCTGCACATTGTGCCTTCCATGCGATTGCATATACTACCTACGGTACAATCATCATCTACTCTTTCATGCAATCCACCGATCGGCTTGGCCGACGACTTCAAATCGGCTCGCGGTAGATTAGAGCAGATTTGCACCGTAGAAAAACCAATCTAGAAAGCAACAATTGCGAATTGAAAGCAATATAGAAAAACGATTCAATCTACGAGTGTCGTTCATCGACGGTTACCTTTTCGATGCGAGGAGAGTCGATCGTGCTGATAACGTGTTGAGGAACCGTCATTGGCAAGTCCAAATCGAGCGACACCTCGTGAGACAAATAGAGAATCGTAAGAGCGATGGAAGAACACAAGAACGAACAATGAGACGAACACAAGTATGAGAGAGGACTGCGCAGCTTCTCTTTATTGCTCTTTCAATAATGAATGCGTATACATGATTTGGGGGATCCCCTCTCCTATTTATAGTCTCCAGTAGATGAGGTGTCTACCCGGACTCAGACTCCTGACCGGGCCCGGTTTACTAATACTACAAACTGCCAATTGGCAATTGCGGCATGCTCGTGTCTGACACACCGACTTGGACGGGTCAAAGTCACTGGTGTCCTACGTGTGGACTCGTGCAATGCCTGGGTGATCCCGCGTCCACACGCTTCGGCCTCATTAGTGGACTCGATCTGTTCACCGATCGTCCGATCCTCCAACATTTTGCGACATGCGCACGCTTCCATGGGCGCTAAGATCAATTGACCTATTAATATTTTTTTGATTGGCACGGGAGAACCAAGCACCACCTTGTCATTTACAGAAGCCTTCGCTTACAGGTGCCTGGATATATGCGTAGATGCCTCCGTGACTCTCTCTGCTCCTTCCCATATGCCCACTTGTACCGTTCGTCACCTTCCTGCTGCATGCAGCTCTCATCGGGACAAAGCCAATGACTACAGGGTATGGTCTTGGAAAAAATACACAGATAATTCCACAACCTTGCTTATTGCAATGCACTTTCCAAAGTTTGCCAACTCGTGTGGAAAAATCCTACACAGGTCAAGTAACAACTAACAGTATTTCCATGCTGCTGTACTATTTCCTCCTTTTTTTTTTTTTTTTTTTTTTTGGTGAAGACGCAACCATCTCCTCCTTTTATTGGTGCATATCGCCATATGAATGTAGGGTGCTTCTTCGTATGATCGTCTCATTCAGAGAAATATCTTGTTCAGTCCACCAGAGTTGGCGCTGCCGCCTATACATGCCAACGACCATCATTTCCTCGAGTCCGGGGGAAAAACTTAGACTCGACCATTTTCGGCTCATCAATATATAGTCGACGTAAGAGTCTAAAAGAGAATAGGACTTTGATGGCATTATGTTCCGAGGCGAAAATATATCCAAATTTGTTTGGCAGAATTAAACCAAGCTAGCTAGCGCTGCTGGACATGTACATCACGACCATTACGACTGCTGCCGAAGCATTAGACAATAATGTCGCCGGTTGAGAATGCTCTTGTAAGTTAAAGTTGGCAAAATTTGCTTCAGAGCACTAAACATCTAAAAATTGCAGCTTGGCCAAAAGACACTCAAAATTTGTGGTTATTAGTTGTAGGACACTAAGTCGAGTATTATATTATTATCCATTGTTTCGGAGAGAGAAACACTACAAAATGACCTTTATACCCTTCCCTCTATGACGTGTGGGGCTCGCGGACACTAATGAAGGAAATAGAGATGAATTTCATAGAGAAAACAGAGGAGGCAACAGTCGGTTCTGGACGACGATGCCAGAGGGGAGGCCACTGGGTCATAGGGGGGGAGGTGGTCAGTGGCGACGGGGCGGCAGTGGCCGGTGTCGGGGAAGATGGTGGTAGTGGCGGGGGTGTGCTATGGTGGCAGGTCCAAACCAAGATGGGGAAAAGGCAGAGGGAGATTGGGAACACGATGTGACGCAAAAGAATTTGGAAGAGGCTCACCGGAGAGGGAGATCGGGGCAAGGGCGGCGTGGCGGCCGGAGAGGAAGAAGAAGGGGGTGTGGTGCATTCCGGCTGATCGGTTACGAGGTAGAGGCTGGGGTTTGGAGCAAAACGAAGAGGAGGGTGAGGCGGTCCTAGTGCACATTTTATAGAGGGAGGACACGCTCGGTAGGGCGCCGTGCTCCTTCCCTCAGCTCCAATGGTGTCGGCAGCGGAACTCAAAGATGACGGCGTGGCAGCAATGGGGGTGACGGCGGTGGCAACACCAAAGGTCGGAGGCGGTGGGAGGAGATGCGAGGGGTGACCCGAGGAGGCAAGAGGCAGCGGCAACGGGAGGGGAAGAGAAGCAAGAATAAGAAAGAAGGAGACCAGAAAGGCAAAATAGACATTACCCATGCTTTCTCTCTCCTCTCCCGCCCAAAAATAATATTTTAATTGTCTCGGTTTCTTACATTCAATATCCACCAAAAATTTGTGCCTTTTAGCCATGACACAATTTTTGGGTGTCCAATGACTACGGGTGCAAAAGTTCAGTACCCTGTAGCTAATTTTACCATTAAAGTATACAGGAGCGCCGAGCACATACAATTGCAAAAGGAGATATGGAGAGGCACTAAAAAATAGCAGTGGGGATGATTAGTGTTGAAACAATACTACTTAACCAGGAAATACTTTTCGTAAAGAAAACTGCACATCGGTAAGAAGCAAAATAAACTAGAAAGGTGGGGATTAATGGCTTTGAGCAGGTGCACGATCGTAAGAAGCAAAATAAATTAGATATATGCCATCGTAAAGTTCACGGTTTTGAAATATATCACTTAAGAGTTTCTTCTAGAAAATATATCATTGAAGAGTGACCATATTTGGAGATATGTAATTATGTACCATTTACATCACTTTTATACATATTTAGACCTCGATTTAACTACATATTTCGTATGGGTGAAAATGCCCTCACCTTCCATGTCCATTACTACCGATGGACCCATCCGTTCAGTCCAAAATCAATTCCCCACCTCGATTTTGCATGGTTCAATTTTATAAAGATAGCATGGTATACATAACAAGTTATGACCACAGATGTTAGAACTAGATCCAGTCGGTAGTAATGGACAGGGCATGTGAGGCCATTTTCGTTCATACGAAAATACGTAATCAAGTACGTAGTCTGAATACATACAAAAATGATGTAAATGGTATATAATGATATATCTCTAAACATGGTCATTCTTTAATGACATAATTCAAAGAAAAAACTTTTCAGTAGCATATTTCAAAACCACACACTTTGCAATGGCATATATCTAATTTA
Source organism: Ampelocalamus luodianensis (assembly GCA_036346255.1). Lineage (NCBI taxonomy): Eukaryota > Viridiplantae > Streptophyta > Magnoliopsida > Poales > Poaceae > Ampelocalamus > Ampelocalamus luodianensis. The sequence continues at coordinate 49,069 of JAYEVH010000416.1, forward strand.
TTCCTTTTTAGAACAAGCAAATCAAGCAAGTCAACTTTTTTTTTGGCTTTAATCAATAATACATTTATGAGTATTTGGACCAGCCATACATAAATGATATTATAAATGTTTTTAGCCCTAACAAATTCACTGCAATAGAAATTATTGCTCGAAGTTGTTTTGAAGACCTATGTCAATATTCAAAATGACATTTTTTTTCAAAGAAAAGGATACTTATTTGTGACTAAAGAAGGGAGCACGATTTATTTTTATTTTTTCCCGCGGGGCCGGCGGGAGAACCCCGGCCATATTTTATTACGATCAAGGAGCTTACAAAGAGTTTGACAGTATAGCTGCCAAAACTGAAATCAAAACAAAACACAAAGGCTAGCTGCCTCTAAGCGGGCAGCTTCTGCTTGACAGGCTTAAGAAAGTTGTTGCCATTGCTCCGACTTGAGTAAACCTGCAGTCTTCCAGGCCCATAACTCTTCTTTGATCAACCAAAACAACTCCAACGGCGTCTTGAACTCAGATTGAAAAATCCTTCGTTCCTCTCCTTCCAAATCAACCAAAACACAAGAATGACGAGAGAATCAAATGCACTGCAAAGCAGCCTGGGGAAGCAGTTCCGGACGCTGCACCACCACGATTCAATGTCATAATCCTGATTAGGCGTGTAGCAAAGGAGACGCCGATCCAATAGCGAACATAGGCCCAGACTAATTGGGAGTAGCTGCAGTGTACGAACATGTGATAGCAAGTCTCCTGTGACGCCGAGCAGAGGGCACATGAGGGCCGGTTGATGCGGCCATCCCCGTCGCTGCAGATTGTCCGCTGTCAAAGATCGACCCTTGACGGCCAGCCACATAAAAAACAAACCTACATCGTGCAGGCGCTCTTGCTTTCCAGATTATCTCGCCGCATGCCGACCTCTCCTTCGCCATAAAAAACTGGTTGTATGCCACGGAGGTTGAGTACTGGCCATCTGCTGCCCCAATCCAGGCGATCGTGTCCTCTATGGCGGCGTCAAGGGAGATTTGGGAGATGGCAGCCCACAGAGTGAAGTACTCCACAAGAGCTTGGATGGACAGTGTACCCTTGATGTCACGGACCCATCGATTCTACTGCCGACCCTCTGCCACTGATATGCCTGTTTTCCTCACATAAGAAAATAACCTCGGCGCGAAGGTGGCAATTGGGCCTCCCGGGAGCCAGTTGGAGCACCAGAATTCCGCGAGCTTGCTGTCCCCGAGCTGAACTTTGGTTGCATAATGGAAGATATTATCAATCTCCTCGTCTTTCTGTGGCCGGATGTATGTCCACGGCCGCTCTCTGTATTGCCATCTATACCATGGCCAGCGGAGACGCAGGGCCGCACCCATTACACGGAAGATCTTTGACGCCCAACCCGCCATTGACGATTGGCAAACATACCTGGTCCCAGGCCCCACAAGACAATGTCCACTGCTAGTGTCTTCGTGTCCTTTCCAAATAAAACCTCGACACTTCCTTTGAAACAGCCTAATCGCCCAAACCGGAAGAGGAATTTCGGCCCCGTTCACCTAGCGCTACAAAAACAGGAGACTCGGTAGGCCTTTTTTCGTGTGTGGTTCTAGGCTACAAAATCCCAACAGACCCGATCTATCCCGAGCGTTATGGTGGACGAAGACCAAAGGCGCCGTCGTCCGCGACACCGCCGCTCGCCACGCCACTTTCTTGGCGCTAATCGACCACGGACTGCGTTTCACCAAACGACAGTACCACGTCCCGGCTCTACATCGACGGATCTACAAGCCATAATGACATCTTCAAGTTCAAGTATGCAAATCATACTTCCGCTCTAAGGATTAGACTAGGTGTTCTTCACTGAGCTAGGGTTAATATCGTCTAGATCAGGTTTAGCCTTAATTTATGCACAACACTAGCTTCCTGGCGAACCTGTCCATGAGGGGCTGGAGGTCCGCCTCCGTTGGCCTCCTGAGAGAGAGCGGCAAACCCAAGTACTTTATTCGGAAGTGTCCTCTCACACACTTCAGTTCTTGGGATACCGTATGTTGGACCAAAAAGATAACTAGGGAGATGGTGAATAGGAGCACCTACTCTTTTTTTTATCTCAGTATTCAACTTTTTCTTCACGCTAATAGCTATAAAAGCTATGAGGCATAAGAATAGAACAGAATCTTGCGTTGAAATCGAAAAACACTGAGCGAAAAAGCCCTCATGACCGGTTTGACCGCTTGGCTGGTCAGTCTAACCATTGTGCCGGTCTAACCGCTGGTGACCAGCGGTCTGACTCCCAGCTCAGTCCACACTTCGGCCTGGGTGCTGTGTCCTCGTTAGTGGACTCGATCTGTTCACCGATTTTCCCATTTCGCGGCATGCACATGCATGGACGCTAACATCAATTGACCTATTAATATATTTTTTATTGGCACGGGAGAACCAACAACCACCTTGTCATCTACAGAAGACGTCGCTTACAGGTCCCTGGATATATGCGTAGATGCCTCCGTGACTCTCTGCTCCTTCCCATATGCCCACTTGTAACGTTCGGCACCTTCATGCTGCATGCGGTTCTCGTGGGGACAAAGCCAACGACTACAAGGTATGGTCTTGTGGAAAAAATACACAGATAACTCCACAACCTTGCTTATTGCCACTTTCCAAAGTTTGTCAACTCGTGTGGAAAAAACCTACACAGGTCAAGTAACAACTAACAGTACGTCCGTGCTGCTGTACCATTTCCTTCTCTCTCTTTTTTTGAAGACGCAACCGTTTCCTTCTTTCATTGGTGCATATGGGCATATGAATATAAGGTGCTTCTTCATATGATCGTCTCATTCAGAGAAATATCTTGTTCAGTCCACCAGAGTTGGCGCTGCCGAGTATACATGCCAACGACCGTCATTTTCTCGAGTCCAGGGAAAAACTTAGACTCGACCATTTTTGGCTCATCAATATATAGTTGACGTAAAAGTCTAAAAGAGAATAGGACTTTGAAGGCGTTATGTTCCGTGGGCGTAAATATATCCAAATCTGATTGGCAGAATTAACCCAAGCTAGCTAGCGCTGCAGGACATGTACGTCACGACCATTACGACTGCTGCCGAAGCAGTAGACTGTTAGAATGATCTCAGGGCATTTGGCCCAACGGCCAAGTGCCAGCCCCTTGATCGCGCCCTGATCGGGGGCGTCCAGCCCATTTGGCTGGTGGGCCCCTGTCGCCAGCGCCACATATATAGAGATGGGGCCGGGGCGGCACGCATGACGAGGTTCACCGTGCCGCCACAAACCCCACCGAAAAACCCTAATCCGATCAGATTGGGGGCGCTCCAGCGACGGGAAGTTCCACCACCGCCGTCATCGAACGCCGCCGCCAGTGAGACGCTCCCCTACCCCGACCATCGTTGCCCACGATGACCATCTCCTCTTCTACCTCCGACGGTCAGTGTCCTCTCTCCCTCTCTACCCTTCCCTCTCGGATCTAGACCCCGGAAAAGGAATAGATTGCCTACAATGGTATCAGAGCGAGGTTAAGGGGATCGGGCTTACCGGTTTTGCTCAGCCCGGCCGCCGCGCGCGCGACGGTAGCCACGCCGCCGCTCGCTGGGCCGCCGCCGCCCGCCCCGATGGCGCCGCGCGCTCATGGAGATTGCGCCGTGCTGCGCGCTGCCGCTGCCGCCGACGCCGCTTGCTCTTTGCGGCGCGCCGCCGTCGACTTGATGCGCGCGGAGCCCGCACGACGCGGCGCTGCGCTGCTCGCTTCGGGGGCGCGGTGCCCGCTCGTGTGCCGCCTCCGCGATGCGCCGCCCGCACCGCCCGGTGGGAGCTGCCGCCCATTGGACCATGCCGTCGCTCCGCGCGTTTTGGGCTGCCGCCGAGAGCCGCACCTCCCGTCGCCCGCAACCCCTCTCCCGTGCGCCCGCCGCCTTCCCGCCGCTTGCCCGATCCGTTTTTTTCGTGTGGAGGATGCGGCTGGATAGGGCTAGGGTTAGGGTTGAGGGGGTCATCTCCGCCGCTCGCCTGCTCGGTCGTCCGATCTGATCGGACGGTCGTGGTTCTTGCTGGCCGCATGGGCCTTTTGGGCCAGCCACGCGCGCGTGGGAGTGGGCCGCCGTGGGCCGTGGCGCGCGTGAATGGGCCGGATTGATGTTTTGAACAGTAAATCCGTGAAAAGAAGATTTAATGATTTTCAGAAGCTTTTATGAGTGAATTTGATTGAAATTTGATCCAAAATCGCTGTAAATTTTTGCACCAACGTGTTAATTTTTTCAGAGATTAAATGTGTACAGTATAATGCTTCTGTATAATGAATTATTTTAGAATAATTACGGTTTCCGCTGCAAAAGTTAATGTTGATTAATTTTCATTATTAAATTCGAACCAACGGGAGAATTTAATTTTGGAAAAATAGAGATAATTTCCAGATAATTATGATATTGTTATTTTCTGACCAACGTTGATAATAATAGTATTATAATTTTTAATTGATGATTTTATGCATTATTTCTATTTCTGCCCAACGGTGATGTAAATTTAATGTATAGATAAAATATAATTGATTTAATTGTATGTCATATTTTTGACCAACGTTGGAAATAAGGCATATAATTTTCTTCGTTATGTTCTCACCGAATATGAATTGTGTTTTGGAGGGTACTCCTTGATGGGCTACATCGAGGATATCCAGGTTCTCAAAGGAGATAACTACGGTGAATGGAAGAAAAGATTGACTGGCTTTCATCTTGGTGAGGTGGGTGGTAGTCACCACACAGTGTCCCATGAGCACTGTGGCACCGGTGAGGACAAAATGAGGTCGATCTTTGCTTGGCGCACTGCACAGAGGACTATGCTCCCATAAAAATGGCATATGATCTTGATCATAAAAGTGGGTCACCGCCAACAAGAAATGTTTGGTGTGATAAAGAACACGATTGAGCTCGCAATTGTGGGCTCAATCGCAGAGTGTGTTTCTTGTCACGAGTACCTTGAGAAAATAAAGAGTCGGTTCATTGGTTCTTCAAAGACATATGCTACACGGTGATTAAGCGACTTGTGAGAAAGGTACTCTGGTGGTAAGTGGCATAAGAGAACACATACTAAGGATGAGCAACTTGGCATCCAAGCTTAAACCAATGGATTTGGCTCTCAAGGATGAGTTCCTTATTCATTTGATTTTTTTGCTTCCTTGCCGGAAAAGTTTGACACCTTTGTTGTCAACTACAACATGCAGCCCGAGAAATGAGATTTAGAAAAGTGCATAGCTATGTGTGTACAAGAGGAGGAAAGATTTAAATCCTCACATGGTGGTTATATTAACTATGTGAAAGACAACAAGAAAAAGAACTTCAACAGTAACTTCTCCTCAAAGAACAAGGGAAAAGCCCATGTCCATTAGCCTCAACAGAATAAGTTTGCAGTAGACAAAGATCAGTGTCTTCACTGCAAGAAGATGGGACACTACAAGAAGAACTGTCCCGATTACTTAAAGATGATAATGGCAAAGAAAGGGATTCCGTTTGACGAAGAATACGCAAAGAAAAGAAAGATACATTAAAGTCGCAAATGGAGTCCGAGCTAAAGTTAAAGCCGTTGGCGATCTTTCATTAGAGCTAGCTGATGGATTCACTCTGTTACTTAGAGATGTTCTTTATGTTCCCTCTTTACAGAGGAATTTGATTAGTGTTTCATGTTTGGACAATGATGGTTATGATTGTCATTTTGGAAATGGCAAGTGTGAAATAATGTTTAATAAAGAATGTGTTGGTCTTGCCATCTTACAAAATGAGCTTTATTTGTTATCATTATGTGATGATGTGAATGTCGTATGCGATAATGGGAACGTCGCGTGCGAGAAAATGAATGAATCCTCGTCTACGAATGTAAACAGGAAACGAAAGAGAACTCTAGATGCGTCGTCGAAATTATGGCACTGTCGTTTAGGCCATATTTCGAGGGGGAGAATAGAAAGACTAGTTAATAATGATATTCTTCCTTCATTAGAGTTCTCAGACTTAGAACAATGCAGAGACTGCATTAAAGGAAAATATATAAAGAAAATTAAGAAAGACGCCAAAAGAAGCACATGAATTCTACAAATTATTCACTGGACATTTGTGGTCCTTTTACGTGAAAAGTGTGGATGGATATGACTCGTTCATAACATTCACGGATGATTACTCCCGTTATGGATATATTTATCCAATCAAAGAAAGAAATGAAGCCTTGGATAAATTCAAGATATGTAAGGCTGAAGTTGAAAACCAACACGATTTAAAGATTAAGATAGTCCGATCTGACCGTGGGGGGGGAGTACTACGGTCGACATACCCCATATGGACAAGTTCCTGGACCTTTTGCAAGGTTTTTACAGGGAAATGGTATAGTGGCCCAGTATTCTACACTGGGCGAACCTCAGCATCTCAGAGCCACCACCCACAGCCCCCCTCCCCGCTTGAAGCGCCCGGAATTCGAGTGTCTTCGCCGGCAACCACAAGGGCTTCGAGCTCCATTTGCGCCGCCACCAAAGCTCCTCCGCCCTCATTGTCAACACCATCGTCATCGCCTCGTCGTCGCAAAGGCGGTGCTGCCATCCACCTCGCCAAAGGGCCTCGAGAACACCTTCATCGTCGTCGACCTCAAACCGCCGCCGCTCTTCAGCTCGCCGCCGGCCACCTCGTCACGCCCCGCCACCGCAAGGTAGTGCACTAGCATCAGCATCACACCAGTTGCATTTTGCGCACGACCATTTGGCTCTGCGCGGCGTAGAACGCCGGCGAGCCCGAGCCCTAACGCTGCCGCTCACCGGAGCCGACGTGGCTCGGCCACGTCACTGCCAGATCAGCGCCACCTCGACCAGCAGGCCTATGTGGCTGCCCGCGTGTCGGCCACATCAACCGCGTCCACCCTATCCTTCTGAGCCAAAAGCCCGTAGGCTTGGTGCACATGGACCGTGTCCATGACAAGTGTGGCCCGCATGTCAGGAATTACTTTAATTCCTTTAAAATTCCGAAATTCCTCGCTGGCGTCAGCATTGCGCAATAATTGGATTTTCCAGTAGAAAAATAATTCGGCAAATTCAATTAAATTCCAGATTTAGGTTAAAACTTCTAAAATTCATATCTTTTGCATCCGAACTCCAAATTGGGTGGTTCAAGTTGCAAAATTTGTCTAAAATCATAATCTAGCTATATAAACCAAAATATTTCAATTTGGAGTTAATTTGAATTGTCTTTTTGAAATTTTTTTGAATTTGAATTTGTCGTATTTTTGCGTATAGACTTCGACGACTCCGGAGAGTTAGATCCTTCTGACGATTTGGAGTTTCAAGACTTCAACGAAGGCAAGTTACACTATTGATCATATTGTTCCCAGTATTTCAAAGTATTTAATTCCTGTTTTCAAATTACTATTGCATGCATATGTTTATATAAATGTTGAATATCCTGTTTTTGTATATAGTTATTCCAATTTTCATTGTATGACCAATTTGATTATTGATTACGAATGTCTTGCCACCTTAGGTAAAAATTTGATAATACGCTTAGCCATGCTTAGATTATACCTATAAATTCGGAAAGGTTTAGCCAAATCTTTTACAACTTGATTTTAATTTGATTCTGTGGTATTGCGTTACCACGAAAGGTTTATACATAGGTTTTTTTTACTCTAAATAAAAGAAAATGGGTTTGGACTTGGGCGAGATGGATGGATGGTGGGTGCAGATTCATGCACGGGCCTAATCTGGTTAGGATTAAGGCCCAGGGGTTATTTAAATGGAAAGTCGCCCAAGTCAGTTAAGGACCGGTCTTTGAGCGTATTTTGCTACGCCTTACCGTACCACCACATGTCTGGAATGGGATAGATTTGGCTAAATAATCTGTGGTGTCTTAGTGTTATTTGTACTATGTAGTATGTGTGGGTGTTGGTTAGACATTAGTCCCACCGGGCGCAAGAAAGGGCTCCCGGAGGATGGTTAGTTCAATGGTAGCGAAATCTTAGCGGGCATAAATACATTAAGACACTGCTTTGTAACGGCCTCATGATAATTGCTTAGTCACACGCCTTCGGAAGCGTGCTTTGACCGACATTAAAAGCATATTATCTCGTGTGGGTAAAGCTGTACAAACTCTGCAGAGTAGAAACTATTCGAATAGCCGCGTCCGTGGTCATGGACATGCTAGCAAAGCCACTCTAAGTTAGACTTGTTTTTGGTTTATAAAATGATTTCCCCGAATGATTTTAGGATGGATAATCCTATGGTAAAAATTGGGCGGTTAGCCAAGTGTTAGGAGGATATCCTTCACCATTCATTTAATGGAGGTTATCCACTATTCATTGTCATTTCAATCACTGATTTGATTATGATATTAAAAGCGGCCTTAGAAAATTATTAATGGTATTTAATCGAAAATCTTTGTTTATACAAAACAACCCCCGCTTTATCCTTTGTTTACCTTATGCATGCATTAACTTTCAATATTGGTGTAACTTGCAAGCACGAAGTTGTGCTTACTCTTCTTGAATAATCTTTAATCGGAGAAGACCTCTATCGGGACGGTGAGGATGCGGGCGAATAGGCTCGCCCACGCGATTGCTGTGGCAAGTCGTGTGGTCTACCACTATTTTATTTCATTTGTGCTATCTCTTTTCTACTTGGCCTCGGGCCCTTTTTGTAATAAACTCAGAAATTATTATTAATAAAGTGCGTGATATGATTTTGCTATCACTTTTGTTTGAGTGTATGCACTAGAAATCCTAGACTAGTGTATAAACATAGAGAATTCGGGATCCTTCACTCCCGGGTTCAACAATAAGTTGAGGGGGCAGCAGTGAACTTCTTCCTTTAAACTATAACAATTTCTAGCTTTTTCTATGTGGAACTTGACCGGCAAAGCAACTAGCTAGGAGGCTAGGACAACCTTTCAGATAGGTTATTCTCCACTTTGCTAGTTAGTCCAAGACTTGCACCTTTTTGGTTCCTTTTTCTGTTCTTTCAAATGGCATTCCAAACAGGTAATCATGAATCATGACATTACATTAGCATTCATCTTTATCGTTATGTTTAATGGTCATAACACTGACTGTCAGCTATAGACCGGTATGCTACCCTATTTCCGAGGGCTCGTGAATTGCAGACTAATGTTACTCATAAAAAACTACTCCATCTATTAAAAAATGTACGATGTTTTAGACGGAGAGAGTACTTCAAAACTATATGCCTATTTGAAATATGGGAATTTCGCAAGAAACGGTTCAATTGCCCTCAAAGAATTAGGAAGACCTCCCGTGTTCCAAACAGGGCACGCAAGTTGTCATTCTGACAATCTACAATCGGTGGATTTGTGTATAGCCCACATATGAACATGACACAAGTCATAGACAACTCTAAGGATTGGCTAGATTTTCTTTGTTCACCAAAAAAAATCTATTTAAGAAATATATAAGCAGGATACAAGGTTCCTCTCAGGAAGGTCAGTATAAATGCTCAGCGCAAGGTGGAAGCTTGTCCACGTTCCTAGCGATCAATTGGCAATTGCAAGGTCAAACAAGTACAACTGAAAGTTATGCGTCTAAGTTCTGACACAATAAAGCAAGCAAGCAAGCATGAACAACTAGTATGATTTCGCGTTAATTTGGCCTGTAGGATGATTGATTTTCAGATTTATTCATAAAAAAGTCCCCAAGAAACACGTAGGTCGGCAAAAGTAACTAGCACGACAGTAACTGGTCTGAAAACTCTGAGGTTCTTGCTTAAATCATGCAATTAGTCAATTATTCAGAAAGAAAATGAAGCATATCAATTATTCCATTTTCTTCTTTGAAACTGGCAAATTAGTCGAGCCAATTAATCGCGAGACAAGCAAATGTGGGGGCAGCCTGCAGCCCTGCACTGCAGTAGTGCAGTGCGGACTGCGGAGGGGGAAGGGTTGATTCGCTTGGTCGTGTGTTGACTCGATGACTCGCCGGAGAATTGGCAGAGTACCGTGGGCCCGCGGGAGAAGCGGGTGGCGCAGGCGCACTTATCCAATTTCCGACCCAGAATGACCAATTTCCGAATCATTCATGGCACGGCTCTTCAACGAGCAGATTCGGCCCATCTTTCCACCGCAATGTTTGGACTCTTTGGGCCGTTTCGTCGTTCGGGTCGACTCGTTTGTCAGCTTTTCGGCTGCAGTTTGATTTCGTCGTTGCCTACCAGTGTTGCGTAGGGGTGAAAACGGATTGGAAACGGACGGATAATGGTTTTGTCATATTTGTTTTTATTTTTTTTTTCGGATCCGGATAAGAATACGAATACCCCGGATACAAATACGAATACGAATACGGGGCAGATACGAATCGAAACGAATACGATCACAGATATTTTTCGGAACATGAAAACCCCTTAAATTGTATGCCAGAAATTAACGAAAACATATAACTAATTTATTTGATGTAAACATTCATGAATTGTTCATATTTTCAGCAACCACACATAACATTGGCACTAGCAAGTTACATTAACTAGTTCATCACAAATATAACACTTAGTTTAACATATTTAGCTCATAAGTCATAACTCACAAAGTCATCACGCATTCACACTTAGTTCATCATATACATAAAATTTAGTTCACACTAACATCGATTAGACTGGATGGTTAATCTATACGCAAATGACTGTAACATCCCAAAGTATGTTACCAAAAATAAAATTAATAAAGTTATTATTTTATTGATTTTTCTAAGATTTAAAAGAGTTTTCCTAGTTAAAAAGGAATAAAATAAAGTCAATTATTTAATTTTTCTAGTTTTTAATGTAAAAAATAAAATTTATTGAGTTTTCTGGGATTTTATTGGATTTAAAGTGAAAAAGAAAATTTTAATTAATTTATTGAATTTTCTGGATTTTAAAAAGGTTTTTTCTATTTTTAGAAATTTAAAATAATTTATATAGAAAAATAAAAACCAACTTTAAGTTAGAATTAATTTTATTAAGTTAAAAATAATTCAAAGAATTTCTGTGATTTTTTCTAGGATTTTTGAACTATATTTGCTATTTTTCTAAAAGACTATTTGATTTGTTGCATTTTCTAAAATCCAGAAATTAATTAAAATCCCTTTTCTCTTTTGGGCCGAAATCCTCTGTTGGGCCGAAATCCGGATATATGGACCCTGTCTTATCCGGATAATCCGTATTCGTTTCCGTATCCGCCGGATAGCATACCTACCGTATTCGGTTCCGACAAAAAAAAAAAACCGAATTCGTTTCCGATCCGAAAATTATCCGAGAAAATTCGATCCGAGACATTCCGAATCCGTTTTTGTCCGAATCGGTTGGAAACTATCCAATCCGTTTTCACCTCTAGTCTTGCGGCTGTGACGTCTCCGTCGTCTTGTCTGCACGCCAACGGGAGGAAGCATACTACCATCATATAATGCATATATTATATGATCTTTGTTTATCTTGTCTGATTAGCGACGATGGCTCACAAGTCGTAGGTGCAAAAACCAGGAAGATGTAAGGTGAACGGGTGGTTAGATATGCTACAGCTACTACCATCATATAATGCATATATTATGTAGGTGCGTAGCTTCCTCAGAAACATGTAACCAATCATGTAGTATCACGTAGATACAAAAATCAAGGATAAGACGGAACAAAGAACATTTGAATTTGGGCTGGGCTAATTCCTTTTGCGGGTTATTTATTTGCGAGCCATATGATTGTCGAAATATTCTAGTACAGCCCATGCATCATTCAGACGTGTCTGCTACTATAGTTTTTTCTTTTCTTTTCTTTGTTGGTCTTGACTTCCAGGCACAAGGTCACAACAGAAAAATAGTAGACAGAGAAGCCTTCCACACTAGACCAGGCCCAAGTGCAATAAGTGGCGGATCAATGATTTCTCGGATGGGTGTTCAGAGTTAATAAAAAATATTTAATGAAAAAACAAAGGTATGCAATAGCAAATATCAAAGTACAAAATTTTTATATTAGATATAATACCTCAAAGAATTTAGAGTTTAAAAATAATTAAGAAAAATGTTGATTCGGGTTTAGGATTTAGGACTAAAGAATTGATGAATGGATGTGATGCTATCGACGTGTGTAGGCAACCTGGGTTGCTAACTCGTATTCCCTCCCAGGCCATGGCTCCCATGAGGCTCGGCTATGTCTCGCTCGTCACTCATATCCTTGGCGCTTGCTACATTGCTCCTACCTCCTAGACAACGCGCTCCTACTCTTCACACGCCGCCACCAAGGTTCGGCCAAAGCCTAGGAGCCGCCCTCGCCTTTGCTTGCACCAAATCGCCTCGCCCGACACCTGGTTGCCTCATACGCTAATGCTGCCTAGTTGTCAGAGAGAGAGAGAGAGAGAGAGAGAGAGAGAGAGAGAGAGAGAGAGGTAAAGAGAGGTTATGGCTTAGTTTGAGAGAGAGGGTATCTCTGAATGGGCTGAAAGCTATACGGTTGGCGAGCTGAGCCAAACTATTTGAGACGAATTGAGAAGGGGGATATGGGAGTGGGATGAAATCTATTGGAGGTATAAATGTGTAAAGTATTTACTCTAATTATCAATATATATGCATAATATACCTACTCAATACAAGATATTTCATCAGAAAAAATGGATGTTCGACTGAACACCTAGGACCCATGCCAGGACCGCCCCTAAGTGCAATGCAACCAAATCAAATCTGCTTATCTTCTTTCTTTATCTTGTCTTCGCTGCACCTGCAGGTAAAATAAATGCAGAAGCCTATAAAATTGGTATATCCAAATGCAGGGTTTTTTAATAAAAAAGTAGCCAGTTCCCGTGCATTGCAATGGTTTTCAAATAAACATAATATAAGTTATTAATTTAGAAAATCAATATCCATAAGATAATTATCCTACAAATAAAAGTTTCATACATAATCTATCCATTATATTATTAAAGCGATAGAAAACAAAGCAACCACGTTCGCTCTCACAGGCTAGAAATTTCCATATTAATTGGTGGAAAAAGAGAAACATCTATACCGTTGATTATGGTGGTTCCAGATTATACCGGTACAGATCTCTCCCTTAGCTTTACAAAGTTGTCCAGAGTTCTAACGAGAAATCACCAGCCTATCACCAGCCTTCTACCGAGTAATAATAGATCGCGTAAACGTCTAACATACGAAAATCACCAGCCTTCTAACACACAAAAATCACTAGCCTACCAGCTACACAACAACTGTGGCGCGTGTTGTGAAGCAAGCAACCAACCAATGGCTGGAGCACAGGAGCCCGCGCAGCTGCCGTAGTCATGCTGCTCGACACGTCGATGGTGGTGCACCCCATCATCGGCAAGCCGTGTGTCCACGTCGGGTATGTGATCGCCCGCTTCCTAACAAGAGTTGAATTTTGGGCGGATACGGCCAGTTTTGAAAGTGTATTTGCGCTTCTGACCAGTGCGCAGGTGTATTTGCAAAAATGTCACCCCGCGCGCGCGGCCACCGTGCACCCGCGTCGTGGGTGCGACACGTAACCCCCGGGCGCGCGGCCACCCCGCGCCCGCCCCTGTTCCCCGCCACCTCGGCGGTCCGCCCCGCCACCCGCCACGTCGCGCGCCCCGCCCGCCACCTCACCTCCGGCCACCGCTCCTCGTGCCGCAGCCCACCTCGCGCCCCGGCGCCCCGCCCACGTGTCCGCGCCCCGGCCGACCACCTCACCCGCCCGGCGCATGCCCACCCCGCGCCCGGAATAGTAGCACGGTTAGGGTTAGGTTAGCGGTTAGGGTTAGGTTAGGGTTATGTTAGGTAAGTTTGAAGGAATTTTAAAATATGCCAAACGAGTTCAAAAAATTACGAAATTTTTGTGTAGCTCTTGACATCGTGTACTTGCTTGTCTAAATTTTTCATAATTTTATTCGTTCAGATTTTTTTATCGCTAAGACTGTGATGTTCGTAACATTTGTCGATTGAGCAAAGATTTGAACCAGGCCCTCGCTCCATTTGCAGCAGGTGTTGATTGTGCAAAAATTTGAAGCAGCCCCTACCTCTATTTGAGCCATGTGTCTGCATTTGCCTAAATTTTTAATTTTTATCGCTAATTGGTATGACTGTGCCGTTCGTAACATGTGTCTAAATGTAGAAAATAAGCTTCATAAAATTTGAATTTTATTTTGAAGGTTCCTCACGCAGTGGACTTGATTGTGTAATGTTTCGGCAATTTTATATGTGTTATGGTATTGTATAAAAAAATTAGAATTTAGGTGTGAGAATTTGGATTTTAGGTTTTGGAAATTAGGGTTTCATGATTTCATGTGACTTGGAATGTATTTGAGATATGTCGGGTTACATTTTGGTGATAAATGTCTTGATAGCAAGGTATATTTCCGGTCTAGAGAAGGTTGTGGGATATTTCAAATATGTTATACTTCCCCCTACTTGGAATGTATAGAAAAAAAGCTAAATTGCAAGTCCATTGGAGATGTCGATATGCAATGCACACGACGCATCAATGAAGCAGTCCACTCGATAAAAGGCAACCGCAATGATATGAAGCAGTCCACTCGATAAAAGGCAACCGCAATGATGCATTGACCATTAAGTTACATGGTTCACGAGATTAAACATAATTGCGTAAATAAGGGGGCGAGTACGGAGGTATAAGCTTCTCTGGTCGTGCCTAATGGTAGAAGGTGCATCGCGCTACCCATATAGAGTGTTGTTCAGGGGAGGCACCACCCACATAGAGTGTTGTTCAGGGGGGGCGCCTCGGACGTGGCTGGCCGTCGTTGTAGTGGCACGCACATATGCAGCTCAGGTTCGCGCAGCAGCATGTGGGATCATAGGAACTTCCTATGTTGACGACCTCCTCGTTGGCCCTCTCGCGCTGCATCTGTTGGCGGAGGTCACCATTTTCCTCATTGAGATCGTCAATCCGCGCCTCCAACTCCAAGATTCGGTTCCACAATGTATCAATGTACACCGCAACATATCGTTCATGGGGAGGATCGATCCAGCGGACAAAGTCGTATTTCACCATCTCGCTGGAAAGGAGGGTTAACATGAAGGCTCTATTAGCAGTAACATAAAGCAAACAACTTACTAATTGTACCCCAGAGTGTGGGCATCGGAAGAAACGTCGTCCGCCATCGAAATAGCCGTCCAAGACCTGCACGACAGCGTCCTCCCTGTGTCCGCATTTCGGCCATACCGGTTGAGCACGCTTATTCGGCATCAACCGATAGTTAGGCCCGAAGTCCTCCCTCATTTGGAGGGGAAGGTCTTGCTTTGGCGACCCCGGTTGGAATGGTCCCATTACTTCGTCTGCCATGGTATGTTACTGTAAGACGGAGAAGGTTTTTCTTCCTACGGTTTGGAGGGTCGAGTGGTCCTACTTTCGTCGCGTGGGGCGTGCATTTTATAGCCCGCGGGGGAGGCTTATAAAGTGGGTAATGCGTTAGCTTGCAGATGACGAGACCAGACGTGACAGCTCCCTGCAAAGTAAGACGTGAGAACACTCTGCTCCTCAGCTTTTCTGACCGAAAAGACAAGACTCTCCAAAGCAGGACGTGACAGCTCTGTAACATCCCAAGTATGGGTCTGTGTTTCAAATGTAAGAAAATGAGAAGAAATTAAATCCGGGGGACGCCACGTGCACCCTCCGGGAGAGATGAGCCAAAGCGTTGCTCCAGCCTGGCCTTCCAGTCCGCACTCGGAGGGCCCGGAACAAGCGGCACACCCCAGATCGGGAGACCAGTCAACAATGACACGTCCTGTAGGGTAACCGTCATCTCACCCCACCGAAAGTGGAAGGTGTGCGTCTCGGGCCTCCACCTGTCGGTAAGTGCGGACAGCAGGCTGCCATCTAAGGTGAACCCGCGGTCGACGGAGACCATCCTCGCAAAGGGCAACAAGTCCGTCTCCCGGAGGATCGGGGCGTAACGATCGTCCAGCGCCCACCAGTCCCTCCCCGCCCGAAGCGCCAGGGGCGGAGGGCCATCCGCGTCAGCGGTGAGCCACAGCTTGCACCGATGGTCCTCATCGTAGAATTGTTCTAGTAGCTCCGGTAGAGACATGCCTAGCAACACATGGATAGAGAATATTAGTGAGAACTTCAGAATTTCCTAGTCTCTACCACTGACATGCATCGGCTAGAAATTTAGATTACACGTTAGGTAATTGTTTTAGATCTTCAGTTTTAGAATTACAAGGTGTTGATAATATGCAACAACCAATGCAAAACAGTATGCATGCTTCAATTTTCATTGCTATTACCAACATACAATATGAGCCTGCGTCTTTCAATTCATCGGTAATATTTACACCACCTAGAGTCTGCAAACTAGCGTCTTGATGAACGATCGCATGTCCCAATCAATATGATGAGTTACGCCAATTGTTACAAGCCATCATATGCTACACCATATGTTACTAGAACCCAGGTTACACCATATACTTTATCCTTTTCAGCACCATATGCAACACCTAATGTATATAATTCGGCTCCATGCGTCATTAATGATTATAGCCGAATAGACGGGAATTCAGCAAGTATGCATGTGCCTCTATACAACACCGTAGCATATATTGTATCCCCTACACCACCCCCGGTATTCCTCATAGTTCATGGCCGCAAAGCTATTTGTCGTCATATTCTTGTGATACCTCAAAGTACAGAACATTACACATCAATTTGTCGTCCTAGATGAAACTATGCAAATCACCGATTTAAAATTTACAACACTAACAACAATAAGTCTGCTAAGTCAACTAATTATGGGCTAATCACATTGCTAACTACTAAGTCTTCTAATGACGTGCTAATCACACTAAACTACACCGACTACACAACTATAACTACTCAGTTCCGACAATAAAAAACTACAATTCATCTAATTACATCCTAATCACATTGCTAAAACTAGCTAAAACTATAGCAAATGCGAATGACACTTACCTTTTCTAGGTGCTCACAAGACGATGCACAACTTCCGTAACTGAGCGAACTTCAACTTCTCTCTGGTTGGCTTCTCCCTTCTCTGCCGCGAGCTCACTGCGATATGAAATGAACTACTGGAAGAACAAAATGAACTACTGGAAGAACAAGGCTCTCTCCAATTTATAGGGAAAACTAGTTCTCTCCCCGCGCAAATTAAGCCATAAATTTCGGCGCACAATCATTTCAGACAGAGAGGTGACAGATCGATGCTTTCGGTGAGAAAAAATTATGCAAATGCAGACACATGGCTCAAATAGAGGGAGGGACTGGTTCAAATCTTTGGACAATCAACACCTGCTGCAAATGGAGCGAGGGCCCGGTTAAAATCTTTGCTCAATCGACACATGTTACGAACAACACAGTCACCTGCTGCAAATGGAGCGAGGCCCGGTTCAAATCTTTGCTCAATCGACACATGTTACAAACAACACAGTCACCTGCTGCAAATGGAGCGAGGGCCCGGTTCAAATCTTTGCTCAATCGACACATGTTACGAACAACACAGTCATACCAATTAGCGATAAAAAATCTGAACGAATAAAATTATGAAAAATTTAGACAATCAAGTACACGGTGTCAGGAGGCTACACAAAAAAATTCGTAATTTTTTGAAGTCGTTTCGTATATTTTAAAATTCCTTCAAACTCCAACTAACACTAACCCTAATCCTAACCCTAACCCTAATCCTAACCCTAATTATCGTTACTATGGCGAGTGCGCGGGGTGGCCGTGCGGCTCGGCAGCAGCGGCGGGGGTGAGGTGGCGGGCGCGGGTTGGCGGGGGTGCTGTGGCGGGGGCGCGGGTTGGGTGTGCGGCGCGGGAATAGTGCCGACGTGGCTTAGGTGGCGGAAAACAGGGCGGGACGTGGCGGCGTGGTGGGGACGGGGCGCTTAGATGGCGGAAAACAGGGGCGGACGCGGGGTGGGCGCGCGCTCGCGGGGTACGTGTCGCCGCAGCGACGCGAGCGCGGGGTGGCAACGCGCCCGGGTGGTCGACAAATAAATACGCGGGAGGCTGGTCGAAGCGCCAATACGTTTAAAATCGCCGTATCCGCCAAAATGTCAACAAGAGTTCTCACGTATACGTATACGTCTGGGATGTTGCTCTACCGAGTAATAATAGATCAAGACGGAAATTTTCCATCACTAGCCTTCTATTGAGTAATAATAGATCACGTCTACGTCTAACACACGTGACAAGAGTTCTCACGTATACGTCTTGGATGTTGCTTGATACTAACACACGGAAATCACCAGCCCAGTACAAGGTTTGATTATTCCAATCAGTACACGTTTTTTACGATTTTGTTACCAATAAGTACTCTATGACCATATAGATCCAAAAGAGGTCTCCAGATGACAATAAATACAGGTACCATAACACCCTCAACACACGACACAACACCTTCCCCAGAATATTGTGCTCTTCTTCAAGTCGCTGAAAACTTGCTGCTATCTTCTTCTGGCCTATTCTTCAAGTCACCGACGCCTGGTACGCTTCAATGTAACCTCTTCATCATGTCTTTTACTACTTCGTTGGATTCTTTTCCTGTGTTTAACTCGTCACTGTTCAGGCAATGGTCTCAAAGACTCAAACATGTTTGCAACAGTTGTTCTACTAGCACAAAGATTGCTAGATTTCATGAACTGTCATCTTCATTGCAGCACTAATATAGATTTTATTTGTCCACTCAACATATGTAATTTGTCTATGGTTACAAATAACATTCACTTCCAGCTTTTTGAAGCTAGTAGCACTATGCCATACAAGAAGTTAAGTGAGTTGACGACAAAAAGACAAACATGGAGCATCAAAGTGAAAGTAATGAGAATGTGGGAATTAAATCAATTTTGCGACTGATGAACTTATGAGCCTTGAGATGATCTTCATTGATAAAGAGGTTTGCCTTCGCATGTTCAATTGTATTGTTTACTTTTTTAACAAATTTTAAGTAATGTTGTGTATTATAGGGCTAATCAATTCATGCTACTATCTGGAATAATCTGATAGACAATTATAGACAAAAGATCAATGAGAACTCTATCTATGTATTTAGCAACTTCAAAGTTCAAGAATCATTCAAATATCGTCCGGTGGACAATGAGCTTAAATGACTTTCATAAATATTACGAAGGTGAAAGAAGTGAAAGGATCATCAAATAATTTTCAAGATTACTATTTTAAGTTTGCTACGAAACAGACACTGCTAGAACGGCTAAATAAAGAACAACAATTATCAGGTAAGTCAATAGTTGCATTTTCTTTCTGTTTTTTTTAAGTTGTTACTGTCAAATAATCCATGTTTAAATTTTGCAGATATCATTGGATTACTCACCAAAATTAAGCCTCTTGGATCAAGAATGACAAGGAAGAACGCTGCCAACCCGCGACCTTCAAATATTCGCGATATTGAACTTTTACTATCAGAGTAATAACATGCATGTACCTAAATTTATTTGAACATTAAACACTATCTTTGTACATTCATATTAATATTTGGCTTTCCTATATTGGATTTTTTTAGGGGTAATAAAATCAGAATAACATTATGGGGACAATTAGCTCATTATTTAAGTGAAGATGTAATTGACAATCAAACAGTTGTGGTTGTCACATCAACAATATTGCAAGAATTCAACGATAAGTCCAGTAGTTTTTGCAGTTATTATGATCTCTCCAAATATACAAAACTACCAAATAATTTCTACAAGCAATCACCTACTTTTATCCACATATTTTCCACACTAATTTCTTTGTTATTCTCTTATTACCAGCTAACATACTTCTCTAATTAACATCTAACAGATTTCCACCAAACGTCTTTTTCACTCCACATCAAATACTACTTGCTCGATCAAGATACTACAAAAAAAAGTTGCTCAATCCCATTGTTTGACAAAAACAAACAGCAGGTATGATCACTGCATATCTTTTACGATATTCTATCATCCATTTAATTTCTATACTGATTAAGATATACTTTTCTGATCAGCACATATTAGATTTCCAAGAAAAATCACTCAATTCAAACAATTTACATAAATCGCACCAAATAAAGATATAAAGTTTACTTATTAGTACCAGTTTTTACTACTAGTTCCATTAAATTACAACTCAATTGTTTACTCAGTACGTGCTACAAATAAAAACAACACACTTACATCGACAAACCATCCAAAATTACACATATAACTTCAAAAATTACAGTTGCGTATGAGATTGCGTATGAGATAGACATTATTGATCTTCAGATTACTTCTAAGTTCTAGCTCCATGTATCAGTTTCTTTATTATTAATCATTCAATAGCTTCTAAATTCTGACTGCATGAAAAAACATGAATAGCTTCATTCTGCATTGCAACACATTTGTGATCCATCTAAAAGAATCCTCTTTAAATGCAATAATCTGCCAAGTGAAACCACCTATTGCTTTTCTCATTTTATCAATGTTAAGTATGCTATAAATCATATTACAGGTGACCCTGACAATAGCTTGCATCAACTGACAGTACTTTTTTATTAAAAGAAAAGAAACTTTTTAAATTACTAACAAGCTCTCATGTCCAGAATTGTAGCTACAACACAGGTCAACAAGAAGATAACGGTTGATCAAATAACAAACCCATCAAAAGAACTAGCAAGACTAGCAAGAAAAAGGAGGAAAGAACAACTTCAACTCGATAGAAGCATAAAGCGAGCGAGGACAGTAGAGGAGCAAGCAAGACAAGTGCAAGAGTAGCAAGACAGAAGAGAAAGGAAAAACTTCAACAACTTAGGGATATAAATCATGCAAGAAGAGATAGAAGTGAAAATAGCCTAGAAATCAACATCCAAGCCTCCAGTAACAGCTCAACTTCCACAGGTATTGATAACACGATATTGAACTTCAGAAAGCCAACATACAGATGCCAACACTGCAATGCACTACTATGGTACGAAGAAAGATTAAATTCTAATAAAGCAACCAAAAGACCTTCTTTTGGAATATGCTGCAAATAAGGAAAAATCGATTTGCCACCACTAAAAGAGCCTCCACCTTACCTCACAAGTCTATTAAGAAGCAATGGCAAAGATTGAGTGAACTTCTTACATAACATCAGGTATTACAACTCAATGTTCTCATTAACATCGATGGGAGGAATTGTAGACAAAAAATAAACAATGCAAAAGGACCATATGTTTTCCGACTGCATGGCCAAAACTACCACCACATCAGAACTCTTTTACCTGAAGAAGGCAACAAACCACGGTTCACACAATTGTACATCTATGACACAGAAAATGAAGTCGCCAACCGGATAAGTGTGTCAGGATGTAACGAGAAGAAATCACCCGTGGATCCTAGCATCGTTACTAGCCTACAAAAAATACTTGATAAGAACAACATCTTGGCAAAATCATTTAGAATGGCAAGAGATAGGTTCAAATAAGAAGACTACCATGATTGCACTCTACGACTAATAAGTGAAAGGGGCAGAAAAGGTACACACAGCATGCCATCAGCATCTGAAGTTGCGGCATTGGTGGTGAAAGATCCAACTGAAGAGCGTTGTTGAGTACAAGGATATGGTGCCTAAAAGGATATCAGAAATCCATTCGAAATTTATGTCCATGCAATACCCGCTATTGTTCACATATGGGGAAGATGGTTTTGCATTTGAAATACTGTACAAAGAAAAGGAAGGGGTCACATACGGCAGAGAGCATGTAACTATGCTGGAATACTATGCTTACTACCTCCAACAATGCCCAGAGCAATCGATGACTCCGTTAATGTCTGGACATCTGTCACTGCAGTTTTGGGTCAATGTATGGACATGCATCGAGCAGAACAGATTAAACTAGATCTGGAACAATCAAGGAAAACTAAGAACAGTTCTTTACAGCGGACTGCAGGACGCGGTCGAACGAGGGGACACTAGAACAGAGCAAGTTGGAAAGAGGATAGTTCTACCTTCAAGTTTTACAGGAAGTAGAAGAAACAAGGCACAAAACTTCCAGGACGCAATGGCAATATGTCGTTGGGCCAGATACCCAGACATATTTATAATATTCACATGCAACCCAGAGTGGCCTGAGATCCAATATATGCTAGATGAAGCAGGAGGTGGCCAAAAACCAGCCGATCGACTTGATATTGTAAACCGAGTCTACATGATAAAATTGAAGCATCTACTGAGAGACATAAAAGAGAAAAAAAACACTTCGGATAAACTACATCAAGTAAATGCCACTATCAATCATTACTTTCATGCATGCTAGTTTTATATTAATAATAACAAAAGTCAATTAACAAATATGAAAACAAATGCAGTCATCTACACAATAGATTTCCTACAATGGGGACTCCTGCATGCCCACATATTAATATTTCTTAAGACTGAAGACAAGTGCCCAGGGCCATCGCAAATCGATAAAATAATATGCGTTGAGGTCCCAGACAAGGACGAGGACACAAAGGGGTATGCAGCTGTCGAGAACTTCATGATGCACGGTCCATGCGGAGAGGCAAATCCAAAATCGCCATGTATGATGGATCATAGGTGCACCAAACATTTTCCAAAAAGATTCAATGATGATACAACAGTCGATGAAGACAGTTTTCCAATATACAGGAGGCGAGACGATGGAAGGCAAATAAAAAAGGCAGGGGCCATGCTTGACAACATATTTGTCGTGTCGTACAACAAAGATCTGTTGATCAAGTTCCAAGCTCACATAAACGTGGATTGGTGCAACAGATCTTGGTCGATTAAATACCTATTCAAGTACATCCACAAAGACGATGACTACGTGACAACCTTAATCAAGGCAAGGGATGCATCAAACGACATTGATGAGATCAAGAAATACCTAGAGATGAGATACATATCAACAACAGAAGCATGCTAGCGGATATTCCAATTTGAGCTACACCATAGAGATCCACCGGTTGAGAGGCTAAATTTCCACCTAGAGAACAAGCAGCAGGTTGTTTTCCAGACTCGACCGAACTAGAGAAGATAGTAACAAGGGGAGGGCTGAAACATACTAAGTTTACTAAGTGGATGGAGGTGAACAACCAACACGAAGAAGCAAGAGAATTAACATACACTGAGTTCCCTTCAAAATGGGTTTGGAAAAGTGAAAAAAAAGGCATGGGAAAAGCGGAAATGAGGGTACACAATTGGAAGAATCTACTATGCACATCCCGCATGTGGCAAGAGATACTATCTTAGGATGCTACTCAACACCATGAAAGGATGCAAAACATTTGAGGACATTAGGATAGTGGATGGTCATTCACCCAACATACAAATCTGCATGTGAGGCGTTGGGATTTCTTGATGACGACAATGAGTGGATCGGATGCATCAACGAGGCGTCCAGTTGGGCATCTAAAACACAACTACGTCAACTGTTCACCACCAAAATGACCCATTGTGAAGTAACTAACATGAGGAATCTGTGGGAATCTACCTAGGAGGCTCTCTCCGAGGACATGCAGCACAAAAGAAGAATTCTCCTAAATTTTCCAACACTTCAGCTAACTACTTCGCAGAAGAAGTCATATGCCTTAATCGAAATAGAGAAACTAATGAGACAAGTTGGAAAATCACTAAGGGATTATCCAGACATAGAACTACCAAATGCTGCAGAGCTAGAAGAACTTGGGAACAGACTGATAAACGAAGAGGTGAACTATGACAAGGACCAACTAAAGAATGAGCATCTCACCATACTAAACCATCTTAATCCCGATCAGAAAAAAGCTTTCGATGCAGCATTGGAATCGGTCAACAAAGGACTAGGAAAGCAAATATTTGTGGAAGGCCATGGTGGAACTGGGAAAACATACCTATGGAGAGTGATGACGACGAAGCTACGATCGGAGGGGAAGATAGTACTTGCAGTGACATCATGTGACATTGCAGTGCTTCTACTCCAAGGTGGGAGAACGACGCACTCAAGGTTCCGTATTCCACTAAAAATCACCAAAGAATCAACATGTGAAATTAAACAAGGAACCCATTTGGCTGAACTACTAAAGAAGACATCACTGATACTGTAGAACGAAGCTCCAATGGCATAAAATTCAAAATAAAATTTATTGAGTTTTCTGGGATTTTATTGGATTTAAAGTAAAAAGAGAATTTTAAATTAATTTTTGGAATTTTCTGGTATTTAAAAAGGTTTTTCCTATTTTTCAGAACATAAAAATAATTATTGTACAAAAAATAAAAACCAACTTTAAGTTGGAATTATTTTTATTAAGTCAAAAATAATTCAAGGAATGTTTTTGAATTTTTCTAGAATTTTTGGACTTTATTTGCTATTTTCTAAAAATCTATTTGTTTTATTGTTTTTTTAATCCGAAAATCAAGAAAATTGTTTAGACCGTCCAAAGAGTATCTCGTGAACAGTGAAAGTGGATGTTCAGACTGTCTGAAGAATTTCTTTTTATTTTTCGTTTTTATTTTTCTCTATTTTTTTTTTACTTCAAAAATTCATATCTAATTCATTTCAACCCCAAATCAAGTGAAACCAGTTTTGATATTTTTTTATTTTAAATGAACTTTATTTTAAAATAGATTTTAAACTTGTCGCTGGTCCATAAAATATAGTTTTTGGAAATTGATCCTTAAACCGAATTATTTTCACACTAAAAAATACTTTTAACTTGAAAAATTCATAGAAAATATTTCTGAACTCCAAATAAGTTGAACCAAATTATTTTGGTCTTATAATTTTATTCTCCATTTTATCTTTGAAATATCTCGATCGGGCGCGATGCAGCATCTCGGGCAAATATTCCTTTTCGTTGGATGAGTTCATCCCGTTCACATATCCAAATTACGAGTCTCAATTCAAATCTCTAGAAAAATATTCGTTCTAGTTTCTCGATCCAATTTATTTTTGCACTTATCTCTTTTTCTTAAAAAAATCTAATTCCTGTTAGTCACCCATCCCATTTCTACTCCACAAACAGACACTTAGGCCCTGTTTGGTACAGCTTCTACTCCGAGCTTCTCAATCGATTCTCGTGGAGCCATACCAAACACCCAGATTCTCAAAACCACTCGATTCTGATTCTCGCGAGGAGTTGTCTAAAAAATGAACTAGCAAGGAGAAGTAGCCTTCCTGCAGATTCTCGTGAGAATCCAACCTTGCAAAACAGAAATACCCCTTGAAGTTTCTATTATTTACCCACCACTGCCATCGAACTACCCCGGGATTTTCCACTGCCCGACCCCTTTCCCGTGCCCCTTCGCATTTCCACCTCACTTCCTCGTCTCCCCTCGGAGCTCTCGCGAGAGGCGAAAAATCGCCTTCACCCTCTCGTGCGCCGCCTCGGGTCCTCCAATGCGCCGCCTCCGGTCCTCGACTGCTCCGCCGCAGGCCCCGGACTGCGCCGCCGCCTGCATGAGAGCCGCCGCGACCCCGAAAACCCTAGAGGCCGGGATTCCCCGACTTCTTCGCCGTCGCAGTTTTCCGAGGACCGCCGGCGGGCTCCAGCGAAGGTAAGCTCGTCATCCGTCTTCCCCCTTGCCCTCCCTATTTTGTCTCCCTCCTCTTCGCCTTTAGCCCTAGGGTGGATCGATCTGTAATGCCAATGTTCTTTGCCTTGATACTTTTGCTTGATGTCAATGTTCTGTGAATGATTTTATTCGTGTCTCTGTGAATGATCTGTGAATGATTTTATTAATGCATCTGTGAAACGAGTGATTGAGGATTTTTTCCATGCATCTTTGAATTGATTGTCATGAACTTCAAGAGCCCGAATCAGTGCAAACTTTTCGAAGAAATTGTGCCTGATACTCTGTAGTGTGCATTACATTTTTGTGGGCATTTTCCTGGTAGATAGGCTGATGAACACGAGATATAGATTAACATAAGCTCTAGTAGTCTAGCTTGGTTGATAGGCTGATGAACACGAGATATAGATATTTTTTAGCAATTGTGAATGTTCTTCCATGGACTACTTTTCTAGTAGTAATAATTATGATTTTTCATTTACTAGTCATTTGTTTTGGCAATTGGCAATTGGTATATTCAAATATACATCCAAAAACAATTTTATACTACTCCACATGAAACATACTAGTATGCATTATCTATCTACAATAAGGTGTAGCATCGACATGCTGAAACCTCTCTATTTTTGAGACATTGTTTGGGGTTGATCTTTTCTGTGTGACTGCAAAGGCGACATACATGTTGCATTGACTGTTTAATCCGCCTAGTTTTGTATGTGCGGACCTTTGTCAGTATTCTTTCATGGTTGTTATCAAGTTATTTTCATTCAGGGATTAGAATCCTGAATGAAAATCCACAATCAATGCAGTTTGTTAGAAAACAAAATTCCTTGTTTCGCTTTCCTCATCTGAATGTGCAAATTAGACAGAAACTAGAAGTTGTTGAAGGAACTGATGTCACTAGAAGGCACTAAGTTGGATGTTTGTAGCGAGATAAGTACTATGCTATCCAGATTGTGAAGGAAAGCTTTTGGGGTGGAGCCTATAGTTTGTTAGTATGTCACTCTGACTTTGCCCAATTATTGAGCTCTTACTTTCTCGGTGAAAACACCTAGAAACCGGTGGTACCACTTACCACCAAGTTTGTAAATTTCATGGTGCCGGTACCACTTAACGATTAACACCAAGTCCGGTGGTCATCATCCGAGATATAATTTTGGTGCAGACTTGATTTGTCCAACTTGCCTTAGCCGCTGCCGGATTTTTGTCGGTTCATACGGTAACCATAAACTAGTACCACATCCTCGGTTCCTTACGGCAAAGCTTGATAAAATACCGAATCCACATTTTTGTATGTCACCAAATTTTAACCTTAAGCGAGCGTACATTGACAACTAGAGTTAGGATTGCATTGGAAAAGAAGTTACTTGTTGTTTGATTATTAGATTGATTCTTGTGTGTGCGCAAGGAGGTTCAATTTAGCAACAACCAATCGCTTTGTTATCAAATATTTGTGTACTTTTGTCTTTGTGAAGCCCTCCTTACATCTTGTGAAGTTTCTTTGGTTTGGAAGGTGGAGTTTACGAAGGATGATTGGATGGAGGTTGAACACAAAGCGAAGAGAAGAATCAAGATGGCTATGGTTCTTCAGGCTGCAGTGGTTCTAGCTTTCATGCTAGCTTGATGTAGCAGTAATGATGTATACATTGATAGTAACTTCAATTTTGTTTGGTTCATTTTAACATTAGTGATGTATATATTGGTAATTAGTAATTACTCTAGTTGAATCGGTCATAAGTGATGTTAATTATCGAGAGATGAGTTTTTATTTAGCAATGCTTATGTTTACTGTTTATGCGCTTTCATGGTGGATTGAAAATGTTTGGCAGAGTAGATAACCGAGTTCACATTCATGATAAATGACAATATGGACATTTGCCGAGTTTATGTCCAAAATTTTAAATACTTTTGGCCAAAAATATTTTTAAAAAAGAAATAATGTCTAAAATAACAACATACTAAGGAACCACATAAATAAGCTAGTAATATATACAAAACAATATACATGTGCCAAAACCATGGGTGGTATAGACATTTTGCATACAATCCTCTCATTCTTGAATCGGGAGCCAACCTATCAGCCAAACACTTTTCTCTGACAACTTCAGATTCTCAGATGAGTGGATTCTTAGAGAATCAGGAGCAGAATCTGAAAAATAAGAATCTGGAGCTATACCAAACAGGGCCTTAACATAGCCAATCTTTCCCATGCACTACCATCTTTCTATTTGCTTTCTTTTGACTAAGTCATACATCCCTATTCCTTTATTCCTTCCTTTCTTTCCTTTTCTTCTCCAAATGTTTTCTTCTCCAGCGGACACACGCGTAGCAACCGAACTCCATTGGAGGCAATTGAAGCTTTTAAAAACCCACGATTTTCTCCACGATTCCTCCCGAAATCTAAGGCATTCAAACCCCCACGTCACACCTTCCCTATTTTCGGCCATTAACCCTTTCCATAACCACTCCAATCACGCCACTATCCGACAACGGTCACGCACGTCGTTCTCCCTTCTTGATCCCTCTCCGTCCCTATAAATAGTAGCCCCGGGTGCCCCTTCTCATCCCCATTACACCACTAAAAACTCCCCTCCTCCCTCCCTTCCTCCACGACGCAGTGAAGCTTTTTCTCTCGTCGGCAGATCGTCGTTCCGCCGCCTCTAGCGCCGCCTCCGGTGGGTCTCCGCCGCCCTCGTCACCACCATCGGCATCGCGACATCATGCTCTACACGGTGCACCCTCCCTCTTCGTCGGAACCTCGTCGGAGCGCCGCCTTCCTCCATGGCCGCCATCACCGTGCGCTCGCCGCCGCCACCGCCGGCCATCCCTGACTGTGCCGCCACCTACTACGGCTTTGTCTCGGGGTAAGCGACCCATTTTCCCCATAGTCGGCCACCCTTTCCTTTTTCTTCTCTGGACGTCGCCATTTTTCTTTGCTTGCTGTTTGGTGGAAGAAGATAATGAACAGTGCAAATTATCTAGTCATGTGCTTCCTACTTTGTACATAAACATTTTAATCATTCCAAAAATTCGTTCTCTCTCTTGTAAACTCCAAATCCGTTGATTCTTCATCCTAAATTCATTTAAATTCATCCTCTATTTTTAATATTTATTTCAAAAAATTTAGATTTTATTTATTTTCTGCTATTTATTTAGTTCATTTTTCGCGTCACCGCTTTTCTCCTCACCACCGGCCGACCCTGCGTGTTCCACCCCAACCAAGGTGAGTGTTGTGTTCCCCGTTTTCCCCTCGTCGTTTTGCCGCAAACCTCACCCGCTAACTCCTCTCTATTTGCCCGGAACAGCGACGTCAACCCGAGGGTCTTCTCTGTCGCGTTCCGCCGCCATCCGATGTCCCCCGGATGAACCGTCTGCAGCATTGGGTTCACCTCGACGTGTTCTACGTTGTTCTTCCATCACCAGTGCCCGAAGACCACCGAATCATCGTTGGCCATATCAAGCCACGACGCTGAAACTCGTACGTTGCGTTCTCCCGCTTCCTTGGTGAGTTTTTCCTAAAATCCGTTCGCGTCCTTATCTTCGTCTCATCACCTGGGTTCCATTTTGCCCGTTTGCCAGACGTCTCTCCTTTTCCTCACCTTTCCTCACCGGCGCCATCTCTAGCTCCATGCATGTTCACTGTTGCAGCCTATGTAGTGTTCTGTTCTTTTTTCCTTCCTTAGCAATGGAGTCACTTATACAAGGGATCCATATGTCATACATTGATTCCTTCATTCCCTTTCTCTTTCCTTCACTAGCAAATGGGTCCACAAGGCATTCACACAATCCTTTTGCTTCAGTTTGCATGTAAAAATCCGAAATAGCCATTCTCGGATGAATAGTGATTTTTAGGTGAACAGTAAATTCAGAACTCTATCATTTCATGTGACATCAAAACTTCCAAAATTTTGTTCTCCCTCATACGAACTCCGATTCTGTCGATTCAACTTCCTAAATTCATATAAAGTCGATATCTTCTGTCCAGTATTTATTTTATAATTTTTTGGATTTTATTTGAATGTTATTTGAATTCGGATCGTTTACGCGTATAGATTTCGACGACTTCGGACGATCGGATTTCGACGCCGTTTGAGAGCATCGATTAATCAAGCAAGGCAAGTTACATTTTTTACCATGATGATCCCAATATTTCAAATTATTTAAATTCTTTTTTAAATTATTATTGCATACATATTTCTATTCAATGTAATTTAAATACCTATTTTTAAATTATAGTTATGCCTAAAATCCTTTGTACTGCCAATATTGACATTAATTCACACACGCCTTGAAACCTTAGATGAAAATCTAGTTTATACACTAGTATGAACTAGAACTTTTTGAGAAAAATTATGCTTAGCCATGCTTAGACCAAAAATATTTGATTTGGAGAATTTCAACCAAAAATCAAATGATGTTTAAATTGTACTCTTGGCATTAGTGTGTCATGGGAGTTTTACAAATTATTTGAAAAATGAAATAAAATTAAATGATGGTTTGGACTTGGGCGAATTGATTGTCTGGTGGGTGCAGGTTTATGCACGGGCTCAACTGGGTAGGTTGAGACCCAGAGTTCTGTTGGTTGTCGCTCAGGTCAGTTAAGAACCGGTCTTCGAGCCGCACCTTGCTAAGCCACATCGTACTACCACATGTCTTGTATGGGCAGGACCTGACTGATTAATTTGCAAAGTTCCATCGTGGTCGTTCCTATTGATGCGGTGGGTAGTCTTTCATTACCTTTTTTAGTCCCACCTGGCGCAAGAGGGGATCTGAACCCTGCGGACGGGTAGTCCAAAGGGGGTGAAACCTTAGCGAGGGAGGACTGTGGTGGAATGACGCATTGTAAAAGCCTTGTGATAATCACTTAGTCGCACACCTACGGAAGTGTGTGAGCGGACAATACAAGTTGATTATCTCTTGTGGATAAAGTTGTACAACCTCTGTAGAGTATTAAAGAACTATTCAGATAGCCGTATCCACGGTCATGGACATACTTGGCAAAGTCACTCAAAGTTAGACTTTGGTTTTGCTTTCAAAAGATTTTGGCAAATGAATTTGGATGGTTTAATTGGGAAATTAGGCGGTTAGCCATGTGATAGGAGGGTATCCATCACCATATTTCATATGAAGGTTATCCTACTATAAAACTTGAGAATTTTTAAAATGAATTTTAGTTATATAATAACTGCTTTGAAACTTAGTACAAGTATTTAAATAAAACATTGCTTTATGCAAATTCAACCCTATAAGCTTTCTTTTGATATATCCTTGCATGCATTATAACCTGTTACTTGCCGGGTGTAAATTGCGAGCACGGTAGTTGTGCTCATACTTGCTTTATACAAACAAATTTCAGAGGAGAAGGGCTTCGCTATCGGTGTGGATCTCGACGACTAGGCCGCTACCCCAGTCAATTGCCTGTGGCAGATCAGCTGGACTCCACTGCGTCTTCTTCGTCTTCCGCTGTGTTTCTTCATTGTTGGCTCGTAAGCCTTTCTGGTAATCAACTTTGTTTATTAATAAAGTTATGCGAATTATGGATGTTACCATATCTGTTTACTGTGTGAGCTAGCTACTGATCATGGGACTAGTTCAGAAATACACAGAGGATTTGGGGGAGTTACTCCCGGGTCCGACAGACACCTGCCGCGCTCTCTCCAGTGGCCCCAAGCCTATTCTTACCGTTGTGCTATCTCTACTTCGAGCTCTTTGCTCATTTGTTTTTGTACGTCCATGCTTCTATTCGTGGAATGTAGACATGTATACACACATGCACACATGTATCTTCTTCTCCTGTGTCAGTCGCTCCTCTTCTTCGATGTTGTCTAACTCAACGATGTAGCTTCCTCACTAACTACGATGGCCTCTCATCTTCACTGATTTCGGTATGTCTACCTTTGTCGTTGTCTAACGATAGAGAGAATGTTCTCACCATCGCCGGTGACGCCATGTCACTCACCAACGATGGTATACTCCTAGCTACCCGATGATCACATATCGTCAATAGCTCGTCTTTAATCTAAAGCTTCATCTCCTCTCTGCTATGTCTTCCCCATTATCGAGTTTTTTTGCTATTGACTTCTTAAACAACGCCAATACTCACCATTCGTCGTCACAACACTTAGCTCCCTTGACTCCGATTTTTCTCTTCAACGGCTCCAACGAGTAAAACGACATTGTCTCTGTCGAACAGCTATGGTGAGTAGCATGGAATTGTTCTCATTTTCGTTGCCGTTGTCTCGGTTATTCGCTTTCTTATGGATCAATGTTTTCTTATAGGACAGATCGATATCATTGCACTCTTTCGTGGTCTCCTCCGACACCATTCACGATATGCTCATTATAACTTATATTTAATTTATTCAAAATTTTAGTTATTAAGAGATTATACTTTGGAATTCGTATGGAAATCAAATTGCAATTTTTTTATTTGTTGTTCCTAATTTCAATTATTTTTTTGTTGTAATTAGTAAACTAATCCAATTGTTAATTTTTATTTTATTTTTTATGCCGAATTACAATTATTTATAGATTTTACTTCAAAAATCGTATTGAAATCAAGATGCTACTTTTATTTTATTTTTATTCCAAATTCAATTTATTTTTGGTTTAAATCCGTATACTAATCCAATTATTATTTTTGGCTTAATTTTTATTCTAAGTTATATTTATTTAGGATTTTACTTAGGAATTCGTATGGAAATCAACTTGACGATGTTTTTTTTTGTTTCTGGATTTTATTTATTTGAGTATTTTTACTTTGGAATTAATATGGAAATCAAATTGCAAAAAAAAATTATCCTGATTTTTAATTAATTTTTTGTTGAAATTCGTATACTGATTCAATTGCTATTTTTTTAATATGTATATATATGTATATATAGAATTATAGTTATTCGTGGTTTTACTTTGGAATTCGTAGCAAAATTAATTTGCTATTTTATTTTATTTTTTATTCTGAATTCCAGCTATTTTGTGTGAATTAGTATACTGATCCAATTACTTTTTTTAAAAAAAATATTTCGAATTATGTTTATCTAGTGATTTTACATATGAGTTTGTATCAAAATTAAATTGCTAATTTTATTTTGTTTTTTTATTCTGAATTTCAGTTATTTTTGCATTGTACTTGAGATGGACCATTATTTCTATATTGTACTTGACATAGACTCTTTCGTTTAATCTAGATCATTATAATCTAGACCCACCATAATCAACGGTGTAGATATTTCTCTTTTTCCACCAATTAACATGGGAATTTCTAGCCCTTGAGAGCGAACGTAGTGGTTTCTTTTTCTATCGCTTTAACAATATAATAGATACTCGCGTTTAGAAATAGAAAAATAAAACTCCTGACATAGGGAGACCCTGTCGTACTGGATTTGTATCATGTATCATCTGATCTGCCATGTTGGCTGCATGAATATTTTGAGTTGTATATATAGAGGTGTGTAATTGTTAAGGTCTTGTTTGTAATACGAGAAATTTTCACGGGTCAGCACAATTTCTTCAAATTTCTCCATTCCAAATGGTCTTAAGTGTATCTTGTGCTGAACTAATAAGCCTTCGTTGTGTTGTGCACCTGTGCTTGAATTCGGCAACCAAAGCAAGCCAACTTCAAACTTTCTTCTAAAAGAGTACATAATTTGTCATAGATATGTGGTACTACAATGAGACTAGATGGTCAGCACACTATGCTTCGCCCGGTCGTCAAACATACGTTTTTTTATTGTGCCATATTAGGTTGTCGAACATCACATTGTTAATAAATTTGATTGTGTTGTAGTTTGGCTCTATAGGTTTGACTTATTCCCATTGTTTTGTAAAAGAAGAGGAAGTCACTACTACACACAGTCTCATCACAGACGGTTCGGAACCGTCATCACAGACGGTTTTCCGAACCGTTTGAAAAAGTTCGTCTGTGATAACAGGCGTTATCACAGACGGTTCAAAAACCATTTGTGATACGAATATCACAGACGGTTCGAAAGTAGAACCGTCTGTGATAGTAGTTATCATAGACGGATCTACTTCCGAACCGTTTGTGATAGTATATTTTCACAGACGGTTCTCACCAAGAACCGTCTATGATAGTTTTTTCAACTGCAAAAAAACACTAAAAGTATTCCCCTTGGCCGTCCGCCTCTCCGCCTCCAGCACCTCGTCCACCTCCTAACTCCACTCACTCATGAGCCTTCTGACGAAGGCCATCATCATGTCCTCGTCGCTGAGCTCCTCGAAAGGCACATCCTTATCCTCATCCCCGCCCTCCTTCCTCCTGGCCGTGCGCCAGCTTGGGCTTCGCTGCCTCCGCTGCCTTGGCCCGCAGCTCCTGGATGTCGCGGAGGAAGTCGTTGGTCTGTCCCTCCCCGATATCCCCGGCGTCGATTAGATTAGTCACTACAAGGGCTGAAAACTGAAGCATTTGTCAGATCATCAAGCCACATTGTTCCTCATTCATTCAATCACAAAACTATATTCAAGCACACATTCAATCACAAAACTATATTCAAACACACATGTATACCTCGATCTAGGAGAAGCCGGCAGGGGGAAGGACAGGCGACGCCGGAGGGAGGAGGGTCGGCGCCAGGATGGGGGTGGCACGGGGAGGAGAGCCGGTGGGGGAGATGCCGGCCGGCCGTCGGGGGGAGGACGAGCGGCGGGAGGAGGAGGCCCGGCGGAGGGAGCACTAGGTGGCAGCGGGACGAACGGGAGGGACGAGGGCCGACGGCGGGAGAAGGGAGCCCAGAGGTCACGTTGGATTTAGGGGAGTCCTTATTAATATATAAGGATTTCTGCTACTCCCGCGCACGCATTCAAAATTCCCGCGCACGCATTCAAAATTTTCGAACTCCCGCGTTGTGAATCACATATCACAAACGTCTTGTATCACCAACCGTCTGTGATAAGGTACTTATCACAGACGGTTCGTGATATGAACCGTCTGTGATAGTATCACGCAGCGGTTCTATTCAAAATCCGTCTGTGATAATCTCCAGTATCACAGATGGTTTTTTTAATAGAACCGTCTGTGAATTATCATAGACGGTTCTATTCAAGAACCGTCTATGATACTGGAGATTATCATAGACGGTTTTTGAATAGAACCGTCTGTGATACTATCACAGACGGTTCTTTAATTACAAACCGTCTGTGATAGGCCCGACAGACCCAACACAGACGGTTCCATTTTAACCGTCTGTGATGAGGCGTCTACTATTACCTGTTTTGTAGTAGTGAGTTATTCGTATAACAACAATGAAATACTCAATCCATGATGATTGTTTATGGGGGCAATATTGCTTAGTATCATCGTAGAGATCATCAAGTTGGAAAATATCATCCAATGTGACACTGACAAGTGGCCCTGAACCCCACATGTCATCCTCACACTGGATGGTATTTTCCAATGTATACCTCTTGTGAAGGTATTGATCTAATTTTTCTCATTGTTTATGGTATTAGTGAACTTCATATTTGAAGTGTGGCCATAATCTGGTTTAACTCCTTAAAGTCAGCAAACTTAGCCAATCATATATATTTCACAAACACACACACAACAGATAGCGCGCATGACTAACTAAGCAAGTTACTTGTACTCTTTGTTAGTGAACCTGTTTTGTATGTCACTTTAGTTGGAACG
Organism: Ampelocalamus luodianensis; assembly: GCA_036346255.1. Lineage (NCBI taxonomy): Eukaryota > Viridiplantae > Streptophyta > Magnoliopsida > Poales > Poaceae > Ampelocalamus > Ampelocalamus luodianensis. Next base: position 84,174 of record JAYEVH010000416.1, read on the forward strand.
GGCGCGGCGCATCACAAGCGCATCAGAGACTGCCGTCCACAGCCCACACACAGTACCGAGGCTGCTGAGCACTTTGAAGTATATCTTCGCGGAGTCGAAGAATATAATAAAGAACTTGAGCCGCGGTCGTTCGATGGATGACGTCCTGCGCATCGGGCACCAAGTAGGGGGACCATGCTCACCCGCTAGGTCATCACAACCTAGTGAGACCGGCTGGTGTCGTAGCGCTTCCCATCGGTCATTCGCGGGCCGGATCGGTGGAGAGATAAGTTATGTACAAATTTACGTTCTGTTTTTTTTTTGTTATGCCTTACGTTCCGCTAATATCATATCGTTCTCCCGCCGCAGGTCCGTCGGGATTCATCACTTCTACCATCCGCACCCCGTACACAGACTAGCGTTCCCCCTCGGTTATCTGCATTGCACATCCGGGAGGTACGAGATTCTCAGTTTACGTCTAGGGTGTTTATTCTGACTAATATTGTTCCGTCTTTCAGCCTTCAGTTGACCGTGGGGGTGACAGCCAGTTTACATCCACTGATAAGGATACGGGCCTCCCAGCTCCTGCTAGGGAGCAGTACACGGTGCCAGGGTTTGGAGTACCGTACCACCTAGGGCAGAACTCCTCCAGGGTCGTTGCCATACTGTACGTTCAAGGCCAGAGCTCCTCCGCACGACTGGAGTTGCAGGCATCGTACTTTGGGGGCAGACAATTCAGGAGTGGATTTATACAGCCCCTCGTTCATGACTTCATTGCAGGTGGCCCCCAGTTCGGCATGTCTCAGCAGAACAACATCGACGCTTACCAGACTCAGCTTCCTCTGACTCAGCTTACTGGTGCACCTTCGCCCACTCAACATACTTAACAGTCTCCTTACCCCCTCCGATCTGACACGCGCTCTTCAGACCGGCTGAAGTATCCCACGGGACATGGTCGATGCAAAACAAGAACGTGCACGCAGAGTAGAGAGTAGTGGCTCAGACAAGTGAGCCATATTGTATTCCGTGTTATGCGATTTTGTTTTGCTACATTTGTATGCATATTATAAACTATGATGAAAATGCTTGGTTTGTGTACTCGGAGGATGCCGGAATCAGGCGGAGGTCAGGGTCTAGCGGAGGAGGAGAGGTGGCATAGAGACCGAGGTGAGAGGTCACGGTCAAGCACGAGAGAGGATATGGCACCGTGTCGAATTGAGCAACAGAGATGGTAGATGTGTGATTCCAGACAATTGATGGGTGGGAGCAAAGAATCCGTAGCGATAGTATTTTACCTCTTGGAATTGACTCTGGAATCACTTATTCCAATTCTAGGTGGCAGCCAAACAGTCCCATCCTTAGAACAGGGCATGTTTGGTTTATTGCCTACGTAAATCAAATTAAATTTTGATAACACCAATAAAAATTGGCTATCGTTTGGTTTGCTATAAATATTTGCTAATGTCAACAAAAAATTGGTAACCTCAACAAAATCCAATGTCACACACAGGCAATCTGATAGTGAAGGCAATCTGATAGTGAGAAAATCGCTCACTAAAATTTTAGTAACGCCGAAATTTAGCTTAGACAATCCAAGCAACATTCTTTTTACCAAATTTTGACTTGGCATGAACCAAACGGCCCCTAAATTTCAATTCCATGATTCCAAGGTCAATGCCTGGGAGCCAAACAGGTGTAATAAAATTGCATTTTTGCATGTACTGGCAATATCATAAATGCTTAACTCACAAAACCTAACTAGGTTCATAGCAACAAAATAGACAAAACATGTAGGGATATCCGGTTAACGTGTCGATTATTCTCTAGACTCACCAAGAATTTAGGTTAGCTTTAGTTTAAAACAGACTCAACTAGTAATTGTTAAAATTTGAAGTGAGTAACACGGGATTTTGCCAATTGACCAAGTACACTCTGCACATTTAGTAGACAGTTCACAAGTATTATGTTAGTCAGGGTTGTATTTTACGAAATAGTGCTTGTATACCTGCCAATACTCTTTCAGAATTTCTATACAATTCTTTATGGCATGGAGGATTTGGAGATGCAGATATGTGTGGTGGGGGAAGGAGATTGGTTGCCACTCAACATTTCCCCCAGTTTTTTTTTAACAACAATTATTAATTTTGTTGTTACATGAAGTTCAAGCTTCTAGTTTGGTAAGCTGATCCTCTTTCTCCTCCACTCCCTCCCTTACTATATCCATGTAGACCACCATTGTGTACTCGCTGATAATTGAGCTAGTAGCATCTGCTCTGCCTTCGTGTGCCTACCTAGCTTGTTCATTCCAAAGTACTTGTTTAATTAATGTCATGTGTTTGACACTTTAGTCAAACCTAACATCATAAACAAAATCCATCACGGATGACACCTCGATCAACAGGTGTCATGCATATGTATAACCTAGAGGATGAAGCACTCCTAGCTCTGTGGCCGCGCTGTTTTGGGACAAATGCACGGTCGTGTAGTTTGGGGACAAATGTATAGTGATCGTGTGGTTTTGGATATGTGTCGGTTCAATAGTTATCTATACGATGGTTGTACGGTTTATGATGCTATTTAACTTGCTATTTTCGCAAAAATAAGCCAAAAAAAGTGTCAATACGACCAATTGTTCTAGTTTTCACGGTAACAGGGGAAAAAGGAAGAAAACGACGCAAGCTAGCTGAGTGTCACCAAATTCTCATTTTCTTCTGCCTTGCTGTGTGTGTTTGTCAGGAACACAAGTGAGGGAGTGATTTCCTAGCGAGATAGGAATAGTGTGAATCAACTCCAACGCTGTCGGCCACAGCCAGCGGTTAGAGGACAGTACCTGCCAACCCGCGGGCCGCCGAACTCAGGAGCGGCCCGTGTGGACGGCTCCCTGGTCCTTCCCACCCAGCGTTATTCCATGGCCGACCCCGCCGACCCCGCGCGTTCCGTAAGAAAGATGGACGAGCCCTCGCGGGAGGCGTCGACGGCGTAGGCGGCTTTCGGGACGGTGCCGACGGCGCCGAGAGCCCCGGAGTAGTCTTTTCTGGGGAGGGCGGTGCTTGGATGGTTAACCGACTGACTAGTGGGATAATTGCCGGAGAACTGTGGGCCCACGGGAGAACCAGGTGGCACACATGGGAGCCTGCCGATGGGGCCAGAACGAGTTGGCTTTTGTTAAGTACACGTTGGATGACCACACACGTGAGTGTGTTCTTAACAAACGCCTAATCTAGGGATGCAGACATACGCTTTGACCACTAAACACACCCACATGTACGTATAGACACGTGAGATTACGATCTAGGGATCGAACCCCAGACAGACTGCTCGCTCAACTATCGTAGCAAGCCAATCGAGCGTTCGCTTGGTCCTCAGAATGAGTCGGCCGAGCGCGAGTGTGTCTCGCAGTTTCAGCCCATGTTTGCTATTAGTCAGCCCACTTGGTCTCCCACCAGAGCATCTGAGCTAGGCCTTTTCATCGTTCGGGCCGCCCCATGTTTACTTTCGGCTGTAGTTATTCTCATATGCAATCCACTAGGCGGCTTCCCTTGTTCCCTTGGTTTCGTCGCCAGCTTCATCACAAACAATCATGGGAATTTCTCATTGGATCTCAGTCCAACCATTCTTACCGATTCCCACCCTCATATACCATCCTCATCAGTCATATACCAGACCATGCCAACCCTAGCGTCGCCACCTTGTCGGCGATGCCCGCCGATGACCCACTTCCCCCTCTGCTGTCGCTTGACTCCTCCTCCCCTCCCGCTATAGCTGCCTGCCTCCTCCTCTTCCACCCTCACTGCCACCGCCACCGACCTCCATCTTCCCGCCTCGCCCTTCTTCCTCGTCCCCGGTAGCTACTGCCGTCGAATCTGCCACCACCTCCTACCGCCTCATAATGCTCGTCGATTCTCATCGCCCCCGCCACCTCCATCGCCCTCCTCTGTCTCTTGGCCGGTGGCGCCACCGTCGGTTCCCCCCGCTCCCAACCTTCCTCTAAGTTTGGGGGCTCCGGTGAACTCTGAACCCTAACCCTAACCCGGCAGCAACAGGGTAGCTCCGAAGAGGAGGACAAGCTCACCGGAAAAGATCATCTCACCGGTCGGAGCACGAATCTCCAAGCAAAATCGTAATATTAGAAATTTGAATGATTTGCACAAAAATTATTAAGTTTTGGGGTGAATTGGTTGGAGCATGCAATTCAATATAGTATCAGAGCCAAAAAAATCTTAAGTTTAAGACCCGATTAGCGCAATTAAAGAAAAATAATTATAACTCACGTCTATTCCACCTCTTAGACTTCAAGAAGCCTATACGGGAGAGAAGTGTTGAAGTATAAGTGAATTGTCTATCTTTCCTCGCCAGCTTAAGTTTTTTGATGAATTAGTTAGAGCACACAACTCAATAGTTTCGAATGATATATAACAATTCTGAACATTTACATACCAATATACTAATATACAGATCGAAAGATTCTTACAACCATAATGCGAAATTAGAAAAATACAGACGCATAGGGTAGGTTTAATTTTATTTATTTATAAACAACATTATGCGATCGATTACGCGATTGCTTCAGAGGCTCATCTCGGTTCGAGCTCCGAGAGCGACACCTCATTAGGCGACATGGCTTTCGACTTGCTGTTGTCGCTGGTGGACTGAAACGCCCTTTGATACGCTTCCGAGTCGACGTCCATCTCCTGGACGCAGAACGTTGGCCTCGACGGGGCCTGCAGAGACACCGTGTTGCTGCTGAGCATGACGTTCACCGCCGACATCGCCGGTCTGTCCGCAGGGCTGTCCTGGACGCACAGCAGCCCAATGTTGACCAGCTTCAGCACCTGGTCGTTGGGAGAACGGCCGCCCAGGGATGGATCCAGCAGCTCTTCGATTGTTCCCGTGGTCCAGTGCTCCCATACCTGCATAGAGAGTTATTTTGAGAAGAAAGTTTTGTACTGGCTTTTTGAGGAGCAGAGGAGGTATGCACTACTCACGAGGCTTAAGAGGTCAACGGATTGCCCCGAGTTAGCGAAGCCACTGTTCTTCCTTCCGGTGACAATCTCTAAGACCAAGACACCAAAACTGAACGCATCTGACTTGGCTGAATACTGCCCGCGCATCGCGTATTCTGGTGACATGTATCCACTGCAACATGAAGAAAATCTTGTCGTATACATATCCTACTCTCATACATATTATCGTGCCAATGGAAATGCAGACCGTACTGTACTTACTATGTTCCAGCAATGTGACTGGTGACGTCCTGCGACTGATCCCATTCAAATAGCCTCGCTAAGCCAAAGTCTGAAACCTTAGGGTTGTAATCTAAGTCTAGTAGCACATTGCTTGCTTTGAGGTCCCGATGAACTATCCTCAATTGAGAATCTTCGTGGAGGTATTGTAAGCCTCGGGCAACTCCATTCACGATCTTGAATCTCTTCCCCCAATCCAGGTCTTTGCTTTTCTTGGAATCTGTCACTCAAACAAGAAACATCAGAGCCTGCAGTGATAATGTTTTGTTTTCAGAAACGGCTAGTGACGGAATTGTACCAAAAAGAACGGTGTCGAGGCTCCTGTTTGGCATGTATTCATACACAAGTAGTTTCTCATGTTCTTCCAAGCAGACACCAACGAGCCTCACAAGATTCTTGTGCTGAAGCTTAGCCACTAAAACCAGCTCAGTTTTCAGCTCTTCTATTCCTTGCCTGGAGCTCTGTGAGAGCCTCTTCACTGCTATTTCCTGACCTTCGGAAAGGACACCCTGTGCAAGTGAAGATATCTGCTAATCAACAAAGGCATACAACCAACAGAGTTACATGTATGGTGCAATTGGTACCTTATAAACCGCACCGAACCCTCCTTCGCCAAGCTTGTTGCTTTCAGAAAAGTTGTCTGTTGCAGCCCGTAGCGTTGCTAGGTCAAGAAGGAGCGAATCGATGCTTTGAATGTCGTCTGGATTAGTTGAATCTGCTGGAAGAGAAGAGGTACATGATCAGCTCGTAACTACAGGATTTGCTTTTCTGGAGATGTAATTGAATTATAGGCTGGTGAGTGATTAATTTTAGGAGAACTTTTTTTTTTTTTGGGGACAGAGGGGAAACCCTCAGTTTCATTTATTGAAACCAGATAGTTAATTTTAGGAGATCTTAAACTTTGAATAAATTAAAGCAGTCATTATAACGAAGTGAACACCATTCCCCTGTTGGTAGACCTGTTGATTTCTCTTGATTCATTGACTGTGTTGATATAGGTGAATGATAGTGAGGACTTACATGGTACTGAGGGCTTTCTTTCTGCTGGTCTTCTCCTCTTCCAAAAACAAACGCATGTTACAATGAGAATTAGTATTGCAGCAGCTATAGGCAGTGTAATGGCCAAGACCCGTCCTGTCCTATGTCCTGTTCTTCCTGCAAACAAATTATGTGAATTTCAGATGGGGCACGTCTTAATTAGAACTTCAACCAAATGTGAAGATGGCACATTAATTTGCCTCCATGGAGCACGTATGTATATATGATGTATTGCAAATAAGTATTCTTTTTATGCTCTCTTCCGAAAGGAAAACCGTTCAAGTTTTTTTTTACAACAAAAATCATTTTGTTTCAAAGCAATTAAGCAGCAAGCGACAATCATAACTGCAACATAAGTGATTTCTGCTTCAGCAACTCACCTTCTCCTGCCGCCGGTGGCGTCACGTTCACTGGCGCCGGTGCAGGCGGCGGCCCGGGCGGCCCCGGGAGTTGCAGCAGTGGGCGGCCGGAGAAGAAAGAATACGTCTCAAACCGGAAGTTGCACCGCACGCCAAAGACTCTCCCGCCTGGCTTTCCGACGAAATACTTGGGCGTCATCCTCCCAATTATGTCCCCGAGGCAGCTCCGGCAGTCGGCCGCCGTCATGTCCGGTGTGCACTGCGCCAGCGAGTAAATCTTGGGGTAAGTCTCGTCGAACCCCTCCTCCCCCGTGCCGAACCGCCTGACTGAGTCCGCCGCGGCGTAGTCGGCAGTGGCGTTGACGAGTCGGCTGGAGGCGGCGTCGAACGCCGCCGCCGCCCCCGCGCTGACGTTATTATAGTTCCAGGCGACGAACATCCCCCTGTTGTCGGTGGTGTTGACCAGGAAGTCAAGCTCGGAGATGCGGAGGATGCAGGGGTCGTCGAACATGGTGGCGCGCTTGTTGAACGCGCAGAGCTGCTGTGCGTTCCGGAAGGCGGTGGTGACGCAGCTCGCGCAGGAGGAGGCGTTGGTGTCGCCGCGGCAGAGCGCGAGGGCGTAGACGACGTTCGGCGCCGTGCCGGCGGCGCCTTTGGCGAAGAGAGCCGGGGAGGAGGAGGCGTTCTTGGGGAGGGTGCTGGCGAGGACACGTATGTTGGCTTGGTAGGGGCTGCCCTCCGTGTAGTTGCCGGCGGTGGTGTTGCACAGCTGCCACGGCAGCGGTTGCGCCGCGGCGAGCGGCGGGCGGAGGAAGGCGAGGAGGAGGGCGGCGGCAAGGTAGTACGAAAGAGTAAGATGGCGTCGCATGGCCATCGCCATGGTGGTGATGGTGAGGAGGGAGACGAGGAGAGGTTACAGGTGTACTAGTAATAGAAGAGCGGTGAGGCTAGAGAGAGTTGACTGGTGAGAATTGTGGGTTGACTCGGAGAGCGGCGTGTTCAAATAGCGCCAGCACCTTGCCCTGGCGCAGCAACTGATAGCGCAAGGACTATTACACAGTACAGAGAAGTCATGATCAAGAAAGAAAATAAGCAAATGCGATTAGGTTGCGTCGCGTCTGGAATTGGTCAAGTGAGGAGGCTACGGCCTAGGGGACCGGATGACCGATGGCTACAGAAGAGTCGAGATCAACGAAGAAAAGTAGCAGCAGAGACGGCTAAAAAACGATGCGTTGGCTGTACTAGGGTATCTCGACAATCGTATGATTCCTAAAAGAATTAGTCCGGCCCAACTTAAGTAAAAAGTCCATTTTCAACTTTTAATTATTGTCCAAATCTGATTTTAAACCTCCAACTCTAAAACCGTCTAGAACGCAATCTTCAACTCTCAAGTTGTTCTTTTTTCACCCGCGGCCCTTCCCACTCCCAGTTTTTGCTGATGCGGAGGTGGTTTTTTTTGCTAATGTGGTGATGGTTTTCGCTGAGTAGAGTGAGGGCACATATCAATCCAACCTCTCCTTTCTTTGTCCTTTTTCTGTCTCCTTCTCTCTCAAGCCGATCACCACCTCCTCCTCCCCCTTCCTCCGTGCCTCCCTCCATCTCCATGCCGCTGCATCCGCCTCGCCGTTCTGACAAAGCCGATGTTCTCCTTCCCAAACCATCCGCATCACGGCTTGTTATAGGCTTCAGGGAAGTGTTTCCCTCAACCAGTTTCATCCTTCCCCATCCGAAGCTCGCCGCGCCGTCGTCTTCCCTAAATCCTATCAGAACCACCGCCACCGTCGCTGTACTCTCTCTGGTGAACCTCTCTTCAATCCCTCCTTCCCTCAGCATTTCCTCTTCTTACTCTTCCTTTCCCAACTTTTGATTTTGGCCACCCTTCGCCTTAGCATCGCCACATTGTGGAACTCACCTCGCCGCCCTTGGCTCTCATCGCCAGGCCGCCTCCGGACATTTCAGTCTCCACCGTCTACTTTGGTGAGCTTCTCCAACTCCCCTCATGCCCATGATCACCTCCGTTCCTTCCCTCTTTCCCTCTGTCGTTGCCTCCACTTCTCCTTCCCCAAGTCCGGCCACTGTACACCACCGTAGGCCTATGTTTGGACGTTGTTGCCATTGACGCTGCTACCCCTAGCCTCCTCTCCCCCGCGGGAATCCGTTTTTGAGGTCGCCGACCCCTCTCCACGCCCCCTCGCCGTCGGCGAGCAAACCCTGCGCGTGCTCTCCCCCTCCTCTGTTCTCCCCTCTGCTTTCCCTCCCTTCTCTTTGTCCCTCTCTCTATATTTTTTTTTTCGATTTGTTAGACGATGTGACACACACATCACATGAACACGAGAGGGAAGGACCAAAGGGGGCGAAGTGGACGGTTTTGATAGTTCAAGGGTGCGTCTTAGACGGATTTAGAGTTTGAGGTTGAAAATCAGACTCGTGTGATAGTTGAGGACTGAAAATGGACCTTTTCCCATTTTAATGTTTTGTCTCTCTTCCACAATTTTTTTTATTCATAAGCCACCACCTATTATAACTCATTTGGAAAACATAAAGAAATTTAATAAAAAAGAAAGTATATATTTTTCACTGGATATAGAGTATTCTATGAAATTTCTACAGGTGCCTATTTATAAGAAGACTTTTTTCCTTGCCTATGATTCCTAAACAATCTTTTCCTTGCTTACCACCCCACCCCCCAACCCTACTTAAGAGTTAAAGAAGAATCAAGCAATTTGCAAATAGTAAACCCGAATTTCTATATGAAACCTGTATTCGAAACGGGGACAAAGCACATCCTTCTACCCTGTCTCAGGTCCTTTGTATTCCTCTGTATTCAAGAACAAAATACAAAGAAACTACAGTGATTTGCATTAGGGGGCATATATTCACCGTTAGATCAAAATTCAACGCTTCGTATTGGCTACTACAGTATTTTTCGCGAGCAGTTCTAGTTCATAAATCCCACTGATCATCCTCTCTTAATTCACCGTTAATCAATATTGCTTTGTATCTATGTTTTGATTGCTTTCATGTTACAACGTTGTTCTTTCTTGATTTACTAGAAAATCGCCTGGCATGTTTCATACGTCACCAAGGTGTATATCCTCTTTAAGGATACGGTGATGCTGTCTTAGGAAAAAAAAAATATCCCGTGTCAACAGTTATGCTGTATTATTTGTATTATGTTGTAACCTCTGATGTGTATTATGCACTCTTAGCTTTATCGAATAGATCTTTCGTAGACTTAAAAGAAGAGACAAAATTAGAATTGGCCAACTCTATCCAATGCTCCCTAAGTCACATAATAATATCGTTTTAGACGTTTTTAAAATGTAACTTTCACGGCTAATTTTTATTGTAATATAGTTATAAAATCTAATAAAATTATAATGTTAAATTTCCTGGCAAATTTACACATAATTTTTATATATCTAATAAAATGTTTAATAAAATATTAATAAAAAGTTGGACGTATACCTAAACGACTTCTTCCGTGGCCGGAGTGGAGTATCTGATGGCCGCCGTTCGAGAAAACGCGCACCTCGCACTCGCAGATTTTTTACGGCTGGTTGTCACTAGTCGACCAACTCTTCTCCCCAGTCCAACTCCTCCAGCCCCACCTGCTATTGAATTATTGATACACCCGAACACACCCGAACCTCATCTCTCGTCTCCAGTCACCAGCTCCATGGCCACGGCACACCGCTTTTCCTCCTACCTCGCCGGCGTCGCCGCCACCTTCCTCCTCGCCGTCCTCCATACGCCTCTCACCACCGCCCAAGACCCACCGCCGCCGTGGCAATTATGCGGCCCCTCTCCCTCCACCGGCAACTACACGTTGAACAGCACCTATCAAGCCAACATCAATCGCCTCTCCGTCACCCTCCCCAAGAACGCCTCCGCCTCCCCGGTGCTCTACGCCCAAGACAGAGTCGGCGAGGTCCCGGACATCGTCTACGGCCTCGCGCTCTGCCGCGGCGATGCCAACGCCTCCGCCTGCGAGAGCTGCGTCGCGACCGCCTTCCGGGGCGCGCAGCAGCTGTGCCCACTCTTCAAGGACGTGTTGATCTTCTACGACCTGTGCCAGCTCCGCTTCTCCAACCGGAATTTCTTCGTCGACGACGACTATTTTGTCACTACGTACACCCTCCAGCGCTCTCAGCTCGTGAGCACGCCGGCGGCAGCGTTCGATGCCGCCGTCGGCCTACTCGTCAACGCCACGGCGGAGTACACGGCGGAGAACTCGTCCAGGCGGTTCGGCACGGGAGAGGAGGGCTTCGATAGGAGCAACCCCAAGATTTATGCGCTGTCGCAATGCACGCCGGACAAGACGGTGGACATCTGCCGGGCCTGCCTTAGCACTATAATTGGGCAGCTGCCGGAGATATCCAACGGGAGGACAGGCGGGGGAATGTTCGGGGTATGGTGCAACTTCCGATACGAGGTGTATCCTTTCTTCTCCGGCCGCCCGCTTCTGCAGCTTCCGGCATTCATGGAGAGGCCGCCTGTTCCTGCGCCACCGGCGACCAAAGGAGGAGGTGAGTTGGACAAAGAGAAATCACTTATGTTGGTGTGTAATTATGCCATCTGATCTGATAGTCAGTTTTGTTGGTTTTGATTTATTGGTGTGTAATAATGTTTCATGTGATTGGTTAAAAAAATATATTCGTATATAAGAAAATGCAACTAATTTCTCTTTTACAGCTTACAAATCACTTAACAATACCAGCTAGTTTTCTTTGCTGCTCATGACTTCTGTATAGCACTTTAGCTGTTGTTGAGTTGCTTGACCAGAGAGAACGAAAAATTATTTTTAAATGATGATATTTTGGTTAAAGTTCTAATTAAGATGTGTACCATCTGAAATTGATGTTATTTATTTGCAGAAAAAAAGAGAAATAGGATAGGTGCAGTTCTAGCCATTGTGATGCCTATAATTGCTGCGATACTGGTCATCACCGTAATATGCTTTTGTTGTCGGAGGAGGAGAAGACCAGCAGCACAGCCGTTTCTACCATGTAAGTCCTCTTAACAATTTTGAATTATGAAATAATAGCAACTCAACTTATGAACTAGCTGAAAGACCAGCGGGAAAAAGGGTGATTCAATTCATAATGTGGACTTTTTTTAGCCAAATTTCATTCTCTTAAATCTTAATACCAAAGAGTGTCCCCAGCTTGCAGCGAAACCACATTTCCTGAAAAGCTCAGTCTTACTTTTCATCATTGTTTACTTATCTTCACAGATTCAACTAGTTCAGATGATATTCAAAGCATCGATTCGCTTCTTCTCGATCTATCAACACTACGTGTTGCTACAGATAATTTTGCCGAGAGCAAAATGCTTGGTAAAGGAGGGTTCGGTATGGTTTATAAGGTACAAAATCATACCATATGTTGCTTTGTCAGATATATTTTTTGTCGAGGAGTAAGTATGTTTACTTGGACAGGGAGTCCTACCTGAAGGTCAAGAAATAGCGGTGAAAAGGCTTGGTCAGAGTTCCAGACAAGGAATCAGTGAGCTGAAAACTGAGCTAGTTCTGGTTGCCAAGCTTCACCACAAGAACCTTGTGAGGCTTATTGGTGTTTGCTTGGAGGAACAAGAGAAAATACTTGTGTATGAATATATGCCCAATAGAAGCCTTGATACCATTCTGTTTGGTATAATTTTCTCACTTTTGATTTTCAAAATGAAAATTTCTCAATAGGAGTAGTGCAAGAGCCACCAAAATTTCACTGCAATGATGCCTTGTTTTAATGGCAGATTCTGAGAAAGACAAGGAGCTAGATTGGGGAAAGAGATTCAAGATTATAAATGGAGTTGCTAGAGGCTTACAATATCTTCACGAAGATTCTCAATTGAAGATAGTTCACCGGGACCTCAAAGCGAGCAACATTCTTTTAGACTTCGATTACAACCCTAAGATTTCAGACTTTGGCTTAGCAAAGATATTTGGAGGAGATCAATCAGAAGATGTCACTCATCGTATTGCCGGAACATAGTAAGTATGATCAGCATTTCCCTAATAAGTAGGGGTGCAATCCAAGCGGATACGAACAGATATCGCTTGTTCTGTATCCTATTCCTGTTTTTTTTATCGGAGTCAGAGTCGAACATGGATAGTGCCGGATACCTATTTCTCCATTTCGTATTCGCTCTGCAAGCTTTATGTGACGGAAATTATCCTCTCCGTTTGCAGCCCTACTAATAACACATCAAAATAGAGCAGGTTGTAAAGTTATGTTTTTATTGCAGCGGATACATGGCACCAGAATACGCCATGCGTGGTCAGTATTCAATCAAGTCGGACGTGTTTAGCTTCGGAGTTTTAGTTTTAGAGATTGTCACAGGAAGAAGAAACAGTGGCTCATATAATAGCGAGCAAGATGTCGATCTGTTGAATCTTGTGAGTACTTGAAGACTGTTCATAAACTCTACACGCAGCCAACTTCTCGCAGCAATATCTGAATTATCTACCAATTTGGTGCAGGTATGGGAGCACTGGACCAGGGGAAATGTCATCGAGTTGATCGATCCATCCTTGAGCAACCATCCTCCCATCGACCAGATGTTGAAGTGCATCCACATAGCCCTCTTGTGTGTGCAGAAAAAACCTGCGAATAGGCCGACGATGTCGTCGGTAAATATCATGTTTAGCAGTCACACTGTCCGTCTCCCTTCTCTGTCCAGGCCAGCCTATTGCATCCAGGAGGTTAGTGCCAGTGAGAGCTCAAATGTGTATTTAAAACCGTATCCAAGAGCTTCCGGGCACACAGATAATTCCACAGTAATCTCGTCGAACGAAGTGTCCATCACAGAGCTTTCGCCAAGATGAGTCTTGACTTTGAGGCAGTTTGCTGGGCCAATTGTGTACTGTATTTCTAGAAACAAGTTTGATGATGTAGGGAGATCAGGCCCTACTGCATCAGTATTATTGAATCTTGCCTGTTGAAGTATAAGTGAATTGTCTGACTTTCCTCATCAGCTTAAGCTTTTGAGTGAATTGGTTGGTGCATGCAACTCAATAAGCTTTTGGGTGAACTAGTTGGTGCATGCAACTCAATATGGTATCAGAGCCAAGAGGTCTTGAGTTCGAGACCCGGCTGGCGCAATTAAGAAAAATAATTGCAGCCCATTTCTATTCCACGTGTCTTAGGCCTGAGGGAGCCTACACGTGAGGGGGAGTGTTGAAGTATAAGTGAATTGTCTGTCTTTCCTCATCAGCTTAAGCTTTTGAGTGAACTGGTTGGTGCATGCAACTCAATATTGCCTTGTGGCTGTGAGTAGAATTATTAACCTGGCATGCTCAGCAGGAGTGGACAGTAAAAGTCATAATGATGCTGATGTGCATGATAAATTGTCGCTGATGTCGATTTTGCTGTTAAATATATGACGACTGTGTGGAAAGCTCTGCCTTTTCTCATGCAGTATTCCAGGGAAGGACTTGTCTGCTTCCACGACGTTCAACAACACAAAAAGCTGTGACAATGACTCCTTTTGGGAGCGCACAAGGATGACGAATCAGCGTCCGTGGGAAAAAGAAGTTTTTTTGTTTTGTGGAGAGCTGTTGCCTGTTGGCCACAGCCCGCGGCCAGAGGCAGAGGGTACTGAGGTGAGATTATTCTTTCCACACAAAATCAATCCGTTCCTCTCGCACCCCCAATCGGTAACAGCGTTTCAGATTACCACATGCACCACACCGTGGAAGCATGTTTGTTTGGGTCTCAGGGTGTGGCCCGCGGCCAGAGGGCACTGAGGTGAGATTATTCTTTCCACACAAAATCTATCCGCTCGCTCCTCTAGGCTCTAGCACCCCCAATCAGTAGTGGCGTTTCAGATTATTACATGCACCACACCGTGGAAGCATCTTTGTTTGGGTCCCAGGTGTGCCTGTAATGGCCGTCGGGATCGAGATATTTGGTAAGATCGCTTTTCGTTTGACGGGATCAGATCGTAGGATAGAATATTCTATCACGATTCTATCCTCTAGCACCCCCAATCACTAGTGGCGTTTCAGAATTTTGAATATTTCGAATTTAATTTTGTACATTTGGGTACACTTGTTCTTGTTACATACAATAAGGTTTTTGATTATTTTTAAAATAAACTAATCATTTAAAACTCTAATATGTTAACGAAAATATCTTTTACCTTACTTAAACAACACAAACAAAGCAAAATAAATTGTTGCAACTTAAATTAGCAATATGTGATATCAAATTTTATATATTGACATGGTTTGTTTTTAAGATCATGATCAACCCGATCCTGACCACGACTCTAAGGATCATACCCGATTCTATACGATTATACCTTTAGGATCACAATTCTACGAAATTCTGATCCACATGCCAATCTGTGTCATTTTGGCCCTATAGGATCGTACGATCCCACAATCCGTATCACGATCCTGTGGCTGTGATGCCTGTGCAAATTGGGAATGGTTAAGAAAGGCTCCCAGATTGATCATATTCATACATGGCGCAAAGATTCTAGACTAGCCATATTCTAGACTGGCAAACAAAAGATTCTAGACAGGCATAGAGCCCGGGCCCAGGCACTCAGCACTACCACAAAGGCCTTGCACGGGTCTGGCAGAAAAAGCCCAACCTAAGAGTTCCGATTTGTTCCCAAGCACAATACGAGCCCAACATTTTCCAAAACACTCAACTTTCAGGTCCGAACAAGTCGCGTCCTCGGCTCCCTGCACTCCATCTGGCCTCCAGCCGAGCGAGCGCCTGCCGGGCCGCAGACCGCCGAACGCTGGCGCGGCCCGTGCTGTGCGCAGGACTCCCTCTCCACCCAGCGTTGTTCCGTGGCCGGGACGAGCCCGCGCATTCGACAAGAAGGTGATGGGTTAAGCGTAAGCCCGCCACAAAAAATGGGAACCGTACGTGCGGCCCCCACCATGCCGGCCCAACTGGCTCGCTGTCTCCCCGTACCACTCCATGCGGCCCGATGCCTCGGGCGGCACAAATTGTGCCTGGTCGCACCGCGGGACTTCTCCCACGCTGGCGCCACGGCTGCACGGCACAGACGCGCAGCTCCCGCGCGTGCCTGCCGACTGCCGAGAGCTGGAAAAGAATCGTATAGGATCCGGGTCAATGCATGTGAGGAATTTTTGGCACATACGACACGTTTTGATATTATATTTACAGATCTGATCTGAATATGACAGCACCTGGTGTTGGTGCACAGTGATCGTACGCCAACGCCGCCACAATCGACACATGCCTGCCATCGTTGCCACCTCAGCCTGCTGGCGCATGGTGGCCATGTGTCAGCCCCTTGACGCATGACCACCATGCCTCACACACACAGTAGGTTAGTTAGTGTAAGTTAATTAGTTAATTAGTGAATATGTTAGTTATATTTAAGCTGAAATGTGGAGGAATTTTAAAATATAGTAAATGAGTTCAAAAAATTATAAATTTTTTTGTGGAGTCTTCCGATACCGTGTATTTGCTTGTGTAAATTTTTTATAATTTTATTCATTCAGAATTGTTATCGCTATTTCGTATAAGTGTCATGTTCGTATGAATCAATAAATGTATAAAATGAGCTCCAAAAATTATGAATTTTATTTTAAAGGGTCCTCATGCAGTGGACTTGATTGTGTAATGTTTCAGCAATTTTATATATGTTCTGGTATTATCTCAAAAATTTAAGATTTAGGTCGCGAGAATTTGGATTTTAGGTAACGGAAATTAGGGTTTCATGATTTCATGTGACTTGGAATGTCTTTGAGATTTGCTGGGTTACATTTTGGTGATATACATGTCTTGACAACAAGGTATATTTGCGGTCTAGAGGAGGTTGTGGAATATTCCAAATATGTTATACTTTTCCCTACTTCTCGAAAACTATCTGTTAGACTCGGAATAACATTTTGTGATCGCCGTATGTTGTTGTAGTGCTCTAGTGTAGCTTTGGGTTTGGTTGTGTAGTGTTCTCTTACAGATCTCTTCCACCTCTTTTATAAGCCAAAGGTGTCGACGATCAAGACATCGATCTTACGAAAATAAAAAGGAGAAAGTGACGTGGGAAATCTCAGGAAATAATGGGACTGCTCTTTATTAATAAGAACTGGAATTTACAAGGTATGTACTAAGAACTCTGCTTGCTCTCTTGCTAACTCAGAACTATTACACAAATCTATGGCTTGTGCTCTTGTCTTCCCTTTTTTCTCTCCTTGATCCGTTCAGGTTCCTTCTTTAAATAGTCCTCGAAGAGGTGGCAGTTACTTCCGGAGAAGACGTCTGATGCGAAGCGTTGCGTCTGGTCGGAGTCAAGTGATGGTTGATACGGGATCAACCGTTCGGCGGTTATATGTTTATGAAACATATAACCGTATGGAAGTTTTTCACTGGTGTGTCTTGGATAAGATACGTCGTATGGTATGGAATATGCACGTGCTCCATTCATCATACGGTAGAGAATATACATTGGGATTTATTCCGAATATCAGTTCATACTTTCTACGAGCAGTTCTCCTGGTCGGAAGCTTGGCTTGGGCCTTTGTCCGACCAGGGTACCCATTAAGTAACCTCTGGAATCTCTACGACCAGTGAGGTCGTGTACCTTAGGGGTTACGACCATGAAGACGTATGGTCTTTTATATATTAAAGATAATATATAGAGGTTTTAATCCTCGTCAGCTAGCCCCCGAACTTTAAATGAATAGATTGTGTAAACACCTTTCTTCCGATGAAGTCGTATCGGGATGATGCTCAGTTAAATGCAAGGGCATTTGAAGCGGTTTGTATTCACTTTAAAGTTGAGAACTTTGCCTTGGGAATTGAAGAGTTTCTGTGTCCGTTGGACTTTTTGGGTAACTCCTTATTACAGTTAGAAATTCTGAAGCTTATAAAACCCCTTTGTAGACTTTAGGTTTTTTCACTTCCTCCTTTCCTTCTTCATCTTTGAGTGAAAACTTCTTCCGACCTCCCTTGCTTTCCCCACCCGAAAGAACCCAAACCATGTCGGACCAAATCACCAACTGGTCGATTTCCGACTTGAGTGAGAAGAAGTTGGAGAACCTGGAGAAGATCGGGATGCTTCCCAAAAAAGATCTGATTTCTTGGAGATCCGTGTTTGGGGAACATTCCCCGAGCAGTGAAGATGGAGAAATCCCTGTTTTTCTTGCATATGTTGAATGCGGATTTAGGCTACCGATTCACTCCTTCCTTCCTAAAATCCTGGAGTATTATGGAGTTGAATTGGTGAATCTTGCTCCCAATGCTATCGCCAATCTCAGCATCTTTGTGTATCTCTGCGAAGCGTACTTGGGGATTCCAGCAGATCTGGATCTATTCAGATACTACTACAGGATGACAAAGTCCGGGAAGACGATTGGGACGCCTGGAGAATGCACCTTGCGCATGGTCGTTATGGAAAAGCTGATGAGTACATTTTTATGTACTCGAAATCTTCGTGGTCGTCATGGAAGAAGAGCTGGTTCTATATGAAGATCACGAAGAAAGACAGCCTTTATTATTCTGGTAAGAAAGTGGTCAAGAATCTGAGATGACGCTCCTCTATAGAGAAAGAGGGAAATGTGAAGAAATGGGCCGAAGCAATCAAGCTTCTTAGTGTTAAGGGCCTAACATCTTGGCATGTAGTAAAAGATTTTTCTACACGCCGGGTTAGTCCTTTGAAGGCCCGAGTACATAAGATGCTTTGGTACATTGGTCGTGATGATACGACCAGAGATTCCAAAAATGGTAAGTCATTAATGATTCCGACCAGTTTACCTATCTCAGTTAATTATTTCCGTATCCTTAAATCTTTCATCTTACCTTTACAGCTTTATCTTCTGATGAGATTAGAAGCCGGATCAAGATGATCTGCGCCGGAGAGCCTGGCGATAAGGCTAGTTTCCCTCGGATCTTAGTGGTCGTTTCCGCTGAAGAAAGGATTGAAAGGCTTAAGGTAAAAAATATCAACTGCTATCTTGTTGTTTGTACATATTCTTTCTGATCGGTATACCATAAATCCTCTTTGATGTGTAGTCGGTTGGGTTGAGAATCAACGAGGCCACTGAAAGATGTGAGCCAATTGATGATCCGATCTCCCCTTCGACCACACAGGATATCAACCTTCCAGAGGTAGGTGACCGAACACAAATAATATTCTGAATAAATTATGTTCATCACCTAACCATCTTTGATGATGAATTTAGGCGATCGTCATACCTTCCAGCAAGGTCACTGAGAACCCTCCAGTGCCTACTGAGGCCACTGTTGTGGAGGTCGACGAATCTACATCTACTGACCCGGCGATCAGGGACCTCGACCAAATGGTCGCGGATATCGCTTCTGATTTTCGATCAGTGGATGTGCAAGATCTAGTCAACCCTACCGGTTTAGAACCGGTGAAATCAGTTGACAAGAAGAGGAAGGCGGCATACGAACTTTACTGATGCGCTACAATGGTAAATTCAGAAAACAACAAGGTATATATATTAAATGAAGAGGTCGTATTTATACATACCTAGGATCTTCCTTACCCTTTCTCTCTCCTTTTTTTTTTAGATCTTCTGGTGTTCCGGTCGTGTCCGACCAGAGCACCCCTCAGGAAAAAGTTCCTGAGGCAAAGGTGGTCGTGGAGGTTCCAGACCAGGATACTCCTAAAGCCAAAACTACCGAGGATGAAGTAGCAAAGGAAGCCCCCGAGCAGGCTTCAGCATCTGCTCAGGATCCTCTAGTAATCCTTACTCCTTCTCCGGAGGTAGTCATCCCCAAAGACCCTCAGTAGGCTCCACCTCCTCTTGGAAATGCTCCTCAGGTTAACAAATTCCCTTTTTCTCCCCGATTTATCGAGGATAAGGAACTTGATGTAGCCTGGGGAAAGATATCGGGCCGTCAAGCTGAGATTGGTCCAGATACAATTTTTTCGAATATAATGATATGGCAATTCGGGTAAATGTCCTACGACCATCCTTACAACTCTTTCTTTTGCAGTTTCTTTGAAAGCTTGCTAAAGAAAGGAATTTTTGTTTTTGTAGCATTTGGTCGAAAACTATGCTGTGGTCGGAGGACTAACCCAGCGAATAAAAATTTTAGAGCAAAAACACTCCGATCTGAGAAGTAAGTACATTTCTCTTTTTGATCTCCTAAGGTTTATTATCTTGATTCTCCTTATAGCTTAACCTTCTCTTTCTATCATTTTTTATAGATTTAGAGAAAATTAAAGAAGAGATCAAGGCCAAGGAAGCCATAATAATAAAACTGAGGGAAGAAAATCAGAGTAAAGACCGGTCGATCGAGCATGCGATGACCAGGCAAAAAGAGGTTTTCGACTCTTGTGAGAAGAAAATCAAAGGTAACTGGTCGTAGACCTAACTAGTATCCCATAACTCCAATTGTAAAAAGTACATTAATAATTTTTTTTTATCTACTCGTGCAGAAAAAACTGATGCACTTGAACGAGCGGAGAAGATCCTAAATTTTGAGCTTGACCAAAAGGCAGCCCTTGTATTTGATCTTGATGATAAAATCAGGGCTCTTAACAAAATAATCTTTGATATGGGATCAGGATCAAGCTTGCCTTCTTTAGGAGATCCAACAGAAAAGATGGACTACTTTGGTCAACTTTTGGAAGATCTCAAAGGTCTGCTCAAAACTATGAGGGAAAACCATACCCAGACAATGAAGGAAGCTATTGTAACTGGAGTTAGTGTTGCTTTAACAAAACTAAAGGCTTCCAACCCTCTGTTAGTCTTAAAGTGTGGAAGAGGACTTGATCGCTCAAAGTGAAGCAACAAAACTTCTCGAGGAAGTAAAACCTCTCAGAGAGAAAGTTGCAGAGGAAATGGAAGTCGGATCTCCATCACATAGCGACCAGTCTGGTGGTCCCAACATGTAAACGGATGTAACATTAGACTATGTAAAATGAAACTTACCTTTTAGCAAAGAAGATCCTGCTTTGTCTTATTAATGTTGTTAAATACTCATATATCTCCTAGCCCCCGACTGCTTATGTTAGTAGATGAACGTTACTAAAAGAAAGCAGTAGACCAGGAAATTGAGTAAAAACGATGACCATGGTAAGAGTGCTGATAATGTGTATGACAATGATCCAGGAAATACTAGAAAATCATGTGGTCGGAACCAACTGACGATTTCGGCTAATCTAGATCTTGCCCATTATCGAAGTACTATGAAATACCACTTGTAGTCGGAAGATATAACAAAGACCAGAGTTGTTTGATAAGAAGATATGCATTAAGAATGTATGCAAAGAAAAAGAAATGAAAAGATAAGTACCGTTGTTTAGAAAATATTCGGATCTGGTCGTATCGAATCTCAAGAACTAAAGATTTGTTAAATATTTCGCAAAACGTGCTCATGATCAAATCCGACTGGCAGCGAGGATCGTAGGAAAAGGACCGTCACTAGGAAGCTCCTTCCAGTGGGCAGGACCTCATGCAAAGAGGAGAGACTTCGACCAGGAGGCTTTCTGTGTCCCGACCAGTAGTCAAACTTGAGTAGAACAGAATATTGAAATAAAATAACAGTTCTCAAATTCAAGAAAGAAACAAAAACCAAGTAAATCGTCTGAGTTGGTATTCCTCATACTCGTATATTTCTTTAAGAAAAGAATATCTGGTCGTGAGTGTGTATCATTGAAGCAATGATCACGGCTAAAACCAGTGTGGTCGGTGACATTCAAGTCAGCAACCATGAGTAGTGGAAATCCTACGGAAAGGAATATCGGAGAGAATGAGAGTCTTCTCCGACCAACCAGCAACGGGAATGGCATACGACCAGATGCAACAAATAACAAGTATAAACAACCATACTTATCGTTTTTTAAGGAAAAGCATCTTTATTGAAAAATAAAAGGAAATAAAATACATGAAATTAAACATAGAACTTACGCAATTGATCAATATTCCAAGAATTAGACAAAACTTGCCCATCTGTCATAGCTAATCGTACCGATCCTGGCCGGGTAACTTCGACCACAGTGTATGGACCTTCCCATTTAGGTGAAAGTTTGTTGCGACCCGCTTGGTTCTGAATTTTTCTAAGAACCAAATCACCTACGCTAGGTCGCGAGGTTGCACCTTCACGATCGTGGTACCGACGCATGGCTTGTCGGGTAGATTGCCGATCGTAGCAAAGCTTGATTTCGCCATTCTTCAAGGAAATTGATGTCGTCAAGTCGCCGCTCAACCGATCACTTTAAAAGGAATCGGTTCGAGCGTAACCAATTTTAAGTTCTGGAGGAAGCATGGCTTCAGCTCCGTAAACCATAAAGAATGATATTTCACCGGTCGCACGACTAGTTGTGGTACGAACAGCCCATAATACAAAAGGAAGTTCTTAAACCCAAGCCCCTGACCGTTGAAGTAACTGGTCGAACACTCGTCGCTTGATCCTTGCATTATGATACCATTGGCTCGCTCAATCGCTCCATTGCTCGTGGATGAGCAATGGTTTAAATGTATCTTGATACCGAGTTCTTCACAAAATTCCTGAAAATTGCTGCTTGAGAACTGGGCACCGTTATCGGTGATTATACGACTGGGTACACCAAACCGTGTAATCACGCTTTTTGTTAGGAACCTCTTGGCGGCTTCAGTTGTAGTTTTTACAACCGGCTCGGCTTCGATCCACTTAGTGAACGTGTCAATCATGACGAACAGGAACTCAAAGCCCCCGGGTGCTCTTGGGAAAGGTCCCAGAATGTCCAGTCCCCAGGTTGCAAAAGGCCAAGAAAGAAGAATTGTTTGCAAAGCTTGAGACGGCTGATGTACTTGTCGGCTATGAAACTGACATTGTACGCATTTCGTCACGAGCTCTTTTGCATCATGAAAGGCAGTTGGCCAGTAGTATCCTTGCCTAAAGGCTTTACCAACCAAAGTTCTGTAGGAATGATGAGCTCCACAGACTCCTCCATGAATTTCGGCTAGCAATTTAATGTCATCCGATTGAGATATGCATCTCATCAACACTCCGTGAGATCCTCGTTTATACAAAGTACGTTCAATGAGAGTGTATGATTTGGATTTTCGTGCAATACGATCAGCCTCTACATCATCTTCTGGAATTAGGTCATGCTGAAGATAATTGTAGATTGATGTCATCCAATCTCTACAATGATCGTGATGGCGCCAACCATCATCGACCTGTGGAGCATCCATGTTTGCAGAATCAAGGTGTGCAACCTCCTTGCAAACATCTATATCCTCGGAAGGCTCGACTACCAAGGGTGAATCGAGTTTCTCGAGAAAAACTCCGGGCGGGACGGATGTCCGTGTGGAAGCCATCCGGGCCAACTGGTCTGCCAGAAAGTTTTCCTTTCTAGGGATGTGTTGGATCTGGAAACCTAAGAAATGCTTTTCAAGCTTCCGTACTTCCGCCAGATATGATGACATCTTGGTACTAGAGCATTGATACTCTTTCCCTACTTGATTCGCTGCTAGTTGAGAATCGTCTTTCACTAGCAATCTGCGAATCCCGAGCGAACGAGTTGCTCGAAGTCCGGCCAGTAAACCTTCATATTCTGCCACATTGTTAGTATCAGAAAAGTTAAACTGAATGGCATACTTTATTTGTTCGCCAGTAGGGGAAATCAAGACGACCCCAGCCCCCGAGAGATGCAACATCAAGGAACCATCAAAGTACATTGTCCACTCGTCGTGGTGCTCGCATCTTTGGGGCCCTTGGGTGGGTTCGTGGTTTGTCCATTCGCAATGAATTCGCTATTGCATGAGACTTGATTGTCGTTCGTGGGACAAAATGGAGATCGAACGCCCCAAGCTCAACCGCCCATTTTGATATTCGCCCTGATGACTCCTGCTTCCCGTGACTTGACCAAGAGGATATCCAGAGGTACGACCACTTTGTGGGCCGAAAATAAAGCCTTAGTTTCCTTGAAGCCATAAGGAGACCATAGAGCAATTTTTGTACTGCGGATACTTTTCTTTGGTCCATGCAAGACTTCACTTACGTAATATATTGGTCGTTGAACATGGTCTCGTTCTACGACCAAAGACACCACTAACCGTTTGTGGCGTTGCAACCACGTAAATTAGCAATGTTTCTCCCAATCTTGGAGAAACTAAGATTGGGGACTTGTAAGGTACCGCTTTAATTCTTCAAAGGCGCCGCTTGCTTCTTTAGTCCATTCGAAACTCCCATATTTTCGGAGAAGCTTAAAGAAAGGTAGTCCTTTTTCGCCTAACCGTGCTATGAAATGACTTAACGCTGCCATACAACCGGTTAATTTCTGAACTTCCATCTTTGTGGTTGGATCGCGCATCTGATCGATGGCGGCGATTTTCGTTAGATTTGCTTCAATGCCTCTAGCCGAAACTAGGAACCCAAGAAGGTTTCCCGACGAAACTCCGAACACACATTTCTCTGGATTTAACTTAAGGTTATAACGTCTTAAGTTATTGAAAGTCTCTTGTAGATCTAGAATATGATCACCGGCGTTGATGCTTTTACGACGGATCATCAACGAGGCTTCAAGATTCCGACCTATCTCGAGGCTAAAAGTCTTTGCATCAACCTTTGGAATGTTGCACTAGCATTCTTGAGACCAAATGATATTTTTACATAACAAGAAGTACCATATGGGGTGATAAAGGAAGTTTTCTTCATCTTGTTTACTCATATTGATCCGTGGTACCGAATAAGCATCTAAAAACTTAACAACTCACACCTGTAAGTAGAGTCTACAAGTTGATCAATGCGAGGAAGGGAAAGTCATCCTTCGGACAAGCTTTATTAAGATCTCAGAAAGTCAATACACATTCGCCATTTCCCATTGGATTTTCTAACCATTACAGATTGGCGAGCCACTGGGTGGTCGACTCACGAATGAACCCGGCTTTGAGAAGCTTGTCAATCTCCGATTGGATTGCTTCTTTTCGATCGATCGGCGCCGTAGCTTCGCTTGACCGTTTTTTATTAGGTCAGAGCTAGCCTATGCTCGATCACCTTCACGGGACTCGGGCATGTCTGACGCCGCCAGCAAATACGCCCTGATTAGCTCGGAGGAAGGAGACGAGCGACTCTTTCTATTTAGGGTCGAGTCGTGCTCCGACCAGTATCTTGGCATCCTCTGGAGAAGTATTTCCGTCGAGATGTACCTTTTTTGTCTGGTCGGAAGGTTTTGGTGTCATCTTTGGTCTTGAATTTTTGACCTGCATGTTAACGGTGTTAGTTCCCCTGGTCGGGAGTTCATCAACCAGTTCTAAACACTTCCGATCGCATGCGTAGGCTATCTTCTGATCGCCTCGGACCGTGATTACACCTTTTGGTCCCGGCATTTTCAAACTCTGATAACCGTAATGCGTGGCTATCAGGAATTTTGCTAAAGCCGGACGATCGAGAATTGCATTGTATGCAGTCTCGAAGTTCACCACATCGAATGAAATTTTTTTCTGTTCGGAAGTTGTGGGGTTTTTCGAACGTAACTAGTAGGGACAAGTGCCCTATTGGTTTAGCGGTAGACCCAGGAACTATGCCATGAAAGACATATTTCACTGGTTTTACCTTGGATTTGAGAATCTGCATGTCTTCCAAAGCACTTGCAAATAAAATATTCAAAGAACTACCCCCATCTATCAAAACCCGATTAACCTTGCAGTTATTAATAGTAGGCTCAGCGACAATTGGAAACCTACCTAGTCGAGTTGAAGGAATGGGGCAGTCTTCTTTGCTGAAGGAGATTATTGTCTCCGACCACCTTGAAGGTTTAACGGCGATCGAAGGTTCTGTAAGGTTGACTTCGCTCCACGGCCAGTGACGCCCGACTCGACGAAGAAGACCCACCAAGATCACATCGATGGTGTGTTGAGGCTCTTGGTACTCCATTTCTTCATCACCATCTTTGTCCTTCTTGGAGCTTATTTCCCCGAGCTCTTGAATTGACGGGAGTGGTCCTTTACCTGCATAATAATCTTCCAGCTTCTTTTGTCAAGCGCGACAATTGCGCAAATCGTGTCCTGCTTGCTGGTGAAGAGGACACCATTTTTTATTTCTCTTGTAATCATTGGTCGGAGCTTTGGCCTTGCCACGACCAGTATAATCTTTTCTTCCTTTGGTAAATTTTTCAGAACAGCCGTAACCTCTTTGTCGTTGGATCGCCATGCTTCTTTTCTTGAGAGTCTTCTTTTGTTTCTTTCCGTCCTATCTAAGCCAAAGTTGGAGAATTTTATCCTTTCGATCAACGGCTTGCTCCACTCGACCGCTTCATCGGCCGTAGCGCATTTGTCACCATGTCGAAGAGCTCGATGGTTGTTCGTGGGGGATGTATAGTTAAATCCTCCGTAAACCTTCGATTTCTTAATCCCGCTTGAAGGCTTGGATAATGGAAGATTCGCAACCTCCGTATTGAGTTATGGACTTGGCTAAATCTTTTAATGTATCACGAGAGTCTCGCTTGATTTTTGCCGTATCCTATGGAGATCATCTTCCTTTCCAGGGCGATCATACGTACCTTGAAAATTTACAATCAAAAGGTCGCAGAGTTGCTCCCAAGTATACACGGATCCGACCGGAAGGTTAAGCAACCAAGATCGGGCTGATCCTTCTAATACCGTAGGAAGATAATTTGCCATTACATTTTCATCACCACCAGCAGCTCTGATAGCGGTGGTATAAATCTGGAGAAATTCCAAGGGATTTTGGGTCCCATTGAATTTATCCATATTGGCCGGTCGGAACCTATTTGGCCAACGCACAGCCTGGAGCCCTGCTGAGAAAGCTCGACAGCCTGTGATAGTTTCATGGCGCCTTCTTTGAAAAGGCGCCGGATTGTAATCGGTTGGAGACCGATTTCTAGGAACGGATTGTCGGTGTTCCAATATCACGATTCGGTCGTGGACGTTAGTAGAATGCCTTCGACCGCTTG
This sequence comes from Ampelocalamus luodianensis, assembly GCA_036346255.1. NCBI lineage: Eukaryota > Viridiplantae > Streptophyta > Magnoliopsida > Poales > Poaceae > Ampelocalamus > Ampelocalamus luodianensis. The sequence goes on from JAYEVH010000416.1 coordinate 110,656, forward strand.
CCTGGCTTAGGTGATGTCGAAGATCACCAGGTCCAAGCGATGGTTCCCCTTGACGAAGTGAAGGTGAGGATTCATGGAATAGTCTCCTCCCCTCATGACTTGTTGGTCGGAATCGTCGAGGTGGTCACAGTGTCAACTGATCCTCAATACGACCATGCAGGCCCCTGCTTCGGGAAGAATGCTGTGATGAAGTCATGGTTCGACTTTGCGGTGCCTTCGCTCCCGATAAGCTTCAGGCGCCGCATCGCTCGTTGGATAATCTCCGATACTTGACCTGCGAGTTGGGCAAAACCTGGAGTCTCTGCTAGGGCACGGTCAGAAGTATTTAACATATCCCTGACTCGCTGTAGGTTTTGTATAGTTACCGAAGGTCTCGAGGGATTTCGCGTAAGAAGGTGTTTGATGGCTTACATCCTCCGACCTTCTCGTCGATCTTGCCCGGTCCTCACATTGGTTTGGGAAGGATCGGGCATATTAACCGTGAACGCCTACCGTTCTGTCACCTCGGCATTTGGTGCTTGACCGCCGCACCATCTCCATTAGGACGTGGTGGCGAGGCAATGTGTGGAGGACCGCACACGGCATTGTTATCCGTATCTCCGATCGCATTGACCTTGTGCTTCCAAAGATGATCCTCCGATGAGCTTCCGTCGAATCGATGGAGAGCCTTTCGCAGCTTCGCGAGAAGCTTCCACGACGAGAGCGATCGGTGATCGCACCTCCCGAGGTTTTGGAAGGACCTCACCGATCCGCGATTGCCGATCGAATGTCGAGCTTTATCATCCCCACTTGGTTTACGACCAACGGAGGTTTCATTGACACCGTCACGTGTATCGATTGGCCTCGGAATTACTAGAAGCCGTTGGTGAGTACCTATCAACCATGATCGCATCAAAGGTATGTTGAACCTCGGGTTGCGGTGTTGAATTTTCGTCACCTTTTTGCGGTCCAAAGGCCCGGCTTGTCGAGGCTTTGGGGTGTTCCAACTGGTCTGGAAACACTTCTTTGAAACCGCCACCGATTGTAGCGGTGTGTCTTCATCCATCCGTCGCTCACGATTTACGCCCGGGCGAGCCGCAGAGGAGGATGATGAAGAGATTCCGCTTTCTCCATGGCGCGTATACATGCATCCATGTCGAGGTCGGCGAGTCCTCCAAATCGAACTAATTTTCTTCATCCCAACTTCCCGCCATAACCGCATCGATCACAGACGGGAATGGACAAAGATTTGATGAGCGAGAAAATCTTCGAGATTCCACGCCGCGATCCCCACTGACGGCGCAAGCTGTCGACGATCAAGACGTCGCTCTTACGAAAATAAAAAGGAGAAAGTGACGTGGGAAATCTCAGGGAATAATGGGACTGCTCTTTATTAATAAGAACTGGAATTTACAAGGTATGTACTAAGAACTCTGCTTGCTCTCTTGCTAACTCAGAACTATTACACAAATCTATGGCTTGTGCTCTTGTCTTCCCTTTTTTCTCTCCTTGATCCGTCCAGGTTTCTTCTTTAAATAGCCCTCGAAGAGGTGGCAGTTACTTCCGGAGAAGACGTCGATGCGGCGCTATGCCGTGTCGGAGTCAAGTGATGGTTGATACGATCAATTGTTCGCGGTTATATGTTTATGAAACATATAACCGTATGGAAGTTGTTCACTGGTGTGTCTTGGATAAGATACGTCGTATGGTATGGAATATGTACGTGCTCCATTCATCATACGTTAGAGAATATACCTTGGGATTTATTCCGAATATCAGTTCATACTTTCTACGAGCAGTTCTCCTAGTCGGAAGCTTGGCTTGGGCCTTTGTCCGACCAGGGTACCCATTAAGTAACCTCTGGAATCTCTATGACCAGTGAGGTCGTGTACCTTAGGGGTTACGACCATGAAGACGTATGGTCTTTTATATATTAAAGATAATATATAGAGGTTTTAATCCTCGTCAGATACATTGTGGAACCGAATCTTTCAGTTGGAGGCGCGGGTTGACAATCTCAACGAGAAAAATGATGACCTCCGCCAACAGATGCAGTGCGAGAGGGGCAACGAGGAGATCATGAACATAGAAAGTTCCTCTGATCCCATATGATGCTGCGCAAACCCTAACTGCATATGTGTGTGCCACTACAACGACGGTCGGCCACGTCCGAGGCGCCCCCTGTACAACACTCTATGTGGGTAGTGCGAGACACCTTCTACAATTAGGCACGGCCGGAGAAGCTTGTACCCCGGTAGACTCCCCTTATGTATGCAATTATGTTCAATCTCGTAAAGCATGTAACTGAATGGTGGACGCGTCATTACGGTTGCCTTTTATCGAGTGGACTGTTGCATCGATGTGTCACGTGCATTAAGTTATAGGCGTCGATATGCATTAAACAAACATGCATTGTACGAACGAGTACACATAAGAACACAAAATTATTACTTGGTAAGAACAAAAAATAATAGAAAAAAGACCGTAAAACTAACTATCTTAACTAATACATAATACAAGGCGAAAAAACATTACATTACGACACTAAATGACGACCGGACGAGCTGGGTCTGTTGGGACAATCCTTCATTGAGTGCCCAGAGGTCTTACATATCCTGCACTTGATTGTGCGGCTAATACTGGTACGTTGACTAGCATCCATGTCATTCCGGAAGCGCCGCGTCTGTCGTCGCCCCTTCCCTATTCTCTTCAAGTCCCTGTTGGGACCCCATTGCACCATGTCTGGTCAAAGATCCTTGTAGTTCATTTCCAAGCTGTACGAGTAAAACTCTCAACTCCATGTACCGAATATGTCCTGCATGTCGTAGTACTCGGAGATGTACGACGTAGACATCTGCCTCATTTGCACACACGCCTTGTAGACATACGAGCATGGCTTGTGAAGGAGTTTCAGCTTGTTGCAGGTGTCTGTCGTCACATCACCTAGGGTGCATGCCTGTTTCCTTTCCCCCTAGTATGATTGTTGACGTATTTCTGTCGAAGCCTGATCTTGTACTTTCGCCTGAGGCCGTCAATCACCCAGATGCCATGCATTTGGGCCTTCTCCATCTTCTGGTCCATGTGCCTCTGTATGTGTTCGAGCCACTACTTGCCTTCGTCCATCTGCCACTTGGCTGCGGTGGCTCTAATGACGAAATAACCAACAGTGCGAATCCATATCTCCTGGCCGATCGCGGTGATAAGGAGGCACCACACACCTTTGAGGACGCTGTTTTAGACCTCGGATATGTTGGTCGTCATAATCCTGTACTTCGCACCGTCTGTGTCATAGAGGAGGGACCATTTCTCTAATTCAGGAGCGTGGCCATTAATCCACTCGGAGAAGCTTATAGAACTACTAGGTTGCTTCCCCTCCGTAGTGGAGTACTCCCTTGTATGCCTCGTGGTTTGGTGTTCAAGGTCTTTCCAAATGAACTCAAACTTCCGCCGCCGGGTGCGTGGCAGGTAGGAGGGAGGGCCGGAGGAGGGGCGTGATTCGGGAGGATATTGCGAGAAAAAATCTGAACGAATAAAATTATGGTAAATTTGTACGCGTATTTTGGTTGTTACGTGTGTACTCCAATGCCATATTGTATATCGACATCTCCAATAGAGTTCCAATACAGCTTTTTTTCTATACATTCCAAGTCACATAAAATCATGAAACCCTAATTTCTGAAACCTAAAATCAAAATTTTTGCAACCTAAATTCTAAATTTTTTAGATAATACCAGAACACATATAAAATTGCCAAAACATTACACAATCAAGTCTACTGCGTGAGGACCCTTCAAAATAAAATTCATAATTTTTGAAGCTCATTTTCTATATTTATTGATTCATACGAACATGACACTTATACAAAATAGCGATAACAATTCTAAACGAATAAGATTATGAAAACTTTACACAACAAAATACACGGTGTCGGGAGCCTAAAAAAAATTCATAATTTTTTGAACTTATTTACTATATTTTAAAATTTCTCCAAACTTCAGTCTAAAACTAACTAACATATTCACTAATTAACTAATTAACCTACACTAACTAACCTATTGTGCGTGTGGCGCATGGCCACCATGAGCCAGAGGGCTGAGATGGCGCGGGTCGGGTGAGGTGGCGATGGTGGCAGGCACGCATCGACTGCGGCACGGTGTGCCAATACCAGCACTGGCGCACGGTCACCGTGCGCCAGCGGTGATATTTTTCAAATACGTGATCAGATCTGCAAATACGAGATCAAAACGCGTCGTATCTGCCAAAAATTCTGCATGTGAGGTAACCCAGTTCAGTAGGCACGTACGTATACATGCGCATTGTCTACGCATTTGTGGCTTTCTATTTTTGTACGTACTTATTGCCGTGCACAAAGTCCGTTGCCACGGGGAAAATGATGAACAATTGCGCACATTAAGGGTGTGTTTGGTTCGTTGAATCATTTGGTCCTGAACCGTCCGGTACGAGAAATGAGCTCGTTCAGGTGTTTGGTTGGTTGAATGAAACCAAACCATTCGGGATAAGATGGTTCAAGAAATGAGAATATTCTATGTTTATGCTGTATCATCCTGTTCGGAGAAAAATCCCGAACCACGCCGTTCATTCGAATTCCAAGGCGCACGAAAAAAATAGTTTGATTTACGAGCTTCAAATGACTATATTTCCTAAACCGAGTATCCGATTTGCGATCCGATTGAACCGTTGTGTTCCTTGTCATTTAATCAACAAAACAAGACCACTCTTGATATATTTTAGTACAAAAAATATCATTTATGTATCATCATATCTTACCAACCAAATACCATCTTGAACCAGCCAGAACCATCCTATTCCACCAACCAAACAAAATCATGTATCATCTTACCTATCCCACCAACTAAACATCATACTTGAATCATCTCATTCAGGACGATCCCATCCTATCTGTACCATCCCAGCCCATTCAACCTTGTCCTACCAACCAAACACACCCTGAGAGATGATGTTTGACACATTCGGAGATATCAATATTTCCGTCGTTAAAAAATATATGACGTTTTAGAATTTGAGTGGTCAAACTTTCTCAATTTTGATCGCTAACATGTACAAAATTATTTATATTGATCATATGAAAATGATACCATTAGATTTGTCGTGAGAAGTACTGTCAGAATATAATATTTTTATACTTTTAACTAATATATTCCTATGAAAACTGATAGTCAAAGTTTACAGACCGTGTCTGGTCCAAAGTGTCATATATTATTGAACGGAGAAAATATTTGATTTGAGCTACAGCGAAACCGTGCCTCTTTTAATAGTACTGGAATTGAGTTGTTGTTCCATAAGGGCATGTACAATGCGAGATATTTATAAATGAGTGTTTAAAGAAAGAGAATGTAGCCATGTCATCAAGCACTTATGTAAAAGTCGTTTCCTCTTATGCAAGTATCTGTTTTGTAGATGCTTAGATGGTCGCATTATCTATTAATTATCTATAGTTATATACATAAGCACATCTTAAGCACCGGTGCCTAATTAAACATCGATACTATAAAATAAGCATCTCATCTATCCTACGTGGCAAGAAAAATCAGTTTTTTTTTTTTTTTTGCTAAATACCTCTTTAAGCACCTGCATTGTACATGCTCTAAGAAGTGTGGCTACATCTGCCAGTTAAAAGTTAAAAACTGAATCTAGTAACAGACATCAACTCTTGTTCTAATGTTGTCGCGACAGGCGGAGGAAAACAACTCGTGTCGTCTTTCGTTGATCTGGCTAGTGTACATAAGTTTCAAACCGCAGCATCACGAACATCAGCAGCAGATTTTGCTTTGTGTACGATATGGGCAGCTCATGCATGAACAACACGAATAAGCACAGTTGTACAGTGAATATTCACAGACAGAAATAATGGATGTAAAGGCTTTTGAGGTTGTATCTACCAACAGGATTGTCAGCGCAAGAAGTTCCGGTGCCTCCAAAGACCAAAGCTGAGGCAGGGTATGCTGAACCAAAGTTGCTGATCCGGTAGAAGGCAATCAAGTCCATGTAAAAAACACAGGGGCAAAACCAAAAAAAAAAAAAACTAGTTTCATGTTCGGAAAAGATCAACTATATATTCTGAATGGCGTAGAAAGGATCTGTCTTACATACCAGCCTCTCGGATCTTACATACCAGCCTCTCGTCATGACAACAAGAAATTCAAAGGTCGTAGAGTTGAGGTAGCAAGCACCTTTCGATCACACTATGTATCTTTAAGCCAAACTGATTTCGATCACTATGTCATTTTAAGATCAGCTTGATGTAGGGAGAGGACCTACTGCATCTGTACCGTTGCTGTGGGTAAAGTCACAGTGATGCTGATGTAAGGCATGAAGCCATGAATGATGATGAAGTATCACTAGTGTCAATCTTGATGTGAAATGTATGGTGACTGAAGTGGAATGCTATGCGTTTTATAACCGATCTATAATTAACATCCACGACGTTCAACAACACGTAAGCTGTGACAATGACTATTTTGGAGTTGGGCAAGGATAGCGATCGGCGCCACACTCTGCTGTACGCCTGTACGAGGAAACGGAGGCTTTTGACGAGAGCTGTCTGTTGGAGATAAATAGGTCGACTCCTCTCACTCCCGGAAAGGTGTGTGAAAGGGGGGAGTCGAGCGATTTATCTTCAACATTGGGTACCAGAGTGATGTTCAATTCTAAGGAGATGTCGAAGATGATATTATCTGGTGCTATGTTGGGGGGCGGTGACACTGGCAACATGGCACCGTCAAGGCTGGCGGCAAGAGGCTGCTGCAACGTCGAGGCTCCACACGAGGTGGTGGCTAAAAGCGTGGCAATCACAAGGCGAGTCGGTGTGAGACCAACAATGATAGCGGTGTGATGCCGCTGGGAGATGAGTCCGGGACGATGGGGGAGATATGTTCGCTATCCTGAGTCGGGTTCGTAGAGTTGAGTACGGGACGTTGAGGAGATGTGTTTGTCGTCATGTGTTGAGTACAAGTTGAGTAAATCGTAGTTGTGATCGACTACCTCGATTAGTTAGAGATGCATCAAAATTAAGGGGGATGTAGGAAATTAATTCTGACTTAAGTTTGTATGTAGCTAGAACGTGTGTGCACGATATGGAGGAATACACGGAGTGGAGTAGTGCGGCTGATGGACTCGTGCGTGTGCACGTTGCTCAGCGTATGAGCGAGAACCGGACTGGGTTTGTTAGTTGGAGATAGATGCATGCATGAAGTTGGTTGCATGTTGAGTTGGTGTTAGCGTGTAAAGAGTTAGTGGTTAGTCTATTAGATAAGCGTGAGTAGATTTGGTTAGTTGGTGCCGCGTGAGTTCCGGTCAGCGATGTTGTCCTCACCGGTGTTGAGTATACATGTATGTATTAGTTTTTTTTATTTATTAAAAAGGTGTTTACCTCCCCTGATTTCAATTAGTGAAACCAGCAACAATATCTTCTACAGTATCCTCTACAATACACAACTACAATACTTTTCTACAGTACTGTCTGCAGTAGGCCTCCCAGACGTCTCGAACACAGGTGGACTGGGGGGCATGCTGCCCCCTCACGTCAATTGAGCTGGCCTCCGTTCCTGTATGTATTAGTTAGATGAGTTTTCGTGGCAACAGGGAAAAAAAAAAGGAAGAAAACGACGCAAGCAGGCCAGTTGAGTGTCACCAAGTTCTCATTTTCTTCTGCCTTGCCGTGTGTGTTTGTCAGGAACACAAGTGAGGGAGTGATTTGCTAGTGAGAGATAGTTAGGAGTTGTGTGATTCAACTCCAACGCTGTCGGCCACAGCCCCCGGTTAGAGGGCAGTACCTGCTAGCCGGCGGACCGCCGAACTCAAGAACGGCCCGCGTGGATGCCTCCTTGGTCCTCCCACCCAGCGTTATTCCATGGCCGATCCCGCCGACCCCACGCGTTCCGTAAGAAAGATGGACGAGCCCTCGCGGGAGGCATTGATGTCGCCGTGGCAGAGCGCGACGGCGTAGGCTGTTAAAGTTAATCTCGTTTTGGTAATCTGTGTTAGTTTCCTAATTAGATTTTGCTAATTTTGTTTTGAGTTCGAGTCGGTCTCTACGTGCGTACGAGAGTCGGCCTTCGGCCTGGATTCGTGTGTGTATAAAAAGTCAGTCCTAGCAGCTTGTAATAAACAAGAGACAAGTAGAGAAGAAATAAAAATACAAAAAAGAGAAGCCGAGCTCCCGACCAAAATCGTTCGTGTGCCCCGGTGATTTGTCTTTTCAGCAGAAAAGCAGAGGAGAGAGAGAGGCACTGCTTTATCCAGACTTCATCACGTGAAGCCGCCAAAGGAGCAGAGACGCTGCTGTTTGTCCAGGAGGAGGAGCCTCAGGTGGACAAAGGAAGACCAAGGAAGTAGCACAACGTGAAGACACCAGAAGACCAGTGGGCTGCTTGGCCACGTCACGTCGAAGGACAGGGCAAGGGCAAGGGCCAGTGGGTCCTACGGCCAAAGTCAAGTACTAGTGCTTCTCTGTTTGGTCTGGACGAAGGACGAACAGCACAGGAGGAATTTATTTTCTCTGGGACGTGCACAGAAATAGTGCAAGATTAGTAAAATTCTAACGATGGGTATCAGAGCTTGAATAATTGAAAACGATGTCTAGAGATAAGTCGACAAAGAAGAAGACGTCACCGATGGTGAACGTCGTCGAAACATCAATGACAGGAAGATCGCTAATGAGAGGGGTTCAGATTCAGTACCTGTTGTTGACAGAGACGAATTACAACCTGTGGGTGGTAAAAATGAAAATCATCCTACGATCCCTTGGTATATGGGCTGCAGTAGAAGGCGATGCATTGGTTGAGGAAGAAAGAGACCATAGCGCTTTAGCAGCAATCTCTCAAGTTGTGCCGGACGCGGTGATGATGGTCGTTGCGAAGAAGGAAACGGCCAAGGCAGCATGGGATGCAATCAAGGTGATTCATATGGGTGAAGATCGCGTCATGAAAGCAAAGGTGCAGGTACTGAAGAGGCAATTTGATCGTATGATCATGGAGGACTCCGAGACTATCAGTGTATTCTCTTAGAAGCTCTCCACAGTAGTTGGAGAAATTCGCTCTCTCGGTACTGAAGTAAAGGACAATACAATGGTTGAAAAGCTATTTGGTGTTGTTTCTGATCGTTTTCTTTCGATTGTCGGGACAATTGAGCAATGGGGCGATGTCTCCACAATGTCCATGTCAGAGGCAATTGGAAGACTCGGAGTATATAAAGAAAGTTTGAAGGGGAGACGACATCACAAAGAAGAAGAAGGTGAACAGCTGATGCTCTCTAGAGCACAATGGGAAGCATTGTCTTTGAAAGAAAAGGAAGGGGATCAAGGCGACCAGAGTGGCCGAGGTGGCAAAGGAGGACATGAAAACTGGGATGGGGAAGGTGGTGGTGCCAGATCCTGTGATAAGTCACATGTCAAGTGTTTTAAATGTGAAGAATTCGATTACTACGCATCGGAGTGTCGCAGCCACATAAAGTGCTTCAATTGCGATAAGTATGGACACTACGCCTCGAATTGCCAAAATAAGAAGAAGAACGAGGAGGTGAACCTCAACCGAGCCTGTGAAGACGACGACGATCCTACCCTGCTTCTCTCCTTATATGTCATAGAGGCGCCGATCATGGTGATGCTGAACGAGGAGAGCGTAGTTCCAAAACTACGCACAGAAGGAGGCAACCACGATCGTACTGATCAGTGGTACTTGGACAATGGAGCAAGCAATCATATGACAGGAGATCGCTCCATGTTCCATGAGCTCGACGAAAATATTTCGGGGAAAGCCAAATTTGACAACAGCTCGACGGTGCAGATAAGAGGCAAAGGATCAATGTTGTTGCGATGCAAGAACGACAATCAGAAGATGTTGTTTGGAATTTATTTTATATCGAGTTTGTGCATCAACATACTCAGTCTCGGCCAGTTGGCTGAAGAAGGGTGCAGGGTGGTGCTATAGGATGAGTTCTTGCGTGTCTATGATAAGAACAAAGATCTGTTAATGAAGGTGATAAGATCTCCGAACCGTTTGTACAAAATTTCTCTGAAAACTTGTAAGCCGGTTTGTGCAAAGGACAGTCTGGAGGAACCAGAGTGGAACTAGAGTATTAAACCAGGATATGGCGGGACCCAGAGGCGGCACACAGTTGGCGCAGGAGGTGCAGCAGGCGGAGCCTTAAGAGGTCCAGACAGCGCGCAACAAGACACACAGGGCACTGCAGGGGACGGAAAGTCCCATATACATGAAAGGCGCGATGTGCAAGCAACTGGAGTCGGCGGGGCTTACATACATACTACGGGGGCGGCGTGCACCAACTATGTGTAGGTGAAGCAGGCAGAGGAGGCTGCTCGAGAGTTCCAGAACGTGCGCACGGAGGGAAAGGTGCCCACGCACATGCAACGGGCGTTGGTGGCGTCGTGAGGAGCCTCAGGTGGACAAAGGAAGACCAGGGAAGTAGCACAACGTGAAGACACCAGAAGACCAGGGGCTGCTTGGCCACGTCACATCGAAGGACAGGGCAAGGGCCAGTGGGTCCTACGGCCAAAGTCAAGTGCTAGTGTTTCTCTGTTTGGTCTGGACGAAGCAGTGTCGCCAGCACATGAGGAATTTATTTTCTCTGGGATGTGCGCGAAAATAGTGCAAGATTAGTAAAATTTCAACATAGGTGGCTTCCGGGATGGTGCCGACGGTGCCAAGAGCCCCGGAGGAGGAATCTTTTATGGGGGGTGGCGGCTAGCTGGTTGAGGTTCGCTTGGTAGGCAGGAGCGAACCCAATAAGGTTCATGGGTGTTCAGCTGAACACCCAAAAGTTTTGAGCAAAATTTTTGTATATATAGGGTATAATATCTGTATATATCAGAAGTTGAGTTGAATCAGCGTGTTACGTCCTCAGTCGTGCCTTGCAGTCTCGCACAGGGCACCACACCACACTCCGAAGCTCACCGCTCGCGCCTCACATCCGAGCCCAGCCCACAGCGCGTCGGCCTTCGACACTCGGTAGTTGCGCAAGCCCAATGCTGGAATGGGTGAATCAGCGAATGGCCCAACCACCCAATCAATCCCACCATCCCCATGGACACACGCGCACCCAACTCCCAAGGCCAAGGCGGCTAAAGCCCATTTCGTCAAAACTCTCCAACAGTCCAACGACTAAAACCCTAAGCGGCAGTGAGCAGTTCATCTCCAATCTCCAATTCTCCATCCTCATCCTTGTGTGGCTCCACACTGAGCACGGCGGCGGTGGCGACCGAATGACGAGTGCGGTCGTGCGGGTCGGCAGGGCCGCACCGTTGTGGACGTGGACTCGCGGGGAGAACAGGAAAAGGGGTCAAGGGGAGGACCAAGGAGGTGAAGGTGAGGACCGAAGGCGGAGGGGCATTGCGGCGCGGCGCCGCGGCAGCTTGCTCGCCAGCCTGCTTTGAGGCTCCGAGCGACCGGGGCACTGGGTAGTCAGCGACCCCTAAGGCTCTGTCTCCGTGTCACCTGTCCCTCTGAGCTCCGACCGACGGTCTGACCCCGACTAGCGACTGTCGCACTAGCGACTGGCGAGTGAGCGGCGACTCCCTCTGTCCCTCACTCCCCGTGACCGGTGACCCCGACTCCCCATGACCGGTGAACCCGTCATCCCCGAGAGGCTGAGAGCCAGGTAATCCCAAATTCCCAATTCCCAATTTGGCAAATCCTTGTGGGCAATAGGCTGTGACAGTGAGCTTGTGAATGAATTAAAGTGAGTTGTGGTCCTGATTCCTGAATCTTCAATCTTGTATGTATGCGAATTGTAGATATTAGAACTTCAGAAAATGGAGAAGAAATCTGTCAATTTGAAATCTTTGTGGGAGAGAGTCGGAAAGAGACAGAAGAAACCATCCACCTCAACATCAGAACTGAAACCTATTGAAAGCCATGTTATCTCCAATACAAACAATTAGTACTTCCATTATTATTATTATGGATCTTTATGTTCTATATTAATCAATATTTTTGTAACTTCGAACACCTATCCTAAAAATACTGGGTCTGCCACTGTTGGTAGGTGTTGTTCGCCGAGTAGTTGCTGTTGACGCCTCACAGCTGCGAGGAGGCCGAGGAGAACGATGTGAGCGGCGGCGCAGAACTGTGCTCGAAGTTGCTGTCCCATTGTTTGGTCACGTTTTGCTTGGATGGTTAACTGACTGACTAGTGGGATAATTGGCAGAGAACTGTGGGCCCATGAGAGAACCAGGTGGCACACATGGGAGCTTGTAGACGGGACCTAGAAAGAGTTGGCTGAGCGCGATTGTGTCTCGCAGTTTCAGCCCATGTTTGTTATTGGTCATCCCACTTGGTCTCCCACCAGAGCGTCTGAGCTAGGCCTTTTCATCGTTCGGGCCACCCCATGTTTACTTTCGATCGTAGTTATTCTCATCTACAATCCACTAGGCAGCTTCCCTTGTTCCCTTGGTTTCGTCGCCAGCTTCAGCAGAAACATTCATGGGAATATCTATCCATCGTTCGCATTGGATCTCAATCCAACCGTTCTTACCCATTCCCACCCTCATATACCATCCTCATCAATCAGATACCAGACCATTCCAACCCTAGCACCACCACCCCGTCTGCGATGCCCGCTAGTGACCCCCTTCCCCCTCTGCTGCCGCCGACTCTCCTTCCTCCCGACACGGCCGCCGCCTCCTCCGCCCCACCGCCGCCGCCGCCTCCATCTCCCACACCGCCTTCTTCCTCCGCTCCAGCAGCCATCGCTATCGGATTTTCCACCACCTCCCGCTGCCTCCTAATGTTCGTCAATTCTCGTCGCCCCCGCTGCCTCCACTGTTGATGTGGATCCAACTAGCAAGCTAGCGGGATCGTGTTGTTTGACCCTGATCATTCATGGTACACCTTGATGGTAGCCTCCTTACAACCCTAGCCCTTGCGCAACACAAAAACAATAAGGCCTCCTTGATAAACCTTCTCCCATGCACACCGCAGTATGTGAACAAAGGGTAGTAGAATTGAAGGTCCAGCGAATAAAATCTAACACCTCAATTGGATTCAACACACCAAAGAGCAATTCCTTACGGAATTCTCAAGAACACAATAACCTTGCCACCAAAACCATGATGATTTTATAGTATCTATTTCTTAACTCATAACATAACTTCCTCCCCTTACAATGGGCTATGCCCTGACCTTATATTGGCACCTAAGGGTGCGACCAAACATGCTAAGAAACAAACTAAACATCAAAACAGACTCTATTTATCCTGAAAACTGATTTGAATTGGTATGAAACCAATTCGGATGTATCTGCTCGATGAAACCGTATGTTCTTTTGTTCCTAACCGAAATTGTGTTCTTGGCTCATCTCTGGCTCCTAATATTTCCTTCTTTCTTACTTGCCATGTTGGACTCGGATCACCTGGTCGTGGAGTTGGTCGACGACCTGGTCAAAGACTTGGTCATAGATATGGTTGAATACCCGATCGTGGATCTGGTCGTAGTCCTGGCTGTAGACTGCTCCCACCAAGTATTGTTCTCGTCGAGTACTGTTCATGCTGAGTACTGTTCACAACGAGTACTCCTTCCATCGAGTATTGTTCCCGACGACTGCTCCTTCCACCGAGTATTGTTTGTAGACCTAGTCGTGAAACTGGTTGTAGACCTTTTGGAGTTGGTTGTGGACCTTCTAGAACTGATCGTAGACCTTCTGAAACTGGTTATGGACCATGCTCCCTTCTAACAGCACTACTTTGTGAAGTAACCTCAGTTTGTAATGCTAAAACACTACTCAAAGTAACAATGCTATTTGGGGCCACATCATCCCCTCCCCCTTCAAGCGAAACCGTCATCGGTTTCGGGGTAATCTTCGAAGCCTTTTTCTCCTCAACAGCAAGCTTGATTCTAGATTTGATTGCACTGTCCGCCATTGGTTTTAGCACATGACATTTGCCTTCATGCTTGAAAGTGTAAGCGTTGATTCTCCCAGCATCTGTGATGATGAACCACGAAGGTCCTAATTTTTGGCTCGATCTTTCGATGAGAAGGTAAGTTCGGTAGTAGTCGCTCAACTCTCACGATCCTAGCTATGAACTCCCAAGGCTCGAAACCACACAATCACTGAACTGGTCGACAAGTCATTATCAACCGTGCATGAATACCTGGTTGACCTAATCACGAAGATCGATTCCTGCATACGTCGAAGAAGCATGTAAGAACAAGATAAATAAGCAATCTGAAATTACAAGGCCCGCGGCCCAAATAGGTGATGCAACACCTTATTTTGATGATTAGATACGTATAGAAGGAATTTGAAGGTGGGGCCAGATCCATTGGAAAGAGGATGGGATAAGATTTCAATCAAGTACTTGTGGACCTCAAATGGAGTCTGTATGTGAAAGTTATGCTTGTTTGAAGTCAGAGCTGTCTCTGGAGGCCGAACTAGATTCCAGAACGTGTCCAACTTGAACTCTTGCTTGGCTTAAACCTAAAGTGTCATGAAAAACTTCTTTGTGCCATGATGTGGAGTAGCAGTCATATCTGGAGAGTTGATGTCCTCATCATCCTCCCCTTCTTGCATTTGAGTCATCCTCGACTCACGCTCATCCTCCAGCGGTAAGAAAAGCTTTAAAACTTGTAGCAACGCATTCTCATCTTTCTGTAAAATATTAGCAACAACAGGTGGCAAAGAAATAGAGAAAACTTTATAAATTAAAGGTGATTGTGCATGCATCAAATCAACAAAAATATTGTTTCTCATAGTATTCAGTGTGCAACTCAGTTTGCATGTATAAGTGAAGTATATAGTAAAGTTATTCATCACACAAGAATTGTTGTTCAAAACAATAAGCTTCAATTCAATTATGTGATCACAAGTTATGCATATTCGATATACCAGAAATTGATTGTCTACACCATAATCTCCAATTAATTTAAAACAGTAGGTGTAGGTGCTAGAAAGAGAATTTATAAATGAAATTTCAGAAACTTTCTCCATAGCATATTCCAAACTAACGTGCTCATTAAGCATAATATAGCACAATGCATCAGCAGGGGGATGTTCTATCAAGTACTTCTTTATGTGTAATTAATTCGATATATGCAAAATTATGTGAATTCATATCAGTACATGGTTCGTTCAAGTCAGCACAAGGAATATCAAAAGATTGCACTATAGCAGGTACATACTCACAAAGTTGTTCTATGTCTTGCTGTGGCACCAAATTAGTACCTTTATCATTATCGTCCTCATCAGATACTGTAGGTACCTCAAACTTCTCCTCTAATGACATAAGATACGCCAGATCCTCCTTCATCTCTTCAAACGTCTCGGTGGCATCTGTAGATGGAGTAGGAGCCAAAATAATGTCAGTGTTTGCAGATACCTTAGGTTGCACCTCTCTTATGACTGTGGGTGGTGGAGGTACAAAATGACGTTGCAATTTCTTCTTCATTTGCCCCCATGTGTACAAGAAATGGTACTCCAGATTCGACCACCAATGTTGAACATCACCGATCAGCGCCGTCCTTGCCAGGCTCATCTTCTCATAAGGATCAAGGTCTTGTCTTTCAAAGTAGTTATCCAACATATTAACCCATATAAAGTAGTCCAACGATGTACTCTCAGCGGTGAGTGGCAATATGTCTGCAGGTAGTTGTTTCCCTTTGAGTTCAAATCTGTCTGCGATGACATCGTAATCTATCAACTTCAATCAACATGTTATTGTTAGTAGAAAACAAGGAACAAATCACAAGTATATGTCCTATCAACTACTAGGATCTGGAGGCCCAAATCAAGTCACTCACACTCAAGCTTATATCAAGTTCTTACCAATGTAGTAAGAAAGTGGTACAAACGGTGGTTGGTTCCTGACACTCTCACTTGCAAATAGTCCAACAATTGTGAGGAACGGTACCTGCTGAGTTAGTAGGAAGTAGAGCTCGGAAGACTTCAATATGGTAGCAAGGATTAGCAATAATCAAATCAGTAAATATAAATTGAAAGATTGTTCAAAGTACTAGCCAATATTGCTCATCCTAGCCTAATCAAAGCTAGCTAATTAAAGTCCTATACAGAGAAGTGTATGTATTCAAAGTACTAGCCAATATTGCTCATCCTAGCCTAATCAAAGCTAGCTAATTAAAGTCCTATACAGAGAAGTGTATGTACGCACACATAACGATCAATGTGACTTAATGTAAGCAAAGGAAAACCTCACAATAAGTGCTAGGAGAGACGCTATCCAACTACTCAAACTTCTTTCTAAGGGCACAAGATTGTTCGCACGATGTAGAGCACAAAAACAGCAATAACGTGCAACATAAACATCCCTCTAGATTGAGCAGAAACAACAGTTAGTCTCAAACGATGAAAAAACAAAGTTTTATATAGCTTATATATGCTTATTTGAAAGGTTTCGATGATATCTACAACTTTGCAGTTGAGGCGAACCCCAAATTCCACAGGGAGGACCGAAAGAATCGTGAAAAACAGAAACCAAAAACTTGCGATGTGAATTCAGGGCTAAAGATGGCCGATTTTGGGGCACCTGGGTGGCGACTTGTAGCTTAGGTGGAAAGGATGCACCTCGTCATTAGCTTTGAAATGAGCATAAGAACATCGAAAACGGACACTGCACACTGCATGCAAAAGATATGCCCGTTTTACTGAAAGTGTCTCGGAAACGGAATCCTCCTCGGACTTGAAACCGACTCGGGTTCAATCTTGAAACTGCTATATCTTTTGATTCCGTAGGCCAAACTTGCTGAAATTTTTTATGAAAGCTTGTAGCTATATGTAGAAGGTCTCCACCAATTTTTATGCACTTTTATTTTCTTTTCTCTTTTCTTTTTTTCTCTACCGCGGCTTTTGTTCTTGCGGATGCCTCTTTCTCCTTCTACTATCTTGCCGGCCCTAGAGTTTGCCGCAAGTCGCAAATAACATCAACTCTCCCAAAAGATCACAACAATCCTCTTGTTTTTTATTGGATTAACATCAGCATGAATTTTCTATTTTTGGTACGGATTAGAGGAGTTCTAACCCACAAATTTATGTTTTAGATGCAAAAACTAAGAACCCTAAAAGAACGCTCAAGCGACGCGAAGAAAAACACGAGATGCAAACTAGACAACGACGAACTAGACTCCAACTAAACTAGAATTCGGCAACTAGACACGACGATGCAACCAAAAATTCAACAAGAAAAATACCGATTTTTTTTTTTGCAAAGGCTTAGATTGGTTCGGTATGGATGATAGATGCGAAATTTTTTGGGCAATTTTCTGGACTCTAGGTATGAAAAATGAATCTACTACTAAGGGTACTGATTTCTCATCGAAGAACTGTAGCTCTAATGCCACTTGATGAACCACGAAGGTCTTGATTTTTGGCCCGATCTTTCGATGAGAAGGTAAGTTCGGTAGTAGTCGCTCAACTCTCATGATCTTGGCTACGAACTCACAAGGCTCGAAATCATGCAATCGCTGAACTGCTCAACAAGTTGTTATCAACCGTGCACGAATACCCGGTTGACCTGATCATGAAGATCAATTCCTACATACACCGAAGGAGCACGCAAGAACAAGATAAATAAGCAATCTGAAATTACAAATATGAATTGAATGTATTGATAGGTGGGGTTCCGAAGAACAATGCCGCTGTTGATCTCACCGACCAAGAGGACAAAGAATAAAGTAGCAAAGCTAAAATTCAATCAACAAAACCCGAAGAACTAAAGAGGACGACGACCACTATGTATAGGAGGAAGAGGTAGGGGCCACGTGAACAGTACGGGCCCTAGGATTTCTCTCCGAATTACAAGGCCCGTGGCCCAAATAAATGATGTAGCACCTTCTTTTGATGATTGTGATGTGCACAGGAGAAATTTGAAGATGGAGCCGGATACATTGGAAAGAAGACAAGATAAGCTTTCAATCAAGTACTTGTGGACCTCAAACGGAGTCTGTATGTGAAAGTTATGCTCGTTTGAAGTCGAGACTGTCTCCAGAAGCCGAACTGGATTCCAGAACGTATCCAACTTGAACTCTTGCTTGGCTTGAACATAAAGTGACGTGAAAAACTTGTTTGTACCATGACGTGGAGTAGTGGTCATATCTGGAGGGTTGATGTCCTCATCATGTGACATCACGATCATACCGCCACGGCCTTCCCAACAGCAAGTCGCACACTTCCAATGGCAAAATATCACAGTCAACATGATCAACATATTCGCCAACTGAAAACGGTACACGTACATTGTGTGTTATTTTTAACTTTTCGGTCTTGTTCAACTAACCCACATAATAAGGTTCAAAATACCTTCATGTGGACATCCCCAATGCCTACACCAAATCTTTGCTAATCATATTGGTGAAACTTCCATCGTCGATGATCAGCATACACGCCTTGCCTTTAACTTCGCATTGAGTTTTGAAAAAGCTCCAACACTGTCCTTTTGCCACCTTGTTGACGCGTCGCCTTGCACCTTCTTGGCTTGGATGTTTAGTCCACTAGTCAGTGCATCGTCCTCCTTTGTTTGGTCGGGGGTAGAAAAAATTTCAGTACCCTCGCTCGGTAGCTTCACCTCTTCTTCTGTCATGGCCAAACCAGCAGTAATTTTCTTCTTTTCAATAGCAACTTGTACACAATCTCTCTGTTGTCGATCACTCAAGTACTGCTATGGGAGTGTATAACTCGATGTAATAACGTCGTCCTCGCTGGACAAAGGTATACAGCCTTCCCGAAGAACTAGTGTAAGGTTTAGAATAATCCTTTTGCCACTTCCTCCGGTCGGTCCATGGCTTTTCAAGTAGCAACGAACACATGTGCATATATGTAGGAAGCACATCACACACCACCAAATCAGCAAGTCCACACAACGTGAATCATACCTCGACGAAATGTTTGATCACAATGTATTGATCTCGCCATCGAATCTTGTACGGTTCTGAGTGCGCATCAATTAAGGCTTCAATTGGTCGATGAATGTTTGACTTACCAAGTTCATGGCAGCAAACTTATTCACCATCAAAGCACTTGTAGTAACTCCCACTTGACATCATGGATAGAATTGAGATGGCCAAATCTCTCGCAATGAATTTCTCTCACATGAGTTCACATCGAACCCTAAAGAGTAATCCATTTTCATGTATTCCACCATCATCCCTTGTGCGATCAACAAAAAAAAAATAGCACATACCATGATCAACGGGTGCTCTGATACCACCTGATGTGGATCCAACTAGCAAGCTAGTGAGATCGCGTTGTTTGGCCCTGATCTTTCATGGTACACCTTGATGGTAGCCTCCTTATAGCCCTAGCCCTTGCGCAACACAAGAACAACAAGGCCTCCTTGATAAACCTTCTCCTGCGCACACCGTAGTAGGTGAATAAAGAGTAGTAGAACTAATGTTCCAACGAATAAAATCTAATACCTCAATTGTATTCAATACACCAAAGAGTAATTCCTCACATAAATCTCAAGAACACGATAACCATTCCACCAAAACCATGGTGATTTTCTAGTATCTATTTCTTAACTCATAACATAACTTCCTCCCCCTTACAATAGGCTATGCCCTGATCTTATATTGGCACCTAAGGGTACAACCAAACATGCTAAGAAATGAACTAATCATCAAAATGGATTTTTATTTATCCTAAAAACTGATTTGACTTGGTATGGAACCAATTCGGATGTATCTGCTTAGTGAAACCGTATGTTCTTTTGTTCCTGACCAGAATTGTGTTCCTGGCTCATCTTTGGCTCCCAATCTTTCCTTCTTTCTTACTTGCCATGTTGGACTCGGATCACCTGGTCGTGGAGCTGGTTGACGACCTGGTCGTAGATCTGGTTGAATACCCGATCGTGGATCTGGTCGTAGACCTGGTCGTAGTCTTGGCTGTAGACTGCTCCCACCGAGTACTGTTCTCGCCGAGTACTGTTCACGGTGAGTACTCCTTCCGCCGAGTACTGCTCCCGTCGAATAATGTTTCTGACGAGTGCTCCTTCCACTGAGTACTATTTGTAGATCTCATCGTGAAACTAGTTGTAGATCCGGTGGAACTGGTCGTAGACCTTCTGGAACTGATCGTAGATCTTCTGGAACTGGTCGTGGACCTTGCTCCCTACTAACAACACTACTTTGTGAAGTAACCTCAGTTTGCAATGCTGAAACACTACTCAAAGTAACAATGCTATTTGGGGCCACATCAACCACCCTCCTCCGACCCGCGGCCAGCGGTGCCACCATCGGTCCTTCCCCGCTCCCAACATTCCTCTAAGTTTGGGGGCTCCAGTGAACCCCGAACCCTAACCCTAACCCTAACCCGGCGGCAACAGGGCAGCACCGAAGAGGACGACGACAAGCTCGTCGGTCGGAGCACGAATCTCCAAGCAAAGTAGTAAGGTTAGAAATTTGAATGATTTACACAAAATTATCAAGCTTTTGGGTGAACTGGTTGGAGCATACAACTCAATATAGTATTAGAGCCAAGAGATCTTAAGTTCAAGACCCCGTTAGCGCAATTAAAGAAAAATAATTGTAGCTTACTTCTATTCCACGTCTTAGGCTTGAGGGAGCTTAGACGTGAGAGGGGTGTCGAAGTATAAGTGAATTGTCCATCATTCCTCATCAGCTTAAGATTTTTGGTGAACTAGCAGGGTGGCCCGCGCATTTGCGTGGCTAGATTTGTTTTAAAGTTTGTAATGACAAATGATATAACTTAGATGCTTCAGAATATATTTACGTATCTCGTAGCTATTTAGATTTTTAAGATATCATAAATATTAGAAAATAACAATATAAGCTTAAAGGAAAATACAACTTGAGTAATGTAATTAAAGTATGAGCTTTCAAGGAAGAGAATCATGAGTATAATAAGTTAATCACTCTGCATTATGTATACATCATGTAGTTGTATGCCCTTAACTCTTTTCCAAAATATTTGCATGCACATGTACTTCTGTTAATCTCAAGCAATATATTGATTATGTATCCAACAAAATTATCTTATTAGTTTATACGGTATTAGAGTACCTTGTCCACATATACACCGATGCATCATGAGCGACCTACCTTAAACTTACCTTCCCTTACGTCAATTGCCCCACCGAACCATGTGACTTCTATCTCTTCTCCCCGTCACAATTTTTTCACTTCAACCTCCAAGAGTAAGCCCAATTCTTGATCGATATCTCTCGGTTGCTATCATTTGCAATACAATACTCTACCACATAGTTGTTATCTTCTATTTCTCTCTAATTATCGCTTAATGATGATCGTTGTGACATCTACAAGTATATGCATGCAAATATCGTCGATTCCTGCTTGGACACCCGTCACACTCTCTCTAGTGGCCCCAAGCCTATTCTTTACCGTTACGCTATCTCTACTCCAAGCTCTTTGCTCCTTTGTTTCTGTACGTCCATGCTTTTATTCGTAGGATGCATGCATGTATACACATGCACGATGTTATACATGCTCGATGTTTTCTTCTCTTGTGTCGGTCGCTCCTCTTCTTCAACGTTGTCCAACTCAACGATGTGGCTTCCTCACTAACTGCGATGACCTCCCATCTTCACTGATGTCGGTATGTCTGCCTTAGTCGTTGTCTAACGATAGGGAGATTCTTCTCACCATCGTCGGTGACGCCATGTCACTTACCAACGATGGCATGCTCCTAGCTACCCGATGGTCATATATCGTCGATAGCTCATCTTTAATCCAAAGCTTCATCCCCACTCTGCTATGTCTTCCCCATTATCGAGTTTCTTTAGTCATTGACTTCTTCAACAACGCCGATGCTCACCATTCGTCGTCACAGCACTTGGCCCCTTTGACTTCAGTCTTTCTCTTCAATGGCTCCAGCGAGCAGCACAACATTGTCATTGTCGAACAACTAAGGTGAGCATAATGGAATTATTCTCATCTTCGTCGTCGTTGCCTCGGCTATTCGCTTCCTTGTGGATCAATGTTTTCTTTTAGGACAGATCGACGTTATTGCACTCTTTCATGGTCTCCTCCGACACCATTCACAATATCCTAATTATAACTTATATTTAATTTATTCAAAATTTTATTTATTAAGAGATTTTACTTTGGAATTCTTATGGAAATCAAATTACAAATTTTATTTTATTTCTTGTCCCTAATTTCAATTATTTTTTGTTGGAATTCGTAAACTAATCCAATTGTTAGTTTTTATTTAATTTTTATGCCGAATTATGGTTATTTATAGATCTTACTTTGGAATTCATATCGAAATCAAAATGCTAATTTTATTTATTTTTTCTTGAAATTCGTATACTAATCCAATTGCTATTTTTGGTTTAATTTTTATTCTGAGTTATATTTAGTTTGGATTTTACTTAGGAATTTGTATGAAAATTAAATTGATGATGTTTTCTTGTTTTGAATTTTATTTATTTAAGTATTTTACTTTGGAATTCATATGGAAATCAAACTGTAAATTTTATTTTATCCTGATTAATTATTATTATTATTTGGAATTCGTATACTAATCCAATTGTTATTTTTAATATATATATTGTCGGTGTTTTAGAACCGATCTTATGTAAAGATTATTTGATTCAGGCGTCTCCACAATTGATCACATAGACAGAAAAGATACGGTGATTTTTATACAGGTTCGGGCCTTCTCTAAAGAGAATAACAACCCTACTCCTGTGTGTATTGTATTGTGTATGCTCGTTACAATTAATGGAAAAGACTTAGGCTTGTACTACTACTGATTGCGTCTCAATCGCTCATTTCTCTCTGACTGAAGTCCTTTTATAGCACATGAAGAGATAGTCATTCCAGGTCAAGAGGTGCCTCATTATTCCGTAATAATGATAGTAATCACCGGAGTAATAACCTCTTCACGTCTCCTCGCAGTTACCAATCAGAGATAATGGTGCGTTACATTCAGTTACTCTAGAAAATAACAACGTATATTTACTGCTCAGATCCCGTAATCAATTGAGCCTACATGCAAGTGGACCCAATTAACTACGAGGTAGTTGTGACTGAATTGGTTATAGAAGGGCTTACGACGAGAAAGTAGTCGTAGAAAAGCTTACGACTAGGTACTGATCGTAGAAGGACTTACGACCAGAGGTGATTGTAGAAGAACTTACGACCACGTGGTAGTCGTAGAAGGTCTTACGACTATAGGGGTGGTCGTAGAAGAACTTACAACCATCTGGTTGGCTTCCCCCTTTAGACTATAAGGGGTATACTTAATAGCCGTATGACGTCATATTTACCTATAATTTTAATTACAGATAAATAGTAAAATAAGAATTACTAGATCCTCGTCATACCTAATAGCCGTATGACATCATATTTACCCATAATATTAATTACAGAAAAATAGTAAAATAAGAATTACTGGATCCTCGTCATATATATATACACACACACAATTATTGTTGATTTTACTTTGGAATTCGTATCGAAATCAATTTGCTAATTTTACTTTATTTTTTTTATTCCAAATTCTAGTTATTTTTTTGTTGGAATTCGTATATTAATCTAATTACTATTTTTTAAAAAAAATTATTCCAAATTATGTTTATCTAGTTATTTTACTTAGGAATTCATATCAAAAATTAAATTCCTAATTTTATTTTATTTTATATTTCGAATTTCAGTTATTTTTGTATTGTACTTGAGATGACCTCTTATTTATATATTATACTTGATATAGACTCATTCATTTAATCTAGATCGTTATAATCTGGATCTACCATAATCAACGGTGTAGATGTTTCTCTTTTTCCACCGATTAACACAAGGATTTCTAACCATTGAGAGCGAACATGATGACTTCTTTTTTTCTATCACTTTAATAATATATCAGATAGAAGATTAGTTAGAACATGCAACTCAATAATTTCGAATGATATATAGCAATTCTAAACATTTAAATACCAATATACTAATATACAGATCGAAAGATTCTCACAACCATAACGCGAAATTAGAAAAATACAGACGCGTAGGGTAGATTTAATTTTATTTATTTATAAACAACATTATGCGATCGATTGCGCGATTGCTTCAGATGCTCATCTCGGTTCGAGCTCCGAGAGCGACACCTCATTAGGCGACATGGCTTTCGACTTGCTGTTGTCGCTGGTGGACTGAAACGCCCTTTGATACGCTTCCGAGTCGACGTCCATCTCCTGGACGCAGAACGTTGGCCTCGACGGGGCCTGCAGAGACACCGTGTTGCTGCTGAGCATGACGTTCACCGCCGACATCGCCGGCCTGTCCGCAGGGCTGTCCTGGACGCACAGCAGCCCAATGTTGACCAGCTTCAGCACCTGGTCGTTGGGAGAACGGCCGCCCAGGGATGGATCCAGCAGCTCTTCGATTGTTCCCGTGGTCCAGTGCTCCCATACCTGATGCACGCGCACATCGGTGCAAGTAATTAGAGTGTTATTTTGAGAAGAAAGTTTTGTACTGGCTTTTTGAGGAGCAGAAGAGGTATGCACTACTCACGAGGCTTAAGAGGTCAATGGATTGCTCCGAGTTAGCGAAGCCACTGTTCTTCCTTCCGGTGACAATCTCTAAGACCAAGACACCAAAACTGAACGCATCCGACTTGGCTGAATACTGACCGCGCATCGCGTATTCTGGCGACATGTATCCACTGCAACACGAAGAAAATCTTGTCGTATATATATCCTACTCTGATACATATTATCGTGCCAATGGAAATGAAGACCGTACTGTACTTACTATGTTCCAGCAATGTGACTGGTGACGTCGTGCGACTGATCCCATCCAAATAGCCTCGCTAAGCCAAAGTCTGAAACCTTAGGGTTGTAATATAAGTCTAGTAGCACATTGCTTGCTTTGAGGTCCCGATGAACAATCCTCAATTGAGAATCTTCGTGGAGGTATTGTAAGCCTCGGGCAACTCCATTCACGATCTTGAATCTCTTCCCCCAATCCAGGTCTTTGCTTTTCTCGGAATCTGGCACTCAAACAAGAAACATCAGAGCCTGCAGTGATAATGTTTCGTTTTCAGAAACGGCTAGTGAGGGAATTGTACCAAAAAGAACGGTGTCAAGGCTCCTGTTTGGCATGTATTCATACACAAGTAGTTTCTCATGTTCTTCCAAGCAGACACCAACGAGCCTCACAAGATTCTTGTGCTGAAGCTTAGCCACTAAAACCAGCTCAGTTTTCAGCTCTTCTATTCCTTCCCTGGAGCTCTGTGAGAGCCTCTTCACTGCTATTTCCTGACCTTCGGAAAGGACACCCTGTGCAAGTGAAGATATTTGCTAATCAACAAAGACATACAACCAACAGAGTTACACGTATGGTGCAATTGGGACCTTATAAACCGCACCGAACCCTCCTTCACCAAGCTTGTTGCTTTCAGAAAAGTTGTCTGTTGCAGCCCGTAGCGTTGCTAGGTCAAGAAGGAGCGAATCGATGCTTTGAATGTCGTCTGGATTAGTTGAATCTGCTGGAAGAGAAGAGGTACACAATGATCAGCTCATAACTACAGGTTTTGCTTTTCTGGAGATGTAATTGAATTATAGGCTGGTGAGTGTTTAATTTTAGGAGATCTTTTTTTTTTTGGAAAACAGAGGGGGAACCCTAAGATTCTTTTTATTGAAACCAGATAGTTAATTTTAGGAGATCTTGAACTTTGAATAAATTAAAGCAGTCATTATAACGAAGTGAACACCATTCCCCTGTTGGTAGGCCAATTGATGATTTCTCTTGATTCATTGACTGTGTTGATATAGGTGAATGATAGAGAGGACTTACATGGTACTGAGGTCTTTCTTTCTGCTGGTCTTCTCCTCCTCCAAAAACAAAAGCATGTTACAATGAGAATTAGTATTGCAGCAGCTATAGGCAGTGTAATGGCCAAGACCCGTCCTGTCCTATGTCCTGTTCTTCCTGCAAACAAATTATGTGAATTTCAGATGGGGCACGTCTTAATTAGAACTTCAACCAAATGTGAAGATGGCACATTAATTTGCCTCCATGGAGCACGTATGTATATATATGATGTATTGCAAATAAGTGTTCTTTTATGCTCTCTTCCGAAAGGAAAACCGTTCAAGTTTTTTTTTTTACAACAAAAATCATTTTTGTTTCAAAGCAATTAAGCAGCAAGCGACAATCATAACTGCAACATAAGTGATTTCTGCTTCAGCAACTCACCTTCTCCTGTCGCTGGTGCAGGCGGCGGCCCGGGCGGCCCCGGGAGTTGCAGCAGTGGGCGGCTGGAGAAGAAATGAGACGTCTCAAACCGGAAGCTGCACCGTATGCCAAAGACTCTCCCGCCTGGCTTTCCGACGAAATACTTGGGCGTCATCCTCCCAATTATGTCCCCGAGGCAGCTCCGGCAGTCGGCCGCCGTCATGTCCGGTGTGCACTGCGCCAGCGAGTAAATCTTGGGGTAAGTCTCGTCGAACCCCTCCTCCCCCGTGCCGAACCGCCTGACTGAGTCCGCCGCGGCGTAGTCGGCAGTGGCGTTGACGAGTCGGCCGGAGGCGGCGTCGAACGCCGCCGCCGCCCCCGCGCTGACGTTATTATAGTTCCAGGCGGTGATCGTCCCCGTGTTGTCGGTGGTGTTGGCCAGGAAGTCATAGTCGGAGAAGCGGAGGATGCAGGGGTCGTCGAACATGGTGGCGCGCTTGTTGAACGCGCAGAGCTGCTGCGCGTTCTGGAAGGCCGTGGTGACGCAGCTCGCGCAGGAGGAGGCGTTGGTGTCGCCGCGGCAGAGCGCGAGGGCGTAGACGACGTTCGGCGCCGTGCCGGCGGCGCCCTTGGCGAAGAGAACCGGGGAGGAGGAGGCGTTCTTGGGGAGGATGCTGGCGAGGACACGTATGTTGGCTTGGTACGCGCTGCCCTCCGTGTAGTTGTCGGCGGTGGTGTTGCACTTCTGCCACGGCAGCGGTTGCGCCGCGGCGAGCGGCGGGCGGAGGAAGGCGAGGAGGAGGACGGCGGCGGCGGCGGCGAGGTAGCACGAAAGAGTAAGATGGCGTCGCATGGCCATCGCCATCGCCATGATGGTGATGGTGAGGAGGGGGACGAGGAGAGATTACAGGGTGTACTAGTAATAGAAGAGCGAGTTTCAAAAAAAAAAAAATAGAAGAGCGGTGAGGATAGAGAGAGTTGACTGGTGAGAATTGTGGCGTGTACAAATAGCGCCAGCATCTTGCCCTGGCGCAGCAACTGATAGCGCAAGGACTATTAGAGTACAGAGAAGTCATGATCAAGATAGAAAATAAGCAGATGCGATTTGGTTGCGTCGCGTCTGGAATTGGTCAAGTGAGGAGGCTACGGCCTAGGGACCGGATGACCGATGGCTACAGAAGAGTCGAGATCAACTAAGAAAAGTGGCAGCAGAGACGGCTAAAAAACGATGTGTTAGCTGTACTAGCATATCTCGACAATCGTATGATTCCTAAAAGAATTAGTCCGGCCTAATTTAAGCGAAAAAATAGTC
The DNA here is from genome assembly GCA_036346255.1 of Ampelocalamus luodianensis. Lineage (NCBI taxonomy): Eukaryota > Viridiplantae > Streptophyta > Magnoliopsida > Poales > Poaceae > Ampelocalamus > Ampelocalamus luodianensis. The sequence goes on from JAYEVH010000416.1 coordinate 138,106, forward strand.
CATTTTCAACTTTTAATTATTGTCTAAATCTGATTTTGAACCTCCAACTTTAAAATCGTCTAGAACGCAATCTTCAACTCTCGAATCAGTTCTTTTTTTCACCCTCGGCCCTTTCCACTCCGGGTTTTTCACTCATGTGAAGGTGATTTTTTTGGTTTTCGCTAAGGCCTGCGTATCAGTCCCCCCTCTCCCTTCTTCCTCCTTTTTATGTCCCCCCTCTATCAAGCTGACCACCATCTCCTCCTCCCCCCTTCCTCCATGTCTCCCTCCATCTCCATGCCAATCACCACCTCCTCCTCCTCTCTCCCTCTCCGTAACTCCATCGTGCATGGCCTAGGGCCCATTGGTCATAGAGAGGGGACAATGAGAAGGGAGGCAGATCAAAGGGGAGAACAGACGAGGGGGGAGCACGCGCCATACGGCAGTCGAACTTGGGGAAGGAGAAGTGGCCACAGTGCCGCCGTCACCTCACCCACCGCGCCCACCACCTCTCCTCTCCATTCCCCCGTCATCTTCTCTTCCTAGGCCAAGCCAAGCTCATGGCGTTGCACCGTGCCGCGCCAGCCACTGCGTTCACCTCGCCGTTCTGGCAAAGCCGATGATCCCCTTCCCAAACCACCCGTGTCACAGCATGTTTTAGGATTCAGGGAAGTATTTCCCTCAAGTAGCTTCATCCTTCCCCATCCGGAGCTCATCGCGCCGTCGTCTTCCCCAAATCCTGTCAGAACTACCGCCACCGCCGATGTACTTTCTCTGGTGAGCCTCTCTTCAATCCCTCTTTCCCTCAGCATTTCCTCATCTTACTCTTCCTTTCCCAACTTCTGATTTTGGCCTCCCTTCACCTCAGCACCGCCACACTGTGGAACCCGCCTCACCGCCCTTGGCTCTCGTCGTCAGGCCGCCTCTGGACATCTCAAGCTCCACTGTCTGCTTTGATGAGCTTCTTCAAGTCCCCTCATGACCATGATCACCTCCGTTCCTTCCCTCTTCCCCTCTGCTGCCACCCCCACTTCTCCTTCCCCAAGTCCGGCCACTGTACACCATCGTAGGCCTACGTCTGGACGTTATTGTCATCGATGCTGCCACCCCTAGCCTCCTCTCCCCCGTGGGAATCCATCCCTTCTCTTTGTCCCTCTCTCGATATAATTTTTTTATTTTCCGATTTGTTAGGCGATATGGCACACACATCACATGAAACCAGGAGAGAAGGACCGAAGGGGGTGAAGTGGACGGTTTCGAGAATTCGAAGGCGCGTTTTAGATGGTTTTGGAGTTTGAGGTTGAAAATCAGACACATGCGATAGCTAAGAGTTGAAAATGGACTTTTTCCCATTTTAATGTTTTGTCTCTCTTCCATGATTTGTTTTATTCATAAGCCACCTACTATTATAACTCATTTGGAAAAAATAAAGAAATTTAATAAAAAAAAAGGAAGTATATGTTTTTCACTGGATATAGAGTATTCTATGAGATTTCTACAGGTGCCTATTTATAAGAAGACTTTTCCTTACATATGATTCCTAAACAAACTTTTCCTTGCTTACCCCACCGCCACCCCCACTTAAGAGTTAAAGAAGAATAAAGCAATTTCCAAATAGTAAACCCGAATTTCTATATGAAACCTGTATTCGAAACGGGGACAAAGCACTTATGGTGGGGGCATCCTTCTACCCTGCCTCAGGTCCTCTGTATTCAAGAACAAAATGCAAAGAAACTACATAATTTGCATTAGGGGCATATATTCACCGTTAGATCAAAATTCAACGCTTCATATTGGGCACTACAATATTTTTCGCGAGTAGTTATAGTTCATAAATCTCACTGATCAACCTCTTTTAATTCACCTTTAATCTATATTGCTTTCATGTTACAATGCAACCTTGTTCTCTCTTGATTTACTAGAAAATCGCCTAGCATGTTTCATACGTCACCAAGGTGTATCCTCTTCAAGGATACGGTGATGTTGTCTTAGGAAAAAAAAATCCCCCGGTGGCAACAGTTATGCAGTATTATTTGTATTATGTTGTAACCTCTGTGATGTGTTGTATGCACTCTGATCTTTATCCAATAGATCTTTCGTAGACTTAAAAGAAGAGGCAAAATTGGAAGTGGCCAACTCTATCTAATGCTCCCTAAGTCACGTAAGAATACGTGGTTCTTAAAATGTAACTTTAACTGTTAATTTTTATTGCAATACAGTTATAAGATCTAATAAAATTATAAAATAATTTTCATGACAAATTCACACCAAATTTTCATATATCCAATAAAATGTTTAATAAAATATTAATAAAGAAGTTGGACATATACTTAAACGACGTTCTTCCGTTGCCGGAGTGGAGTATCTGGTAGACGTCGTTCTCGAGAAAACACGCACCTCGCACTAGCAGATTTTTTACGGCTGGTTGTCACTTGTCAACGAACTCTTCTCCCCAGTCCAACTTCTCCAGCCCCACCTGCTATTGATACACCCGAACCTCCTCTCCTCTCGTCACCAGTCACCAGCTCCATGGCCACGGCACATGGAAGCAAATCCTATGCGGCCCGGCCTCGGCGAAGGCCCCGCCCGGATGCCGTCCATTCGGGGCGCGCACAGTGGGGGGTGTGGGGGATCAATGGTGCTGGGGGAGACCCTCACCCAGAAAATTTATTTCCACGGCACACCGCTTTTGCTTCCTACCGATACAGCAATCATACATCCTCACCGCTTCACCCGACCACCACGATGGACCCGCACCACCACTTCCCCTTCTTCTCCTACCTGGCCGCCACCTTCCTCCTCGTCTGCCTCCGCGCGCCGCGCGCCGCCGCCCAAGACGAACCGCCACCGTGGTTACTCTGCGGGCCCTCTGGACAGCGGCAGCTACACGGAGAACAGCACGTACCAGGGCAACATCGGCCGCCTCTCCGCCACCCTCCCCAAGAACGCCTCCGCGTCCCCGGTCCTCTTCGCCACCGACAGCGTCGGCGCCATCCCGGACATCGTCTACGCCCTCGCGCTCTGCCGTGGCGACGCAAACGCCTCCGCCTGCGAGAGCTGCGTCGCGACCGCCTTCCGGGGCGCGCAGCAGCTGTGCCCACTCTTAAAGGACGTGTTGATCTTCTACGACCTCTGCCAGCTCCGCTTCTCCAACCGGAATTTCTTGGTCGACGACGACTATTTTGTCACTACGTACACCCTCCAGCGCTCTCAGCTCGTGAGCACGCCGGCGGCAGCGTTCGATGCCGCCGTCGGCCTACTCGTCAACGCCACCGCGGAGTACACGGTGGAGAACTCGTCCAGGCGGTTCGGCACGGGAGAGGAGGGCTTCGATAGGAGCAACCCCAAGATTTATGCGCTGTCGCAATGCACGCCGGACAAGACGGCGGACATCTGCCGGGCCTGCCTTAGCACTATAATTGGGCAGCTGCCGAAGATATCCAACGGGAGGACAGGCGGGGGAATGTTCGGGGTATGGTGCAACTTCCGATACGAGGTGTATCCTTTCTTCTCCGGCCGCCCGCTTCTGCAGCTTCCGGCATTCATGGAGACGCCGCCTGTTCCTGCGCCACCGGCGACCAAAGGAGGAGGTGAGTTGAACAAAGAGAAATCACTTGTGTTGGTGTGTAATTATGCCATCTGATCTGATAGTCAGTTTTGTTGATTTTGATTTATTGGTGTGTAATAATGTTTCATGTGATTGGTTAAAAAATATATATTCGTATATAAGAAAATGCAACTAATTTCTCTTTCACAGCTTACAAATCACTTAACAATACCAGCTAGTTTTCTTTGCTGCTCATGACTTCTGTATAGCACTTTAGCTGTTGTTGAGTTGCTTGACCAGAGAGAACGAAAAAATATTTTTAAATGATGATATTTTGGTTAAAGTTCTAATTAAGATGTATACCATCTGAAATTGATGGTATTTATTTGCAGAAAAAAAGAGAAATAGGATAGGTGCAGTTCTAGCCATTGTGATGCCTATAATGGCTGCGATACTGGTCATCACCGTAATATGCTTTTGTTCTTGGAGGAGGAGAAGACCAGCAGCACAGCCGTTTCTACCATGTAAGTCCTCTTAACAATTTTGAATTATGAAATAATAGCAACTCAACTTATGAACTGGTTGACAGACCAGCGGGAAAAGGGCGATTCAGTTCATAATGTGGACTTTTTTTAGTCAAATTTCATTCTCTTAAATCTTAATACCAAAGAGTGTCCCCAGCTTGCAGCGAAACCACATTTCCTGAAAAGCTCAGTCTTACTTTTCATCATTGTTTACTTATCTTCACAGATTCAACTAGTTCAGATGATATTCAAAGCATCGATTCGCTTCTTCTCGATCTATCAACACTACGTGTTGCTACAGATGACTTTGCCGAGAGCAAAGTCATTGGTAAAGGAGGGTTCGGTATGGTTTATAAGGTACAAAATCATACCATATGTAGCTTTGTCAGATATATTTTTTGTTGAGGAGTAAGTATGTTTACTTGGATAGGGAGTCCTACCTGAAGGTCAAGAAATAGCGGTGAAAAGGCTTTGTCAGAGTTCCAGACAAGGAATCGGTGAGCTGAAAAGTGAGCTAGTTCTGGTTGTCAAGCTTCACCACAAGAACCTTGTGAGGCTTATTGGTGTTTGCTTGGAGGAACAAGAGAAAATACTTGTGTATGAATATATGCCCAATAGAAGCCTTGACACCATTCTGTTTGGTATAATTTTGTCACTTGTGATTTTCAAAATGAAAAATTCTCAATAGGAGTAGTGCAAGAGCCACCAAAATTTCACTGCAATGATATGTCTTGTTTTAATGGCAGATTCTGAGAAAGACAAGGAGCTCGATTGGGGAAAGAGATTCAAGATTATAAATGGAGTTGCTAGAGGCTTACAATATCTTCACGAAGATTCTCAATTGAAGATAGTTCACCGAGACCTCAAAGCGAGCAACATTCTTTTAGACTTCGATTACAACCCTAAGATTTCAGACTTTGGCTTAGCAAAGATATTTGGAGGAGATCAATCAGAAGATGTCACTCATCGTATTGCCGGAACATAGTAAGTATGACCAGCATTTCCCTAATAAGTAGGGGTGCAATCGAAGCGGATACAAACAGATATAGCTTGTTCTATATCCTATTCTGTTTTTTTTATCGGAGTCAGAGTTAGACACGGATAATGCTGGATACTCATTTCTCCATTCTGTATTCGCTCCACAAGCTTTTGCTGACGGAAATTATTCGCTCCGTTTGCACCCCTACTAATAAGACATCAAAATAGAACAGGTTGTAAAGTTATGTTTTTATTGCAGCGGATACATGGCACCAGAATACGCCATGCGTGGTCAGTATTCAATCAAGTCGGACGTGTTTAGCTTTGGAGTTTTGGTTTTAGAGATTGTCACAGGAAGAAGAAACAGTGGCTCATATAATAGTGAGCAAGATGTGGATCTGTTGAATCTTGTGAGTACTTGAAGACTGTTCATAAACTCTGCACGCAGCCAACTAGTCGCAGCAATATCTGAACAATCTACCAATTTGGTGCAGGTATGGGAGCACTGGACCAGGGGAAATGTCATCGAGTTGATCGATCCATCCTTGAGCAACCATCCTCCCATCGACCAGATGTTGAAGTGCATCCACATAGCCCTCTTGTGTGTGCAGAAAAAACCTGCGAATAGGCCGATGATGTCGTCGGTAAATATCATGTTTAGCAGTCACACTGTCCGTCTCCCTTCTCTGTCCAGGCCAGCCTATTGCATCCAGGAGGTTAGTGCCAGTGAGAGCTCAAATGTGCATTTAGAACCATATCCAAGAGCTTCCGGGCACACAGATAATTCCACAGTAATGTCGTCGAACGAAGTGTCCATCACAGAGCTTTCGCCAAGATGAGTCTTGACTTTGAGGCAGCTCGCTGAACCAGTTGTGTACTGTATTTCTAGAAACAAGCTTGATGATGTAGGGAGATAAGGCCCTACTGCATCAGTATTATTGAATCTTGCATTGTGGCTGTGAGTAGAATTATTAACCTTGTGTCGTAGTGAGAAGATTAGACAGTAGAGAGAGGGGACCCCCGGTGTTAGAGAGACCGGAGGGTCCTACGAAAGGGACTCGGTTGTTGATTGTATACGTATCATCCAAAGAAAAGTCCTCCCCCGTTACATGGTGGAGCGGGCTATTGATAGCCTCCCTGCAAGGCATATAAATTTACATTTGTACCCCTAGAAAAGTACTGCCACCGTAGGGGCCGCAAGGGTTTTTATGCGCCCTATATGTAGCCTTTGGTGCATGGTGGATCTTCCTGGACGTAGCCTATCCAGGGGTGCGCTCGATCCACCAATCATGTTGCTCTTGTACCCCTTTGCGGAGATAACCCCCTTGAGGCCCTTCGCTGGCCTCTCTGGAGGGTCTTCGGGGTCCCTCCGGAGGGTTTTCGGGGCCCCTCCGGGTAGGTCTCTGGAGAGACCTCCGGGGATCCGTGCTTCGCCGGGTCGTGGGGCCGGTGGGTCGCCCCTACGATAAACCCCTCGCGGTCGAGGTCCTGCTTCGCCATGGGTGAAACCGTGCCATTCTCCCGGAAGGTTCAGGCACACCGTCCCCTCTGTCGTGGCTATGTCTCTTGCGGAAATTCTCCTGGCACATGGACCCTGTTCGTCTGGCCACGCCTGGGGCGCCGTGCGCCGTAATGCCGTAATGGCGTCGTAGCCCGTAACGGCGCCTCCTCGTATTGCGCGCCGCGTGATTTGATGACATGTGGCGCCAGCGGGCCGGATCGATGGTTATAGTAGTCTGTCCGCCACCCTAGCCCGTTCTTTAGGTGCTGCCCTGATTCCCTGTTGTTCGGTGCTCTCAGCGTGTGCTTTGGTTGCGTGGTTTCCTACGTCCGGGGATTCAAATATGACGAGGCGGGCTAAAGAGGTCGTGGGGAGGCGTCATACACGAGCGATCTTGGGAGGTCAACAGCGATTTGAGTCAGACTCAACGCTTGTCGAGGAGGCAAGCCGAGAGTTTGGCAAAGTCCGCGCGCCCGTGACGGAGACGACGGCCGCCCCCTGGGCGATGAGGCGGTCGTCTTCGTGGCCTTTTTCGACACTGGGCTCCGGATCCCGTGCGTGGACCTAGTCTCGGTCGTCCTGCAGCATTACGTTGTAGAGTTGGCACAGTTGACGCCGAACTCGATCGTGAAGTTGGGAGTTTTCGAATGGATGCTTCGGGCGGCCGGACATGTCGGCGAGGGCCGCGTTTTCACCTTCCTGCACGACGCCCACTGCCAACCAAAGAAGAACAGCACCGGCGACACGCTGAACTTCGGTAGCGTGAATTTTCAACCGAAGTCGCGGTGTCAGATGTACTTGCCTACCCTGGCGGCGCGGAACCGCTGGGAGACGGCTTGGACACGGAGGTGGTTTTACCATACTTTCGCATTAAGGGATGGATTGCAATCTCGGGGTGGGCTAATACAGCCTATCGCTAGCCCCGATATTGTACTTACCGCTAGGGAGGAGGCTCTTCTACGCCTCCTTTTGGACACGACGAGGCGCTTCTCCACGCGCGATCTGGTGGAGGAGTTCTACGCCTTCGGTATCTGGCCCCTGGCCAGGGAGTGGAGTGTCAAGCGTGGCGCCCCGAGGTTGGGGAACCCGACTCTTAGCGTGAAGGGACGCGAGGGTATGGTTCTTGGCTCGGCGTTCATTGTTTGTGCAGTTGTTGATGGGGATGACTTTTTGCACCGCGCTCATCATCGAGGCGAGCCGCGGCGGCGAAGCTCGGCCGTGCACATCGCGAGGAGCACCCGAGGCGCAGCCTAGTTGTGCGGGAGGCTCGGCTGAATTGGGCGTACGCCGCTTCGGTTCGCCTCTCCAAGCGCCCCAACTCGGATGCTAAGAAGAAGAAACGCGCCCGCACGGCTGAGGTTGACGGGACCGGGCTGATTTTGGTGACCCCCTTGAGTGTCGCGGGGCCCTGCGACGTAGGTGCGGCCTTGCGTGATGCGGGGGATGCGGGGCGATTGTCGAAGAGGCCCGTGGCGGACCCTTCGGAACAGACGGAGCCCTCAGGGTCGGCCTCTAACGATTCCCCCTCCGGCCCGCATGCCGCTTCGAATGTTGGGGACAGCCCTATCGTGCTGGTTGAGCGAACTGCATCGCAGGTGCGACAGGCGGTCGGGTCGTTTGCCATGATTGGGCTCGATGCCGACGAGTCCTTCGATAGCGGTACCCCGTCGCACGTTTACGGGCATCGTGATGATACCGACCTGGAGATACCATCGAAGCCGCAGATGCCGCGTGGTAAATCACCCCCTCGCCGGTCCTTTGGCACTTTTTTTGACAGTCCCGATGGTTTGTGTTTCGCAGTGGACAGCGACGTGCGTGAGGACGGAGCTGGTGACGGTGGTTCCGCTTCGGCTGCTTCCGTCGGGAGACGCTCGTCGCCTACCTCGGCTGGAGGTCGGGGCACTGTGGACTAAGGACCAATGTGTCGTGCTGACTTTCGTGTCAACAAGGGTTCCTCACAGGTTTGCGGAGCAGTCGTCGACTTCGCTGCCCCACCTCTGCTTCAAGAGCTTTTCCAAAGGATGCCCCTGACGGACATGCTCCGGGGCATCGAGGCGAATGCCGTCAAGGTGAGCCCGGCTTATGGAGGTATCCTTCTTTTCCCACACGCGGCTTCGTTGACGGCCTCATTTTTGTAGACCATGATGTTGTCACGGGCCCTTGAAGAGGCAGGTGGAGGATGAGCACGCCCGAAATGAAGTGCTGAGCGGCGAGCGCGACTCTTTTGCCCTTAGGGTGAAAGCCCTAGGGGAGCAAGTGGGGGTCCTGTAGGGAAAGAAGGCGGCACTCAAAGATGAGGTCCAGACAGAGCGTGAGCTCTCGACATCCATGGGGCTCGCTGCTTGGCAGGCCATGGAGGTTATTGAGGGGGTCGTGTCGCAGCTTGGCGCGGTGCCGCCACCGAGGTGTCACCGTCCGGCTGAGATGGACATCACGTTCAAGCGCCTTCAATGTGCCGGGGAGGTGTGTCTACCAGCCGCCCGCGCGTATGGTGATCATTGCGTGAAGGCAGCGTGGTCGGCGACCCTTGCTTCCCTCGATAAGGCTGGCTGCGCCCACATAGATGGCCTTGCCGCCCGCTCTGTTGTGGTGTCCACCGCAGACGAGGTTGTCGCCTCGCGGAACCGCACAAGGAGGGCCGGTAGGGTCCTGCTGCAGGACTACTGGGCCACTCACGGCCACAATGATGCGACTGAATCCTTCTGGGTGGTGCAGGCGCAGCGGGAGAAGGGGAAGGCCCCAGCGGGGACGTCGGCGGAGGATGCGGGGGCTGGCAAGCGGGGGTCCACCCAACATGACAAGGTGTGACCCTCCGCTTACCTGATTAATTCTTTTTTTAGCCCGTCGCCATTAGTGTAGGTGGTGGCCTTTTGCTCGTTGTAAGGGGCGGTTTTTAGGATGGGAGCCTCTTTTTTGTGTAAGATCCTCCGCTTTTGAATGAAAATGTGTTGGAATGTGTGCGTGTGAGTTGCTTGCTTGAATTTGGGCCTCGTGTGCACAGGGTAAACGGTGGTTGTTCAAGCGCCCCGACCTGTGGGGCCCTACTCCCTCCGTGGTGCGAGGTGTTAAGAAGAGCATCGACCACCGGGGCTCTAAGGACAAGCGCAGTGTGGTGTCCGTGTGGCCCTTGCAGTTGTGCTATCGGGGGGTTGTCTACCACGGCGCGAGTGGCAGCGATGGAAACTAGCGAACCCGAATGGTTCTATGAAGGAATTCCAGCGTGTCCGTAAGCGAAGGGAGGCGGAGGCGTGCAAGGAGATACATGCGTTTTGGAGGCGCCGGGACGCATTGGGCGCGGGTGCTGATGCTGACCCTCTCGCGTCGTCCGCCGAGTCCGCGCCTCCGCCGGTGGATGTTTCGAGCGAGAGATCGTCCGAGTCACTAGATGAGTACGAGGTGATGCAACGGGAATATTCGAGGTTGATGGCAGCTGGGGCGTCCGATGAGGAGCTACTGGAGTGGGCGACGCATACGGAGGTATGGGACTTTGTCCCATAACAGCGCCATGGCCTTGTTGTATGCTTGTACTGTGCGCGACTTATATTATTCGTTATGTTTGTGGGCTGAGCCCTTGTAACCTGTGTGCTATTCACCCTTCATTCGATTAATAAAACCTGATTGTTGTAATAAAGGCATTTCATTGTTTGTTACGAGGGGGAGGTGGAGCCGCGCGCCGTCCCCCTACTTGTTTTTTTGTTACAAAGGGGAGGCGGGGCCACACGTCGTCCCCCCTACCTTCTTTTGATAGAGCTCCGGGGAGCCCTACTTGTTTTTTGTTACGAGGGGGAGGCGGAGCTACGCGCCGTCCCCATACCTTCTTTTGATAGAGCTCCGGGGAGCCCTACTTGTTTTTTTGTTACGAGGTGGAGGCGGAGCCGTGCGTCGTCCCCTACCTTCTTTTGATAGGGCTCCGGGGAGCCTTACTTTCTTTTTGTTACGAGGGGGAGGCGGAGCCGCGCGCCGTCCCCTACCTTATTTTGATAGGGCTCCGGGGCCGGAGGCCATGCGCGGTGTCGTTTTATGCACTCGGGCCTTCGGGGGGGGGGCTCAGTGTGCACCGGGGCCAGAGGCCATGCGCGGTGTCGTTTTATACACTCAGGCCTGGGGGGGGCTCGGTGTGCACCGGTGCCGGAGGCCATGCGCGGTGTCATTTTATACACTCGGGCCGTCGGGGGGCCTCGGTGTGCACCGGGGCCGGAGGCCATGCGCGGTGTCATTTTATACACTCGAGCCTTCGGGGGGCCTCGGTGTGCACCGGGGCCGAAGGCCATGCGCGGTGTCGTTTTATACACTCGGGCCTTTGGGGGGGCCTTGGTGTGCACCGGGGCCGGAGGCCACGCGCGGTGTTGTTTTATACACTCGAGCCTTCGGGGGGGGGGGGGCCTCGGGCGGATCTTTGTATATTGCATGGATACAAAATGTCCAAAAAATGTTACATTTGCTTTCTTACAAGCCCGCCTTGCTTGAAGGAGTGGGGCTATTATCCGGTCGCAGCCGGGGCTTTTACAATGCAGTTGTTAGGGGTAGAACTTGCGGAGACTTTTTGCATTCCACGTGTGCTTGAGCTGCTGGCCTTCTGGGTGGTGATGTAGTAGGATCCTGCCCTTGTGCTTCAGGTTATGATGTAGGGGCCCTCCCACTTGGATTGCAGCTTGCCGACTGTTGCGGGGTTTGTCTCCCTTTTGAGGACCATGTCCCCTGGCGTGAGAGGGCGAGCTCGGACATTCTTGTTGTAGGCCTTCGCTACTCCTGCCACGTATTTTGCCATACTTGATATGCCCTGCATGCGATGCTCCTCGATTAGGTCCACGGAGATTTCCCGACCTTCTGGGTTGTCGGCTTGGCTTGCTCAGAATGATTTCGCCATGAGCTCTCCCGGGGTCATCGCTTCGTCCCCGAAGAGGAGCTTGAACGGAGAGAAACCTGTGGCTCTGGTTGGTGACGTTCGAAGTGCCTACAAGGCTTTCTGGAGCTCTTCGGACCACAACCCCTTTGGCAAGCCTACCAGGCGTTTGTTAAGGCCTGTCAATAGGTTACCATTTGTCCTTTCGACCGCCCCGTTGGATTCGGGGTGCCCAACAGATGTGAAGCATATGGTGGTTCCCAGGCCTTCACAAAATGTCTTGAAGGCTGTCGAGTCAAACTGGGCGCCGTTGTCGGTGACAATGTCGCGGGGCGCCCCGTACCTGCAAATGATGTTTTTCCATACGAACCGCTGGGCTGCCACCGATGTTATTTTTGGGACCGACTCAGCTTCCGCCCACCTGGAGAGGTATTCGATGGCGACGAAGGCAAAGCAAAGGTTGCCTTTTGCCGCTGGGAAGGGGCCGATAATGTCGAGCCCCCATCTTGCGAAGGGCCAGACCGGGGGCAGGCGGTGCAGCGGGATAGGTGGTGCTTTTGGGTTGTGGATGGCCCATTGACACCCTTGGCAGCGCTGGACGAGGTCTTTGGCGTCACGTAATGCTGTTGGCCAGTAAAGGCCCTGCTAGAAGGCCTTTGCCACGATGCTCCGCGGGGCCTGATGGGCTCTGCATGCTCTCTCATGTATTTCCCTGAGCAAGTGCTAGCCTTCTTGCTGGGAGATGCATCGTAGGAAGGGGGCGCAAATGCCCCCCTTGTACAGTTCGCCCCCAATGAGGCGGTAATTCTTGGCCCGGTGCCTGAGTCGTTTTGCCTCGATCGGGTCTTCAGGCTCCCCGCTTGTGAGGTAGGTGATGATGATGTCCCGCCAATTTGTGACGTCGATGAGCATTACGTGGTGCAGCCCTCAGCCTGTTTTTGCAAGTTTGCCATTTTGTGCTCACCTCATGCGCTCGGTAGAGCCCCTTGCGTTCTGGGCGGAGCCCCTGGTGCTTCGGTCGGGGAACCTTGCGCTGTGAGCGCGGCGGAGGGCTTGGTCAGTATCTCGTAGAAGACCTCCGGCGGGGGGAGGGGGGGCTCGTCGGAGCTGGCCATTTTTGCAAGTCGATCAGCGGCTTCGTTGGCGCTTCTTGGGACTGCCTTGACAGTGATCTCGAGGAAATTTTTGGAGATGGCGCGCACCGCCGCCAGGTATCGAGCCATCTCGGGGTCTCTGGTCTCACATGTTTTGTCGAAGTGTCCCGTCATGAGGCGGGAGTCGCTTTTTACAACCACGCGCTTGGCTCCCAGCGCCTTTGCCTTGCGGAGGCCCAAGAGCAGTGCTTCGTATTCCGAGGCATTGTTTGAGGTAGGAAAGTTGAGGCGTGTCGCATGCAAAATGCTTCGACCGTCCGAGGCGACGAGGATGGCCGCCGCGCTCGCTCTCGTGGCGCACCAGGACCCATCAGTGTATAGTGTCCACGGCATCTCGACGACGCCCATGAAATGTCCTTCTGTTTGCGAGGTCCATTCGACGACGAAGTCGGCCAAGGATTGGGACTTGATGGTGGTGCGCAGAGCGAAGGTGATGTTGAAGGGTGTGAGCTCCGCGACCCACTTGCCAACACGTCCAGAGGCCTCCTTGTTTCGCAGCATAAGGGCCAGCGGGTAGGAGGTCGGGATCGTGATGGCGTGCGCCAGGAAGTAGTGGCGAAGAAGCCATGAGCAAGGCGTATGCCAGCTTCTCCAGCTCCGTATATCTCGTCTTGGCCCCCTAGAGAGCCTCTGATACATAGTACACGAGGCGCTTCCCATCTTCCTATTGGAGGAGGACCGCACTGACCGCGGAAGAGGAGGCGGTGAGGTATAAGAGCAGTCGTGCCCTGGGCCTTGGGCTAGTAAGGCTTGGTAGTTGAGCAAGGTACTGCTTGAGTTCTTGAAATGCTGCCTGGCAGTCCTCCGTCCATTGAAATGGCTCCGCGCCTCGGAGAGTCTTGAAGAAAGGCAAAGCTCGCTCCGTCGAGCGAGATAGGAATCGACTGAGGGTTGCGAGGCGGCCTGTCAGCTTTTGCACCTCCCGGGCGCTATGGGGCGGCTCCATCTCTTGTATGGCCTTGATTTTTTCGGGGTTGGCTTCAATGCCAACTATTTGATACGAGGAACCCCAAGAGCTTGCTCGCCTTGACCCCGAAGGCGCACTTCTCGGGGTTGAGCTTGATTCCTCCGCCGAGGTCGGGGCGGTTTCGTAGGTCCCCGGGGTGGGAGCCTGCGAGCCTGCTTTTGACTACTATGTCGTCGACGTAAGCTTCGATGTTCCGGCCGAGTTGCCCTGCCAGGACTTTTGTAATGAGTCGGGTGAAAGTTGCTCCCGCGTTTTTCAGCCCGAAGGGCATGCGATGGTAGCAGTAGGTGCCAATGGGTGTAATAAAGGCGGTTTTTTTTGCTTCGTCTTCCTTGGTCATGAATATCTCATGGTACCCAGAGTAGGCGTCCAGGAAGCTCATCAATTCGCACCCCGACGTGGCATCCACCAGCTGGTCGATGCGCGACAAGGGGAAGTCGTCCTTTGGGCATGCCTTGTTGAGGTCGGTGAAGTCGACGCACATACGCCATTGGTTGGTGCTTTTCTGGACCAGGACTGGATTGGCTAGCCATTCAGAGTGCTTGACTTCGCGAATTACCCCTGCTTTTAAGAGCTTGGCGATTTCCTTCTTTGCTGCTTCGAGGCGCTTGGGTGTCATGCACCGGAGCTTTTGCTTCTTTGGGGCAACGTTTGCCCTAATGGCCAACCGGTGTTCGATTATTTCCTGGACGATTCCCCGGGATGTCCTCCGGGCTCCATGCGAAGATGTCAGCGTTGTCGCGGAGCACCCGGAGGATGTTGATGTGCTCTTCCGCCTGGTGTTTGGCTCCGAGGGCCACTGTTTTCTCTGGGGAGGTGTCTCTGAGAGGAACCCTTCGTAATTGCCCCTCTGGTTTGGCCTTCGGGGCCCATTTGCCAATCGGGGCTCTGCCTTGCACCCCCGTGTTAGCTTCGACAGCGTGAACATGTTGGGTATGTAAGCCCAACTCCATTTCGGCCCGGTGGGCGAGGTCTTGGTTTGCGTGTATCGTGATGACGCCTCCGGGTGCGGGGATCTTTATGCACATGTAGTTGTGATGGGCTATCGCGCCAAAGGTGTTGAGTGTGGCCCTACCGAGGATGACGTTATATTGGTAGGGCATCTCGACCACGTCAAAGGTTATGATCTCTGTGCGAGATGCAAGGTGGTCACCAAATGTGACCGCCAGGGCGATCTGGCCCAGGGCCGTCATGGGCCTGCCTCCGAAGCCTACTAGTGGTATGCCTTCTAGGGATCATCATCTTGTCGAAGGCTTCCGCAAATAGGAGATCCGCCGAGCTCCCGCCGTCTATGAGGACACGCCTGACCTCGTAGCTGGCTATGTTGGCAGAGATGACGAGGGGGTCCTGGTGGGGGAAGTATATTCCCCGTGCATCCTCAAGTCCGAAGGTTATAGGTACTTCGGCGTATCGGGGTGGTTGGGAAGCCGGCTGGGTGGCAACGTGGTGGATTTGCCAGGCGTACGCGTGGCGTTGCCTCTTTGATGTTATGCCCAGCGAGGACCCCCCCTGTTGATCATGTTGATAACCCTGTGGTGCTGTCCACCATGACCCCCTTCTATGCGTGGCCGCAGCGGTGGAGTTGGCAACTGATTGCCCGCCTCCTTCCTGTCCTCGTGCTTGGGTGGCTGCTGGCCGCGGTGCATGTAGTCCTACATGGCTGCGATGGTGCGGCAGTCCGCTGTTGTGTGTGATCCCTTGCCGTGGAGGTCACAAGACAACAGGTTCTCGCCGCCCGCCGGCGCCCTAGTGTCGCCACTATGGCGCCCGCGCCTCTTCCTCGCCGCGATTTTCGACCGCCGCCGCCGCCTTCGGAGTGTGTCCATCGTCCACATGATAGACATTTTGGCCTTTTTGCCGGAAGTTGATGCACGCTTTGTTGGTGGCCGGTACGATTGCTGTTTCCTCCTTGGGTGGTTTGTCCGATGGTGCGGTTTTTGGTGCGGCCTCCTTTCTCCGGCTACTATCTTCCTCCGTTTGGGCGTATTCTTCTATTTTGTCGAAGAGTTCCGCAACCGTTCGTGCTGGCCTAGAGTTGGGGTCTCCCCAGAGTTGCGGGCCCGGAGTTGGGTCATCCGGGATTGCTTGGGCCCCGGCCTCGGCGTGTTGCGTGGCGGGCTGTGGCTGGGTGGCGGTCATGAGGGCACTTCCCGTCGCCTGCCGAAGACTGAGCATCTCCTGTCGGAGGTCCGCCAACTCTCGCTGAAGTGCTTTGTAGACTTCACGAGCAACGCCTATGGTTCCCGCGGGCTGGTTGTTTGGCAAGGATGCTTCGGTGGGCGGGGCATCGCCTCCCACAATGTCCCCGTGCGTGGAGTCATTGGCTTCCTCCTCTGCGGCCTAGGTGGCGGCGGTGACCGGTGCGGTCTGGCTCCGCTTTGCCCTTGGGGTGCTCGGGGCCGCAGCCGCCGCCGCTACTTCGGCCGCTAAAACTTTGGGTGCGGCCCTGGGGGGGCATTGATTTCCCTGGGTGTGGCTTTCCTGCCGGTCCTCACGGACGGCGTCAACTGTCGTAGTGAGAAGACTAGACAGTAGAGAGAGGGGACCCCCGGTGCTAGAGAGACTGGAGGGTCCTACGAAAGGGACTCAGTTGTTGATTGTATACGTATCACCCAAAGAAAAGTCCTCCCCTGTTACATGGTGGAGGGGGTTATTTATAGCCTCCCTGCTGGGCATATAAATTTATATTTGTACCCTTAGGAAAGTACTGTCACCTTAGGGGCTGCAGGGGTTTTTATGCGCCCTATATGTAGCATCTGGTGCACGGTGGGTCTTCCTAGACGTAGCCTATCCGGTGGGTCGCCCCTACGACACCAGGCATGCTCAGCGATTTCAACTAGCAGGAGTGGACAGTAAAAGTCATAGTGATGCTGATGTGCATGATAAATTGTCGCTGATGTCGATTTTGCTGTTAAATATATGACGACTGTGTAGAAAGCTCTGCCTTTTCTCATGAAGTATTCCAGGGAAGGACTTGTCTCTGCTTCCACGACGTTCAACAACACATAAAGCTGTGACAATTACTCTCTTTGGGAGCGTACAAGGATGACGAATCAGCGTTCGTGGGAAAAAGAAGTTTTTTTTTTTGGGGTGGAGAGCTGTTGCCTGTTGGCCACAGCCGGCGGCTAGAGGGAGGCACTGGACCATTGAGGTGAGGGCACTGAGGTGAGATTACTCTTTCCACACAAAATCAATCCGTTCCTCTCACACATCAGGTCAGTCTCAATGGTGGATTTCACTTCTCAGTTATCAAGATCACACGTCACTTCAGAGACAGGAATGATAAATAAAACTCGTCTCTCTCAGTGGGAGTTTCATTTCACTGCTTCAAGCTCGCTGCAGGAGTTAATATATGCATGAAGTTGTGATCCCGAGGGCATGAGATTGAAACTCGCCGCCTCAATGCGGTTTCAGCGGATTTCATTGCTCGGTAACGGTGACCAATGGTTTCACTTAGATGAAACCCTCTTCCTCTCTCTCCTCATGAATACTTTGCCAACCAAGAAATTCATTGATGTAATGTATCATTAAACGAGAACGAAATCTCTTTCAAACCACCACCGAGACCGCCTCACACCGTGGAAGCATGTTTGTTTGGGTCTCAGGGTGTGGCCCGCGGCCAGAGGGCACTGAGGTGAGATTATTCTTTCCACACAAAATCTACCCGTTCCTCTAGCACCCCCAATCAGTAATGGCGTTTCAGATTACTACATGCACCACACCGTGGAAGCGTATTTGTTTGGGTCCAAGGTGTGCCTGTCAAAGTTGTCGGGATTGTGATCATAGGTAGGATCGTTTTTTGTTTGACGGGATCAGATCGTATGATAGAATTATGATTTTATCATATTTTTAAAGGCATGCATATTTTGTGTAAAAATGAATTATGCTTTCAAATATGCAAGTCTACAGTAGAATTTTGAATATTTCGAATTTGATTTAGTAAATTTGGGTACACTTGTTCTTGTTACATTCAATAAGGTTTTTTTAACCTTATTATATTATTTTTAAAATAAACTAATCATTTAAAACTCTAATATGTTAATGAAAATATTTTTACCTTAGAACATCACTTAAACAACACAAGCAAAGCAAAATAAATTGTTGCAACTTAAATTAGCAATAGCTGACATCAAATTTTATATGCTGGTATAGTTTATTTTCAAGATCATGATGCTACACAATCCTGACCACGATTCTAAAGATCCTACCTAATTCTATGCGATCGTACCTTCAGGATCATGATTCTATGAAATTCTGATCCACATACCGATTCGTGTCATTTTGGCCCCCTAGCATCGTACAATCCCACAATCCGTATCACGATCCCGTGGCTGTGATGCCTGTGCAAATTGGGAATGGTTAAGAAAGGCTCCCAGATTGATCATATTCATACATGGCGCAAAGATTCTAGACTGGCAAACAAAAGATTATAGACAGGCACAGAGCCCAGGCCCAGGCACTCAGCTCTACCACAAAGGCCTTGCACGGGTCTGGCAGAAAAAGCCCGACCTAAGAGTACCGATTCGTACCCAAGCACAATACGAGCCCAATATTTTCCAAAACACTCAACTTTCAGGCCTGAACAAGTCTAGAATCAATATTGCTACGGGAAAAATGATGAACAATTGCGCACATTACGAGATGATGTTTGACACATTCGGAGATATCAATATTTCCGTCGTTAAAAAATATATGACGTTTTAAAATTTGAGTGGTCAAACTTCCTGAATTTTGATCGCTAACATGTACAAAACTATTTATATTGATCATATAAAAATGATACCATTAGATTTGTCGTGAGAATTACCGTCGGAATATAATATTTATATACTTTATATACTTTTAACTAATATATTACTATGAAAACTGATTGTCAAAGTTTAGAGACCATGTCTTGTCCAAAGCGTCATATATTCTTGAATAGAGAAAGTATTTGATTTGAGCTACAGCGAAACTGTGCCTCTTTTATATTCTCGAATAGAGAAAGTATTTGATTTGAGCTACAGCGAAACTGTGCCTCTTTTAACAGTACTGGAATTGAGTTGCTGTTCCATAAGAAGTATGGCTACACCTGTCAATTAAAAGTTAAAAACTGAATCTAGTAACAGACATCAACTCTTGTTCTAATGTTGTCGCAACAGGCGAAGTAAAACAACTCG
The DNA here is from genome assembly GCA_036346255.1 of Ampelocalamus luodianensis. NCBI lineage: Eukaryota > Viridiplantae > Streptophyta > Magnoliopsida > Poales > Poaceae > Ampelocalamus > Ampelocalamus luodianensis. The sequence continues at coordinate 156,758 of JAYEVH010000416.1, forward strand.
TGTCGTCTTTCGTTGATCTGGCTGGTGTATATAAGTTTCAAACTGGAGCATCACGAACATCACCAGCATATTTTGCTTTGTGTACGATATGGGCCGCTCATGCATGAACAACACGAATAAGCACAGTTGTAGAGTGAATATTCACAGACAGAAATAATGGATGTAATCATGTAAAGGCTTTTGAGGTTGTATCTACTCACAGGATTCTCAGCGCAAGAAGGCCCAGTGCCTCCAAAGACCAAAGCTGAGGCAGGGTATGCTGAACCAAAGTTGCTGATCCGGCAGAAGGCAATCAAGTCCATGTCAAAAACACAGGGCAAAACCAAAAACAGTAACTAGTTTCATGTTCTGAAAAGATCAACTATTCTGAATGGCGTACAAAGGATCTGTCTTACATACCAGCCTCTCGTTATGACAACAAGAAATTCAAAGGTCGTAGAGTTGAGGTAGCACTTTTCGATCACTGTATCTTTAAGCCAAACAGATTTCTTAAAAAGCTCAGCACACCTAAGCGAGTTCACCAGAAGAAAACAGAAAGCAAAACGAGCATTATGTAGGCATAACTCATCCAGTTAGAGCTAGATTTTATGTATTGCCAACAGCTCGATGTAGGCCTCCCAGACTGCCAATTAAATCAGCAAGGTGAAGGGTGTGCATTTTGCATTGGTTGGCTGTAGGCTGCATTGAGTGTTGTGCTGGCTATAACCATTGAGCTCGCTCAATTGCTCATGGCAGCAAGACTTGAGGAACAACCGGAACAAATGTATTTGAGATATACCATACCCAATTGATATCTATTGGCCACAGCCTCCAGTAATTGGTGAAGCCACTTTCATCAAATTAAGTAAGTCGCAAATAAAATTCTAACAACAAACTACAAATATTACATACTAACTCCTACTGTCCTACATTTATCCTCGGGTAAGATTGTTTCTGCATCTGACGTACCATTCCACGGTTTGCAAAGGATGTCATACGATGTCTTTGGCACGATTCATCACCGGACATGGAAGTAGGACGAGGAAAAGCCACAGACATTGATTTGTTTTACTGTATTTGTGGGTGCAAACGAAAAGAACTAAATGAGGCAGCAAAACCAACCTTTCAGGATGAAAAATACGACAATAAGCATAAATGTGATTCATGATTAAGAAAGTATAGAGAGATTTTTTGACATTAAGTAAATTATGTGTGTAAATTTACGGCAGTAACAATGCAATTTGGGTAAGCAACCAGGGAGACTCACCAATGGAATTACCCAAAGTTAAAATACGTAGATGATTAACTTCTTAGTGTGACTTACAATGTTAATCAGAACAGTCTTGTTTGTGTTGCTAAAGATATCGTAATATCTCCATCTGAAGGATGTGCTATTGGAGATATTGAGCAATTCATTGAACCAACCAAGATGTAACTGTGACATTTGAGTGGTTTTACCTCAACTTCACATTCTCCTGTAATATTTCAGTAAAGTGAGTATCCTACTGCTACTGAAACCAGAGATTGCTTCCAACAAAAGAACCGGGACCTGCAAAAACAAAATTCAAATGGTACTAATTGCGCTGTTACTCTGGAAACAAATTGCATTATCCTAAGGGCTTGTTTCGATGGTCGGCTTCCTGGCCCAATCCACGTAAGTTTCTACCCACGCAGGAAGATTTCCTTGCCCATGTAAAAGCCCGTTTGAATGTGCACAGGGATTGGAATTTTCAGGCCCATTCTACTCTAAGGGCCCAACCCACGGAGAATCCAACCAAGCCTTCCCACGCGTGAGAAAATTTCCCCGACGCCGCTCCATCTCCCTTGTCGTGATTTGCGCTGCCGCCTCCTCCGTGCCCGGCCCCTTCTTCCACGCCGGTGTCTCGTCCTCCTCCTCCATCTCGCGCCGCCACACCACCTTGCCTTCTAGAGCCGCGTAGTGTCCTCCCCCGCCGCGCGCTGCCGCTGTTGCCCCGTGTCCCAGGGAAGATACGTCGTTGCGTGGTTCGTCGCCGGTGACGTGACGAGAAGGTGGGGACGCTGCGCCGGTCATGGGCGACGGCATTGATGAGCCCCGGACGTGGGCGACTATCTGCGCGGCCAACAAAGGCAAGGAATAGACGAGAAGGGAGGAGGCGCCGAGGCGGTGCGCCGCGCGAGGGAGGGAGGCGGTGGCATGGCACAGCTCGGGCGGGCAAGCCGTCGATGGCGAACAGCAGGGAGGAGGAGCGCTCCGCGCCGCGCCACCGCCTCTAAACCCGCCGAGGAGGGACAGGGCGCCCAGGGAGGGGGGGGGGGGTGGTGAGGGTCCTCTGACAAGGCTGCGGTTGCGCGGCAGCCGGAAAGAAGACGGCAAAGCGCGGGGATCCGTGGAGCTCGATGCAGCGCCCTTCCGCCGCCTGTACACGGTGGAGGAAGAGCATGGGAAGATGGCAGGGCTCACAAGTGGGGCGGCGGCGGCGGCTGTGTCACAGTTCCGATTTTCGGGATTGCTAAACCCTTCGCAACCGCTCAGGATGTACAGTTGCGAAACAAATAGTATCTCAAACAAGCTTCTGATTACAACAAAAATCAGACTTTTATTGTACAAAACAAAGGTTTAACAACCTGTTTTGACCTGACACGGGCATCCAAGTCCAAAGTTAATATAATACACAACAAAAGAACTTTCTACCACGTGTGACGCTGAGCGCAATGAGACCTAATAATGATGAGTCGTTGTCTTCTTGGGGTCCACCAAAATCTTGCTCATAAGGATCCTCTTCTGTAGATGTTTTGCAAATTACAAGAATGAGTACTACCACCGTACTCAACAAGCCGCATAGAAATACTAAATAATTACATGCAAGGAATTCAATGGATGGTTAGGGTTTACCATACTTGGCATATGTGGATGCACTTTGGATTTAAAACAATTTATAAAACAGTAAAACAATAATAAGTAATAGCATCAGGGGTTTATCAACATCTCGATTACCAACTTAACATCTCAAAACTCTACTTATGCCTTGTATATTGAATCACCCATGAACACGCCTTCATTAACAGGAAGCACGGTGTATTCGAATACATTTGATTATTCACTCGCAGAGTTGCCCAACTTACCCACATGATATCTCAAGCTCAGATTGTCATGCAATATACACGCAACACGTTAGCGCATGATCGAGCCGAGATAACAAAGCCTTTTCACCGCTCAACCTTTCTAGTCTCTACCCGTGAGGCTCTTGGACCATACGGTCTCGGGAACCAGGCCAATGGCGTAACTATTAACCCGACACCGACGGCGCTTATCGTTATGGAGATCGCCGAGTGTCCTCTTCCGCCACTCCGTCCCATTCCCATTCTGTCCGTAAATATTCAATCTGACGAGCAAGTGTACTAAGCTAGGGAGGAATGACCACACATGTGGTTGAGCGGTTTTCGTGGTTCATTACTTTGCACAAGGTTCTTGTCCTTACTGTCATCCAATGAGGCGATGGCCCAACACCAACTCGTGGTCAGCCCACCTCCGATCTCACCGATGACACACTTTTAACCCGAGTCTATTGGGTTGTCCAACTTCCTGAATCCAACCCTGAACTCACCACCAAAACCATTGGCCTAAAGCCAATGCTTTGCTTTTGATTGATGAACACAGTTTTGGTGACAAAGCTACCTTGTATAGATAATATTTTATGTGGACTAACCTTGTCAAGGTGAATATGGTCTACAAAAGTTGGGAGGGTTTGTTTGTGGGGTGTTTAGGATTTAACTAATTGTCATGACATTCTAAAGTATTATTTTAATATTTAAAGTAATTGACACAAATACAGTAATGAAAGTAATAATACATAGGTGAACTATAGGTTCAAAATGATCAAAGAATGCGACTTGCCTTCTTGCACAAAGTCTTCTTGATCTTGATCTTGTCAGCTGCCTTCCTGAGTCCAGTCACAAAGTCGTGACCTAGCTAAACAAGACAATAAAACAATTCAAATAAAATCCGGCTCGACAAGGAATGAGCTGGGAACAACATGCAAGTAAATAAAACCAGAAAAGAAACACAGAGTAAGGTAGGTTGGAGTGGTGGAGATTATTTGGTGTTTGGTTGATCTGTACGGAATTGAGATTCGGATCCAAGTACAACAAAAATATTGTAAATGGATAAGGAATCATAAAGAAAGGTGGTGTGTGATGACATGGATTTATTCGAAGCTTCATAAGGTTGAACGGAGTTAAGATTGGGCTTTCTGGGCTCGAGACGGTCGAAAAGAGTATAAAATGTCTAATTAGGGTTTTTGGGCGGAAAAAGGGTCAGGCGATGAATAGTACTATTTTACTATTCATACCTGAAAATGAGTCAGTAGGCAATAGTAGAGTTCACTGTTTTGTGTTTGAAGTGAACAACAGCTAGGGTTCACTGTTTTCGGATGGATATGGACAGAAATCGCCTATTTTCAGGTTATGAACAGTGCTATTTTACTATGCACTGAACAGTGGTGGATTTACTGTGCCGATAAACAGTAAAAGGGCTGATTCAAAGGAATAGGCAGTGAAATGGGTTTTCTGGGTTCAAGGCGATCAAATTTGACATATAATGTCAAATTTGGATTTTGGGCGAAAATGGGTCGGATAATGAATAGCACTATTTTACTATTCATTAATGAAAACTGGAGGGTGTCGGTAATTGGAAATCACTGTTTTTAGCTGGAAAGAATAGTAGCAGATTATTTTTCAGGTGGTGAACAGTAACTAGGGTTTACTGTTTATTTTTCTGAATTTGGAACAGTGTTTTGATTTTGTCGGATGAACAGTAAATAATTCACTGTGCAATGAACAGTAGAAGGCCGAAAGTGTTGACACAAAGAATGGCTAAGCCCGATTTCTTTTCGCCCGAAGGCCCAGTACGGCCAAAAGGCCAGCCTTAAAGGCCCGGCAAATGGTGGCCTTGAGTCGCGCCGAGAGGGCGAGCGAGCCGCCGCTCCCGCCCTAGCGTGGCGGCGGCGCTATGCATGGCGGCGGTGGCGGCGGCGTAGGTGAGTGGTGCATGGAGCACTAGGGAAGCAAGGGGATTCCATTTTGAGGTTTTCCCGGGGATGAGGAGGCTCGGGAATGGGGCGGCGGCCGAGGTGGCACACGGCCGGAGCAGGGGACGAGGCCGGCGGCCCTAGAGTGGCGCACGGGCTAGAAGGAGAGGAGCTTGAGCATCAGTGGAGGTAGGGGAGTCCGGGAGTGGTGAGGATGGGGCTCGGGGATGGCTGTGGCATGCCGGCGACGGTGACCGTGGAAAAGGCGGCGAGGTGGAGCGGTGCCGGCCATGTTCCGGTGGGCTTGGGAGGTGGGGAAGGTGCGGGAAAGATAGGCGGCGGTGAGAGGGAGCTAACCGTGGGCTCGATTCGAGCTTGGGTGGACTGAGGCGCGACCAAGGTCGGCCTGGTGGGAAGAAAACATGGCGCGCGATTTTTTCAAAATGCGCCGGCTCCGAGCAGGAGAGTAGAGGAGACGCGAGGCGGAAAGGTGATGAGGGGTGTTCTAGGGGGCCTCTTATAGGGTGAGGATGAGGCGGTGGGAGCAAGAATCGGGCGTGGCAGTGGCGGTGGCGACGTGGTTGGACGGGAGGAGCTTGCGTCGGGTAGGGGCAAGGTGGCGGGGTGAGGTGGCGGCGGCGAAGGCGGTAGAAGGTGCTGGAGGCGGTGCGCTGGCGTGGGAGATGGCGTGGCGGTCAACAATGGCGACGTGAGGCGGTGCTGGAGCTGGCGCGGCATGTGGAGGAAAGAAGAAGGGAGAAAGAAGAAGAAGGCGGCGGGGAAGAATGCGCCTTCGGGTAAAGAAAACGGAATTGCTCAAAATGGAAAGCGGAGAGGAGAGGAAATTTGCCGAATTGGGCAAGTTTTTGAATTCAAACGAAAAGCTTCAAAGAAATTTTGAAATCCAAAATTTTGGATTATTTCAGGCCGCCGACCAATGCGACGGCTGCGGCGAAGAAACCTCTCGGTAGCGAGAAGCGTACGGCGGAACGGCGCCGCGGCGGCGGAGATTCCCTTCCTCCGTTCACGCCACGTGGGCTCCGCATCGCGACCGTACAAGTGGACTCCATCGGACGGCCAGGGCGGGGAGAGCGCCCCCGGGGGGGGGGGGGCACGAACCGCGCACCTGGAACGTTGGATCGGGCACGATCAGCGATCCAACGGACGAGACGGGCCCAGGCGAAAGAGACAAGAAGTTGGTGGTGCTTTATCTGCTGCTTGCAACTTTGCGCAACCACTTCTGCAGTTCTGCTTCTTCTCAAGAAGAGCAGCAGCGGAAAGGTGAGGTGAGATCTGTCTCCCACTTCTCCCTTTCTCTTCTCTAGTTTTGCCCGCCTCCGTAAGATTATCTCTTGTTCTTCTCTAGCTTTACCCCGTGGTTTTCTTGGAGGAGGAGGAGGCTAACGAGCACCGAGACTCCATGGTGATCTCTGTTCGCCTCTGTTCTTCGAACTCACTTGCTCTTTTGCATCCCTTTTTCGTTGTTGTTGCTGCTGCTGCTGTTCTGTTGTTGCTTTGCAGTTGGTGGTAGTTTAGTTGGAGGAGGAGAAGCTAACGAGCACCGCGACTCCAGGGTGATCTCTGTTCCTATCCTCTTCTCCGAACTGGATGGTCTTGATCTTACCATCCGTTTCTATTGGTGCCTATTCTTGTTGTTCCTGGTGCTATACCAGTGTGGTGCATGGTGACTTGACGATATGTGCTCGTCTCTCTTCTCTTACTTTTTTTTTTTACTTTATTTCTTGTTTTGGTATGTTGTTCCAGAAATGGTTGTTTCTGTATGTGGGTTTATTTTATTTCACAACGTGTGGATTTGTACCATCGGTTTTCTTGATTCCGGCCTCTTGTTCTTGTTGCTGTTCTTGATGGCTTGATGCTAATGTGTGGGCGGTAACTCCATGTTCAGATGTTCTTAATTTCGATCTACCAGTCTCCCTGCTTGTTTTATTACTTTATTTTCTGTTTTGATGTGCTAAAGAAGTCCTTGTTCCTTATTTCCTAATGTGGCTTTACTCGATGCTATCTTCGTTCTTGCTGTTGAATGCTAATGTGCGGTGTAAGGCCAATTATCTCTGTGTCACACTTCGTGAAACCACGTGCTTTTTGTACCCTCCATTTCTTGATGCGGGTTCCTTCTTTCCGACCGAGTGGTTGAATCTTGCAAGATTGAATAGTGCCTTCTTGTTTATTACCATATGTTTTGCTTGTTTACTTTCCGGGACTGTGTGCGGTGTCACATTGTTAAGTAGTTCGTTACTGGCAGAAATATCTGTAGCGTGTCAAGTGAATTTCACAGGAATTGAAATTTGTGGCCCCGTGAAGATTTCTACCCTCTTTAATTCTTCTTGCTAAGTGCTATTGTGCACTGTAAGCTGCTATCTGAGTTAATGAAACAATTTTTGGGTTTTCTTTTTGGGTTTTGATACGTTGAAGAGCTGGCCATTTCTTGTTTAAGACTGATTGGTTCGTTCTTGCAAGATGGAGCCGTGCATTCTTGTCTTTACCCTTTTCTTTTCGTTTTCACTTCTTTCTCACTTTGGAATTTGGTGTTATGATTTCGGTTTTACATACAGTAATATGATGGTGCTACGTAACTTTTTATTTAACATTTTATCAAGTTTTCCGCTATTTATGATATCTGTAAGACAGTTTCAGTATAGTCAATTTACTTTTGTTGCCTAGTTTTGTCGATAAGGATTTTTACGATATTGTATTCACAGTAGATTTTTTTTAGGAAAGCAAAGCCTGCCATGGGTGCATCTAACAGCCGTCCTGTAACAGCAAAGTTTACCGATGGAGAAGAGAATGACATAATTAAGTATGCTGCGCCATCTATTCAAGGATGGCGTGCAAAAATGGAAGATGTGAGTAATCTTGTGGTATTTTGTAAGATTATTGGGATGATGGCTCCATGGTTCCCCTAGGCGCTAGGCGCTAGTCGGGCGGCTGGTCGGCGCCAGCGCCTAGGGCTCATAAGCGCAACCTCGGCGCCGCCAGGCGCCGACTCAAAGCGCTCTTGGGAGTAGAGCAGAGGCGAGGTGTGTTGGGAGCGCGAGGCGGGGCGAGAGGAGCGAGGCACCAAGGTGGGAATGCCGACTCAGCGGAGTGGAGGTGTGAGCGACGGGAAGAAGGAGGCGAGGGAAAGAGGAGGCAACATGGCGGGAGAAGAAGGAGGCGAGGAGGAAGGAGGTGGTCGCGTCATCTTGAGATCTCGCCGTCCGATCAAATTACTCACAGACCGAGTCGCTCGATCGAGACGCCCAAACCCTACAAAACAATCTCCTCCCGAGTCCCAACTATTCCCACACACACGCTTCTTCCTCCTCGCCGCCGCCTCCTTCTTCCTCGACCACCCTCGCCCCTCCGCGCTCGCACCCTCGCCTCCTCTCGCTGCCCCACTCGCCTCGCCGCCTCCTCGAGCCTCGCTCCACCACCGCGACGAGGTTGAATCGAGCGACGAGAAGCCAAATCGAGCGGCGGAAGGTCTATTCGGCGTCGGCGGAGGTCGATTCGGCGCCGCGAGTCGGACCACCCTCCTCTCTTCTCGCTCACGCCTTTGACCGCCTCATCCCGCTCGCGTCGCCTTGCGCCGCCGCCTTGCTCGCGCTCGGCCCACTGGTCCGCTTTGACCGCTGCTGATCGCCTAGGCGGCCGAGCGCCAGAGGCCGGACGAGGCCGAGGCGCGGCGGTTGCTCAGCGCCAGCGCTTAAGGCGCCTAGGCGGCCGAGGCGCCGCCAGTGATCACTGGATAGCTCAAAATATATAATCGATTTGCAAGTAATTGTGGTGAAATACTAAGTTTGATTTGTACCTTCTTATGCTCTAGCGTGCGCCTATCCTAGATCTAGTGGCTCCACATCATTCTTTGGTGTTTGTGATGGCCATGGAGGTTTGATCCTCATTCTCATCTTGTTACAAAGAAATTTCAATCTTTCCAATCTGTTAGCATAATCGCGTCGGACCGGATTTTCTAATCAGAATCCTTCGTGAAAACGTCGTGTATATTCCCTCGGATCGATGATAGCACTCATGCATTGCTGAATCATTCATACATGACGTGAACTAAAGTATCATTATTACAATCAACAGAGTGACATAGACCACGCTGGTCGAGTTTTACAACAGGGCCGATCAAAGCCAAATGGATTACAATACGTAACACCGAATACGATAATGAAGCAAAGGGTAGAGCTCATCTCTTCACGAGCAAGCGATCGGGCGACTCGTACGATCGATATTACCCAAGGCCCTGATAATATCGGTTTATGCGCAAGTACCAACGAGTCAACTTAGATCTGCGCCGAGGCCTAGACTACAAATCCTAGACTACTCTTCGTCGTTTCCTTGTCCATCAACTCGGTTCCTCGTAGTAAGCATAGTCTCCTCCATCGCTATCCAAGGGTTTGGGAGAGCGAGGATGAGCACAACTACTGTGCTTGCGAGCCAATACACAATGCAATGATATACATGCAAGGCTTACAAGGATGGCTCGGTTCTTTTATTTGCGTAAAGCAATACTTTTAAATATCATAAGTACAAATTCCTAGCACTTAGCATTTTTAACAAACTTCATTTTAGTTAAAGAGAGAAATTGTGCAATATTTGTATCAACAGAGGTTACCTCCACCTTCATGCTTAATTTTGATTGTGGTTACATCCACCACTAAACGACACTGGGTACAAAGACCGTGAATATCCAAACTCGTGGCTAGGTGAGCCCGCCACAATTTTCATACCACCCAACTGTGTTTTGAAATAGAACTAACTCAAGTTAAGTTCCATGTCCGCCTTTGACCGTAGGCACTACTGCTTAAACAGATTTGTAACTCTGCAGAGATTGTACACTTTACCCACAAGAGACAATTAACTCGTTCTCTACACGATTCAGTAGTCGTAGTCGAGAGGTTGTCACAATAACCTTTCTAAATATCTCGCCTTTCCATCATCTCACCCATACGGGGTTATGCCCATACTGCATGCGCGGATGTCCACCTCTCGATCGGCGTGGCGTGGCTACACCTCAATGATCGCGAACTTCACCCTTGACTCTGTCCCATCCAAGCCCGACATACCAGAGCTTGTGCCTCCTTTAACCCTCGGTGAGATGATTTTCAGATTTGATAAATGTACTAAGCCAAGTCGCAGCTTGTTGCGACTTGTGGTTGTACTTGTTATACAGGAGGTCGTGACAAGATTAAGTCCTTAGGGTTGTCGGACGGCCAACCACATTCCCGCCATTCTCGTACTACATCCGCACTCCACCATCTTACCATCCGCCTGCATTTGTATTAGCAGCCTAGGGTTTTTGAGATGTAAAATACAACAATTCAACCATCTCACCATTTACCGCAATGACCGCCCAAACCATTTTATGTTTGAAATGATGATGATTAGGACATTTTAATGTCCCGCATTTTAACAAGTCTAGCATGTCGCTTAAGTACAACCTATAGCTAGTATTACCATATAATTACTAGGGTGACAACGGTTAAGGGATTCAAGTTGTCAAGGGTGGCATAATAATTAGTTAATCATCAAGTGGGTAATTAACTACCTTAAACTTTAACATACATTTGTTTAAAGAATTAAGCATGCAATTTGCTATTTTAAAAGAATATAATTTGCATAAAATGTAGGCTCAATATGATCAAAGTATTGACTCGCCTTGGTTGTAGGGGAGAGAGTCCGAGTAGTCTTGTCCTTGATCGACGTGGAGGTCTCCGGCGTCTCCGAATTCTACGCGGGCGAAGTACCGGAAAAATAAACGACAAGCAACAAGAGCAATTAAATACACAAGACTACCAAATGAACTCCAAATTGAACAAGACCTATGCCATTAGCAAGATCTTGATTTTAGAAATTTTTAGAAATTTAGATCATAATTTTTGGAGCTAAAATGGGGGAGATATTTAATTTTGAAGCCTCTCAAATAAATAACATAGGAAAAAGGAAAAGAAAACAGTAGAAAAAAGAAAAAGCAATTGCCCGGCCAAAATCTCGGCCGCCAGGAGGCTGCTGCTGCGCGCGCGCGCGGAAGTGCCCAGACGCGCCCACGCGCGCGGAAGAAAAGTGGCGGGCGCTCGGCACAGGTGCCAAACGCGGTGTTAGGTTAGGCAAACAGGAGGTGGCGATCGGGCGGCGCGCGCGGAGAAGAGGAGGCGCGGCCGGAGTGGAGGGAGGCGGCGGCGCGGCGCACGGGGAAAGGAGGCGGTGCGCGAGGAAGGGTCCGGCTCACGGCGACCGAAGGAGATGGAGGCGGCGGCGCGCGGCAACCGGTGATGACGACGACGACGACGACGACGACGGCGGCGGCGCAACGGGAGGTAGGCCGGCTCCTCCCTTTTCTTTCTTCTTTCTTCTTCTTGCTTGTGTGAAAGAAGGGCACCGGGGTCTTTAAAGCCGCCGCAGGAGTGGTGGTCCGTGAAAGGCTGTCGGCGCACTGGCGTGCGCGCGAGTGACGGCATGATGATCAAGGGCGAGGCGGCGAGGCGAGACGCCAGACGGGCGATAGCGTCGAGCTGTGGCGACATGCAGCAGACGCGAGCGCCGTGAGGGAAGGAAGGAGAGGTCCGGTCCGGCCGGACAAAGGGGCCCCCGAGGGGTTGACCCGAGAAGGGGAGAAAAGGGCATCACAAATCCTACCCACCTTAAACGGAATCGACCTCGAGATTCGAGTCGCTCCGAGAATGGGACGGAAATCCACTTAAGTTGATCTTCTCGCTCCCGGTGGCTTCTTTGAGCGATGGCTCCACCGAACCTTGCAAAGGCGGATGACTTGACGTCTGCTCGCTTCGGCGATGTCGAGGATCTTGATCGTGCGCTCGGTAAGTCAAATCCTTATCGCGCGACGGCTTCGACAGAGTCCGCTCTTGGTACTCGAGACATTTCTTTAGTTGAGAGACATGGAACACGCTGTGGGCGTCGACAAACTTTCAGTGACTCTAGTTGATAGGCAACTTCCACGCTTAGCGGTGATCGGAACGGGCCTATGTATCTTGGTGCGAGCTTGCCTTTAACTTTGAATCTTGGGTTCCACGTGGCGATACCTTGAGATACACAAGATCTCCAACTCGAAGGTTAAGTCTCTCGACGGTTGTCGCGATAACTCTTCTGCCTAGACCGAGCCGCTTGAAGGCGATCTCGATTAGTCGAACTTTTCTTCACTTGCTTGAGAGTATCGGTCCAAAGACATATCCTCAATTGATTCTCACCAATGCAGAGGAGTTACGCATTTTCTTCCATAGAGTGCTTCAAATGGGGACATTTTCAAACTTGATCGATAACTATTATTGTATGCAAACTCTATGCATACGGAGACATTTTTCCCTGGGCACGGTGAACTCCAAAGCACAAGCTCAAGCATGTCTTCTAGGATTTGATTTGTTCTTTCCGTCTCACCATCTGGCTGCGGGTGATAAGTATCTTGAAGGTAAGGTGTGTTCCAAGGGCATCATGCAAACTAGCCTTAAATGCGAGGTAAATTGAGAACCTCGATCGGAGACTATTCTCTTGGGTACTCCATGCAAACACACGATACGAGCCATGTATAACTCGGCTAACTTGTCTCCCTTGTAAGTTGTCTTCACAGAATGAAGGGCGACTTTAGTCAATCTATCAACTATAACCCATACCGAGTCACATCCGACTTAGTTCGAGGTAGACCGTAATGAAATCCATTCCGATTTCTTCCCATTTCCACCGAGGATCTGTAAGGGTTGTAGCAATCCTACTGGTCTTTGATGTTCACCTTGATTGATTGACATACATCACAACAAGCTACATACTCGGCGATATCTCTTTTCATTCGTGGCCACCAATACAAAATCTTCATGTCTTGGTACATCTTGGTGCCGCTCAGTGCAGGGTGTAAGCGAACTCGTGAGCTTCCTTCTAATCGATCTTTGAGTTCCTTCGGTGGGGAACAAAGAGTCGTTTCCCATACCATAGGATTCCCACGATCTTTCGACATCTTAGGGGCCTTTCCTTTTGCCATGAGATGCTTGAATCTCTGGACTCGTGATGTCCTTCTGAGCGGCCTTGATCCGCTCTTCTAGAGTTGGATACGCTTCTATTGTGGCTAGTGTGCCTTGCTCTAATAACTCAAGGTTGAGGGCTTCAAATTCTTGCAGAGCTCAAAGTTGATGTTCTTGAGTCATGACATTATCGCAGTGAGGATTTACTGCTAATGCATCGGCAACTACATTAGCCTTTCCAGGATGATAATGGACATCCAAGTTATAATCCTTTATTAACTCTAACCATCTTCTTTGTCGGAGGTTGAGGTCGATTGGGTGAAAATGTACTTGAGACTCTTGTGGTGCAGGTAGATATTACAATGATTTCCAATCAAATAGTGTCGCCAAATTTTTAGGGCATGCACTATCGCCGCTAACTCCAAATCATGAGTTGATAGTTGTCTTCGTGAGGACGGAGTTGTCTTGACGCATAAGCTACAACTTTTCCTCCTTGCATGAGCACACAACCGAGACCTTGGCGCGATGCATCACAATAGACTTCAAGTCTTGATGTATATCTGGCGGGATCAATGCGTGCGAGGTTAACTTCTTCTTCAATTCTTGGAAACTCTTTTCACAAGCTTCGCCCAATCATACTTCTTTTCCTTTTTAGCGGATGGGTCATCGGTTTGGAAAGCTTGGAGAATCCTTCAATGAAGCGTCGTAGTATCCGCCAAACCGAAAACTACGCACTTAGATTCCGATGTGGGTTGTTTCCATTCCATTACAAATGCTACTTTGGATGGATCAGCTGCGATTCCTCCGGCGGATACAATGTGTCAGGAGGGTGATTTCATGAAGCCAAAATTCACATTTATTGTATTTGGCATAAAGATGATTCTCTTTAAGCTTTTCTAAGACCAATTGCAAGTGTTCGTAATGTTCTTCATCGGTCTTTGAATAGATCAAGATGTCGTCTATGAACACGACAACAAACTTGTCTAAGTATTCCATGAATACTTTGTTCATGAGGTTCATGAAGTAGGTCGCGCATTGGTCAAGCCGAACGGCATGACGGTGAACTCATACGAGCCATACCGTGGTAAAAGCCGCCTTAGGAATATCCTCATTCCCGATCTTAAGCCGATGGTATCGACCTCAGTCTATCTTGAGAAAACCGATGCTCTGCCAACCGATCGAACAGTCATCGATGCGAGGTAAGGGATACTTGTTCTTGATGGTCACATCATTGAGTGCTCAGAGTCCACACATAATCTGCGGTGCCATCTTTCTTCTTCACAAAGAGAATCGCGAACCCGGGGAGAAGAACTAGGTCTAATGAAACCTTTGTCTTGCAAGTCTTCAATTTGTGTCTTAAGTTCTTCAAGCTCGTCGCCATTCATTCTGTATGGTCTCTTAGCAATCGGGCTGTCCACGGCTTCAAGTTGATGACAAACTCAACATCTCTCGTGCGGTGGCATGCCAGTAATTCTTCCGGGAAGACATCGGTAAGCTTGAACTACAAAGCGTTGTCTCTAGGGACAACTCTCCAAGGTGGTGGATTGTTCTATTCAAAGGAGAGGAACGATCCACACTAACTCTTATTGTGGTCTCTGGGTTCTTGGCGAGCACCACTTTCTGTTGGCACAATCTATCAATCCTTGATATTTGGCCAACCAATCCATCCCTAGGATGATATCCAGCGCTTGAGATTCTAGCACCGTAAGGTTTGCTAGGAATCGGAATGTTCCATAGCAATTTCTACCAGGGACCGATCGAGGTAGCACGAAGGGTCCCAGGGTGAGCTAAGTACCACGGGTTTCTTTAACTTATAGGTTGGCAACTTAAGCCTTTCGACAAACTTTCTTGAAATAAAAGAGCTAAGCTCGTAATCAAACAAAACTTGTGCGTATCGAATTAACAGGAACGCATCCATTAGTACTCCCGAGGCACCTTGAGCTTCCTCGGTGTGACGTGGTTCACACGCCATGGCTTTGCGCTGGTGTAGACCTCGATGCTGCAAGTCCGTGACTCTTGCTTGGGTCGGGTCCGCCTTGAATGGCGTTACTCTGTGTTGAGTCTTGCCGAGCATTCTCGACGGGTAGGACAACGATTGGCGAAGTGTCCTTTTTCTCCACAAGCGGCAATGGAGGTTTCTTGGGTTGATCGCCACTGTGGTTGCCGGCGGGCGGAGAGCACCGAATCCACTTCCTTGGGGACGCTGGGTGGAAACTTGAGTTTTACGAGAGGAGGTTGCGAGATGATCCAAAGATGAGCGCTTGGAATGTAGGCTTCGGGAAAGCTACTTGTGGCCTTTGAAATGACATCTTCCTTTTGCGGCTAATCTCATGATCTTCTTCTCATTTTCGCAGATGAGGGCTTTATTAACTAATCTGGAAGCTAGAGTAATCATGGAGGATAAGCTGTCCTCTCATGTCCTCACGCATTCCTTCAACAAAGCGGTCGATTTTCTCTTCTTCATCCGCTACATCATTGGGGCGTGAGCGAGCAAGTAGTTAAACTTGGTTAGATACTCATTTATCGACATCGACCGCTTGAGAGCTCAATTCGTTCTTCTTCAATCTCATTGTTCGGTGACTGCACGGTTGGCCCGAAAGCGGCTTTGAATTCTTCCCAGAATCGGCCGCCATGCGGGTTCAACTTCACTTGTTGTATTTCCGCAACTTCTTCTATGCGCGCAGAGGCAATGGGATCTTGTGGGGCTCCAATCGTAGATGCTACGACTCCGCCATTCCTGGCTTCTTCTTCCTCTAGATTCTCATCACCTCGGGCGAGGTAATTCTCCCACTGTGGCGGCGCTTTTCGGTGATGGGTGGCGAAATCCACCTTGTCTTCATTTGAGCGGCGGGCAAGACGAAGTTTCTTCTCGTGTCCACGAGCCGCCTTGACTTCTAGCGGTTCATTGGCCGCAGCAAAGGTGAGAGGTCGGGTCCGAGAAAATCGCCGACTGGAGTTGCGATCGGTGGTCCATCTCACGATTGTTTAGTAACGCTCAAGAATCGAATCACTGAAACATGACTTGGGTCATTGTCGGGTTTGTCGCGTGGAGGAGGCGGTTCTGTCCTCCGCCTTGGCCACGACCACACGCCACGCTCTTCCTCGACTCGCGCGAAGGCTCCACTTGATCGGGCAGCTCTTCTTGGCGGCATCTCAAGAAACTCGGCTTAGAACTAGAGGAGTATATGAGGTTCACTAGCCTCTAAGGCACACACAGACAAGAACAAAACCAACAAAAGAACAAAGCAAGTATAATACAAAGCCTAGAGCGCTACACTATAATAAGGGGTTAAGTGTTACATGACTCTCGAACAAAGCTTATACACTAAGCTAAGTCATGACACGTAATACTAACACATCGTCTACAAAAGAAAAGAAACAAAAGTGCTTGCAACCCAAAAGATCGCTCAGCAAGCAGCGCTAGCTAACCTAACTAATCGACAATGCTCTTGGGGGATCACCACGGCGATAGATTGTTCGGGAGCGAACGAACAGCTCGATCAAGCTCGCGAACGGAGCGAGAACGTGAACGGCCGAGGTGGCGTCACGACCGGACTCGTCAAACCCGGGCGGTGGATCGGGCTGCGCCCACGGCCGACTCTCCTAGGCGACGGCCGGACGGCGCGCGCGCACTCGCTATGCGTGCGTGAGTCGGAGACGGGTCTCGGGCGGGAACGTCGGCCGGCCTCGAGGACGGGGCGGCGATAGGTGCAACCGGCCGGGCAGGACCGAAGTGGCGGCTCGAGGCGTGCCAACTCGCAAGAGCGCGTCCTCTCTGCACCGCAAAGATCCCTCTCTGCATCGCAGGTGAGTGAGCTTCATCACTCGACCATGTTGTTCGGCGGTGTCTGAGTGGGCATAGCCGCCGCGAGGAGTGTCCGGCCGCCTAATCTCATCCATGGCG